>OZ020313.1:5747196-6093914 GCA_963971305.1 Arcuatula senhousia
GTATTTCTAACATCAACGTACAATGTACATGAACCATTACAGGTAACAAAACCTACCTGAGCCCCTGTGTCAAAACCGTACTTATTTACAACACACAGGGAAATTTTGTTCATATGAAATTCGCGTGAAATCAGGATTGTAAGGAGTAATTTAACATGAGTTTCACGTGAAATATATTTAAAATGAGTTTCACCTGAAATATATTTAACATGAATTTCACTTTAAAAATGTTACAAAATTGAGTTTGAGTGTCCACCATCTTTTATAAAATTGCGTATAACATATATTTTTGAAGAAACTACAATTATAGTATCTGAATGAAAGCAATCTTTTATTTAACTGTATTACACTGTAAAACTGTCACAACGGTTTCATTATCATTCGTGGGGTATACAAATTGTACCGTTCTGTCTGGAATGATAGGCATGATGCAACAATGGGTAATATTTATAACTGGATTCTAACCCTACTTGTGTAGCCACAACAAAAAATTAAAAATGTCTTGGGGGCACGAGAATTGATATCAACAAAAAAATAATTAATCATAATAAACGTTTAATGTCTTTCATTACCGACAACTTTAATTAATTTAGATAAGCTAAGCAACCCGATGTCAGTGTTTGAAAATAAAATTTAATTTTTATGATATAGTTAGTCTAAATTCTTCAATGTGTGATTTAAAGATGTGAGTGTTCGGTAAGAAGCACACTTTCGACATAAATAAAGTTGAGACCAGTTCTAACATCTCTTTACATTTGTCAGAAACTGTCAGGAATCAGTTTTAATTCTGTTTTGCTAACAGTTCTAGGAGAGTTTATGACAAGCCGTGTCCTGTAATAGAACATTTCTGGACAGTTCTGCCCCATGACATATCAAGAACTGTTCTCAGTCCTGACAGTTCTTACCTTATCTGCGCCATGACAGTTCTAACCTCTGACAGTTCTAATCCCTGACAGCCCCTGTCAGGTCCTGACAACTCCTAACAATCCTGCCAGTTCTAAACCCTTAGGTTTTAGAACTATTCTAGTTCATTGTCCAAGTAATGAAAGTTGCATGGCTATCGGGAATACAATTTTAACAGAAAATTAATAATTTTTTAAACAAAATTTTAACACAGCTGACAAATTATTACATCACACAACACATGACGTCATTTAGAACTGCCAGGACTGTCAGCGCCCAGAACTGTCAGGGCGCTTACATGTAACTGTCATGGACTAGAGGAGTTCTAAGCTGTCAGGGGCTAGAGGCGTTCTAAGCTACCATGGCCTAGAATAGTTCTAGAAGTGTCAGGGGTTGGGACAGTTTACGACAGTTAGTGTCCTGGGTTAGAACAGTTCTAGAGCTGTCAGGAGAGCATGACAGTAGAGATGTTAGAACAGATCTCAACTGTAGCTGCAGATAATGCTTTAAGAAATCGGACGCCTAACTGGCAGTATGAAACCTTGATTCCAGTAGTCATTCATGCTCAATGTGGATATACCCGAAATTCACTCTTTTGATTTACATTCTCAAACATGTCAGAGGAAATTTGACAATTCAATTAGGATTTGGAGCTTCAGGTGGCAATACTTTTTGAAGACCTTGATTATACAAGTATACAAAAGCTGTCGTTTTTTGCCTTGCAAGGTTGTGTAAATACTTATTGTCATTTTGTTGGATGGAAGCATGGTACACTGTGCTTATTAACAATGCACATATTAGTTTGCAATACAAATTTATAAAGGCTTACAATGAATAAAAGATTTAAAGATGTTTTTAAAATGTATGACTTAAAAAAAACGTGGGAGTGCTTAACTTTCTTCCAGGTGTATAAAATATAAGTTATTGACTTGTTGCACCTGATACTATTTTCACAATATAAAGTGCATCTTGTCGTCTTCAGATTTATCAACTAAAGACGCTTCAATCAGAAAGTGAAACAAACATGCAAATTATAATGTTGTCAATAAATACCATTGAAGCTCGATCTATGAGCTAATGATAGATTGCATACATTGTAATAATTGTCCAAGATACTCCAGATATACAAACAAACATCCTTGAGAGTTTCTTTAAAGATCAATTTTAACTTTTCTTCTTATGAAACTTTGAAGGTATATATAAAATGTGTCAAAATCGTTTTAAAAAATATATTGATTGAAAGTTCACAGATTGCACTACTATTTATTTTTTTTTTCAAACCGTATCGGATTGTTTTAATTATTATTTTAATTTAAGTCGATGAGTACTCTGTCGTATATAGCAAAAAACTATAAAGTACTTAATGAGAGTTTCTGGCGAAAAACGGACAAAAAATCGAATAACAAACAAACATTACAGGAAGCAAACAGTAGCATTGACATTGTTTTATACAATGCAGTAAACGGGAAAAGCGTGGTGTCCAGCATGTATTATAATAAATGATTTTAAAAATAGTCAACTGATTTATTGTAATGGGTCATTAGGCGGTAAAGCATTATTATGTACAACACTTATAAACTATCCGTAATTACAGTAATCCAATTTTGAGTATAAAGCAAAAATTAAATATTACTAACCGTAAATGGTGTGTTTGATTTCCATTCGGTTGATTGTGTATTTCTTCGTGCAGTTCTTGTTTGGGTTAACCGGTTTTGTCGTTGCCCTTTCGGACTTTTGAAACTCGGATGCCCCAACGGTGTCTCTTTGCTTATTTCATTGTGCAAAATATTTGAAGATATGTTTAACCCTTACTCCAATTTATTAATCCAGATTCAGAACCAAATTGTCAAAGCAATGATGAGCACTCAAAATATATCACCAAATGACTTCGAACTTCTCTAAATGGTTAAGCACTTAGAATGATGCGAGATTCATTTTGTTGCACTTGATAGACCATCTATCTAAATGAAGAAGCCAAAAAGTATTAATGGAATTCGCGAATGTTGGAAGTCCTATAAATCATGCAATAGAAAATAATGAGATGTGGAATAAGTGTACGCGACACAGCCCACAATTAAACGGCAATTTAGAAAAACCACAATGGACAACCGCCAACAGCCTTCAACGAGGCCATTTGGCACTGCTCGCAGTTCTACAATTAGCCCATGGTCTAAATAAAATGCATATAAATCAAATCCAGCCCTGAAATAGTCACGGATAGACCCCCTTCTTAAACAAGGAACAGAAAACATAAAAATACAAGTACAAACGAAAGCTTTGTCAAAGATTCCTGGCTTAGGACAGGCACATGTAATATGTGGCGGGGTTAAACTAGTTTTTTGGGCCCAACCTTCCCCCTATCAATATGCCAAGACAAACCCCAAAAACTAAACACACAATAAAAATCAAATCGATCAAAGTCCAATTCCACTAGAAAGAACCTGAGACAAAAAAAACAAGAACAAACAAAAGGACGAGTACAAAATAAATAAACACCAAAAACAACATCAGCTCTATGAATCACAAATTATAACAAAATGTGAAATAATTCAATTGCAATCAACCTTTGGAATAAGCCGATTCTGCCAAGCGTCTTTCGTATGACAAGGTTAGCTTTGGTATTGTTATTGTTTTAAGTACATGACTTATAATCATCTCTGATTTCCTCCAACATACCGCGGAATTGATAGGATTTATTTCCTGTGTAACAAGATTTGGGCATATTTTTAATTGTCGTGAAATCTGAAATATATCGTCTTGCATCCTTCAAATTACAATGTCACATGCCAAATGGAAAACTTGAATTTATTGCATTACCCGAAGATGTTTAGGTTAGGTTGGTTTTTATTCAACTCCCACAATGAGTGGAATTCGGCTATAGCAAGACGTTGAAGATAAAAGGGGAAATAATAATGAAATGATGAGTGGGATGCAGCAACAAGGTTAATAAAGTTTTGATTACCTTTGGCAAATACAGCGTAGAAAAAAGTAAGATCCTCCAATTTAGCCCACTGCTTAGTATACTACGGGTTTAACTCTTGTCAAATCTGCAGGATTGTTCTTTAACGTGTGAGAAATGTGACATTTCCTTAACACGGTGTATCAATGCGGTGTATGGCCATGTGGTTAACTGTATTATGGCTTATGACACCGGCCTGAAAGACTGACAGCGCTACACTTTTCAGCCTATTCAGTCAAACCATTACCCAGAAGTGCAAAGTTGTTCGTAATGGTATATTGGTCACTGTTAAGTAGACTTTTATAGACAAGCTTCGCGTTACCGTTGACTTATTTTTAGTCCATCCCCACACAAAGGCTAGAGGGGTGAAAATACATACCAAAAGGCTCGTCCACTTGAGAAGCGAGAGCATGATAAAACAATAACTAGAAAATTGAAAATCACAATATACAAAACTGATTTCGAAATAATAAACTCTTATATTAGTTTTGCCTACTGAAGAGTTCTAATAATCAAAAAATGATTATATTTGATAATATGATAACAAATTATAAACATTGATATGCTTTGTTTCTAACGAAAAATTACAAATGATTATATTTTTGAATCATGATATCTTAACAATTAACAAATGCATAAAGTATTATCGGATCTGTTCGTCAAGACATTAGGATTTGCTTACAATTAGTTTCTTAATACCGAAAGGTGTAGACAACTGAAGTGAAATAGTATCTGTGTTTTCTTGGAGATAAAGTGAGCTTGTTGATGGATAGATTTGATTTATTAATGAACAGTTTAGATTAAAGTGTTTGTGATTATATTTTATTTGAGAGTTTTTGAATCGTATTAGCCTTGAATCGTAGGCTAAATAAGAAGGACTTAAACTGTTAATTTACTGATGCTGTGATTATTTGTTTTCAGATCTTTAAACAATTTTGTGACTCAAACTAAACATTGTGAAAATGGGTAAGTAGAATTTATATACGAAATTAGGCAAGAGATTTAAACGGTATGGCACATATGAGAAAGGCCGAACGTTAAATTAGCTCGATTAACGCTTATAACATTTATGCATTTAACAACGAACGTTGAACTAATTGATTTGTTTACATACAAAAGCTGTCGTTTTTTTGTCATGCCATGTAAAGTAAATACTAATTGTTATTTTGTTGGTTGTTCATTGTTGTACAAATGTAAGCATGTACACTGTGCTTAACAATGCAAATATACGTTTGCAATACAAATGTGTAAAGACTAACAATAAATAAATAATCTAAAGATGTTTTGAAAATGTATGACTTTAAAAACACGAGGGCGCTTAACTTTTTTTCCAGGCGTATAAAATTATAAGTTGTTGACTCGTTGCACCTGATGCTAATGCATCTGGTCTTCTTCAGATCTATCAAGACACTTCAAATAGAAAGTGCAACAAACATGCAAATTATAAAGTAATCAATATATACGCTAAAGCTCGATCAATGAAATAAATGAAAGATTGCAAATACATTTAAATGTTTGTTTAAACATCTTTAGATATATAGACAAACATCCTTGGAAAATTTTTAGATCAATTTAAAGTTTTTCTTCTCTTCTGAAACTTTGGAGGTTTGTGTGTCAAAATCGTTTAAGAAATATATTGATTGAAGGTTCAAAGATTGCACTTCTATTTAAAAATTTTGGAAACAAAATTGTGTTTAATTTTAAGAATGATTTTTTCGTGATAGTTCGATGAATTCTTTATCGTCAAACGCAAAACTATAAAGTACCTAATGAGAATTTCTGGTGACAGAAATGACAAAACATCAAATAAAAGAAAATATCTTCACAGAAATCAAACGGTAGCATTAAAGTTATTTTATGCAATGCAGTAAACAGGTGAAACGAAAGACCGGTAGTGCCATTAGTTCTTTAACATTTTTCGATTGCAGCTACAAATATCATAGTTCCAAGTTGACATTTCTCAGTTCCTAGTTGGAAGTGACAAATGTCAAGTTGGAAGTTAGAAATGCCAACTTAGAAGTCAGAAATGCCAACTTGGAAATCAGAAATGTCAACTTTGAAGTCAGAAATGCCAACTTGGAAGTCAGAAATGCCAACTTGGAAATCAGAAATGTCAACTTATAAGTCAGAAATGTCAACTTGGAAATCAGAAATGTCAATTTAGAAGTGAGGAAAGTCAACAAGAAACTAAGAAATGTCAACTTGGACCCGAGAAACGTCAACTTGGAACTGCAAAATGTCAACTTTGAAGTAAGAAATGTCAACTTGGAAGTGAGGATTGTCAACTTGGAACTATGATATTTGTAGTTCCAATCGAGAAATGTAAAGGAACAAATGGCACTACCAGTTATTTTAGACAAAGTTTGATGTAGAGCATGAGTTTTAGAAATAATCAAAAGATGTGTAATGACATGCTATATGGTGAAGCATTATTTTGTATGTAACACACTGATTACCCATTTCTCATAGCAGTAAAATTGATTTCAATATCACCCTGTCCCTTTTGCTATAGATTCACATTTAATAACGTTAGACAGGTAGCAATCAGTTGTTTGTACTTTTCAATGTTGCAGCTGTTGCAATTTCATATTTTAAGTATTTTATAATGAAACACCCAAGGGTCCTAATTAAACAGTACTTGTACCTAAAATGAAAGACATGCGTTAACCTTAGCAATACCCTGTTAAATTAAAGCAGGTTGGTGCTACGTGCATTTGTCAAAGTAATGCATTTATGATTTGATTTTTTTATTTTAATCTTGCATTTATGATTGCATTACCATTTGTTTTCCGAACACCCGTTTTTTTTTTAAAGTACAGTCTCGAAAACATGCAGTTTTAAAAAAACAATTGGCAAATTGTCCCGAATAATCATATATCAATACTGTAACCGCGTGTGGGTCCCCGGTGGGTTGTCAAAAGGCGGCAAGCAGCAGTTTTAAACTTGTCGGTAACGATTCACTAAAAAGCGGCGAGTATTTTCATGACGAGGCAGCCGCTTTGCTTATTGACCGACCAGGTCGTGTGATTCATATGGTTGTTCGATGTCATCAATAATACAGAAAATATATAGCAAACCATAGTGTTGTACCGTGTTTAGGAATATACGTATGTTAAAGATCAATATTGCTGTTTTTGTTAATTGTAGAGCCCCAATGATCCTTTTTTGTTGGCTGAAATGCCTAAATTACGCATTCCTGAAGTTTGTTTCCAAATTGGCCTTTGAGTTCCACCCAACTTCTTACCACACCATCTTCACATGTTCATTTTATACCCTCCCCCAATAATGTTTATGTTCCCGAAAAAGCCGAATTGGTGAAACAATTATTTTTTCATTTGAATGTTAATGCATGCCAAACTTTTTTTGTGATTTTTATTGAAGAAGAGTGTGTGCTGTGTTTTGTTTTACTACCGGACCCTAAGATTGCAATGGAAAAGGGATGTTTGGCGCCATTAAAACTGGTTAAAACTACATTTTTTAAATGCCTGCACCAGTCAGGGCCATGTGCGATCTTAAATTTCTCATGCGTATTTTCCTTGCTTTGACTATTCTCTTGGACATTTAAGATTCAGTAATTTTGTTATTACCTTAATCAAACACGTCACGTTTTCTATTTCTTTTTGTTTTTGATTAAAATTGATTTGAAAACAATCATGGAAACTTAAGAAAAAAAAACGTTACAAAAACAGAATTAGCCTAAATGACCACAGAGATAGCAATGGAGCATTCAAGTCAACAAAGTCACCCGAGAGGCTACCGGTTTCAACACAACCGTCGCGTTATCAGTGATATGTTTACGAAAACTCAGACAACGGGTAGTTGTAAAATGTCTAAGACATATTTATACACAGATCTAAAGCAAAACAAAATATTTACTTGTTTTTGTTTGCAATGATAACATTATATATCATTGAAGAAATATTATAGATGTATGTTTCTAATAATGCCTGCATTAAACCCCTGGACGTCGTAATATATTCTTTCTGGTTAATTGCGGTTTATGTTTCTCTTTTAAAACTAGAATCAGCATGATCATTGAATCATCTCGAAGTCGAATCGTAAAACTGTATTCTATACAATTATTTCGAGTCCTTGAGATTTATATAAATAAACAATCATTTAATAATTTGTACTTATGTTTCGTTTTGTAAGTGTAATGTTGTTTTTATTATGATTCGAAGATAAGACAATGGATTTCTGAGGATTTGTTTGTATCCTTTAGATGATCTTTATGTACCTGTAAAAAGTTTTGTTGTTTGCCACCGTTGCAAATTGAAAATCGATAGTTTTTACATGTCCTATTCGGTGACTATTCGATAAACAATACATTGTAGTCGATTTCAAATTTGTTTTTTATGAAAACCAGACAATATCTTGTTTCAACCAATTTAAGTCTTAGTATTAGGCCAATTTTTTTTTCACCACAACCTACTTCTTCAAATGGTTTTTGACAAATTTCTATTTTTGTTTTTGTTTCAAACCCCTTCCCTTTTTTCTTATGATCATTTCGTGTTCATTTTATCATCCTATCATGCTCATCGCCTTGCTATTACAATGTGCCTAATATAGAGTTGCCACTAACTAACTTTTATTTGTTTATTTTTTTCTAATTTCAATTTCCTATTTTACATTAATGTATACCAAGCGATAAATAAAAAGACCCAGCAATGTATTATTCTAAATCTCAATTTTGCTATTAGTTTATACTAAAGGCGATGAACACCGACAATATTTTTTAAACTGTTTACCACCGACAATGGCGGATGACGATGGAGACATAGTGGCGACATAATCTTACATGGCAATTGGCCACGTAATCTTAAAATAAACATGAAATGAGGAGAATATGGAATGGGTGAGAAACGAAAGAACAGTTGTATTAGAAGACTACGGGGAAAGGGTAAAGCAGTCTAAAATAAAAATTTTACTAACATGACAAAGTGTAAATCTCTGTGATTCCAATGTATACCTTTTAGGTATTATCAAATTGAAAACAACAATGCATCTTTCAAGTTTGCACAAATCGCGAAATTACAAATTTTAGTTCTTGATAGCAAAAAGTCATGTTCACAATTAGATTGACATTGGGTTTTGACTAATGAAAAATACGAGTAACATTCGGATTTATCCCTTACATGTGTTATATTTCGGTCAGCGTCAATAACAAAGCTTATATTACAGTTTAACGTATTTTAGGAACCAAATTTGCAGTTAAATTGCAGGAAGAAACTTCTTGTATTTCAAACAGTTGTAAATTTAAATCTTGACAATATTTTCCGGTCTCTAAAAGATAAATCTAGAAGTATTAGATGTCATCGTCATACAGAGCAATCAATAATTTTTACGATTCAATGAATATTTCAAATTACTTTTTTTAGAGAAAATTGACTAAACCGTCTTTGGAAAAAAATATGACGCAAATATCATAGCATTGTGATAGCCCTAAACTAAATATGGTAAAACACCGGATAGGAAATAATTAGTTTAATTCGTAGTTACGTCTTACATCATTACGTCCCGGATATTACATGAAATTGGTATATACATCTTTAGTATATTTATTGTTGACCTTCTACAAGGACGACCAAAGAGCACTGGAAGGCAAAGGCAATTAGGGTAAATGAATGCAAATTATTATCCGATATAGTCAGATGCATCACTGTCCCAGTAAACAAAACCCAGGCCCAGAACGATGATCATCAAAAATAATCCATCTTGTTTAGAGTCAATAAAGCCGCCCAAATCTCTCATATACAAGTCATAATTAAATAAGCCAGTATCCCTGGCAGAGTTAATAGGATGTTCTTCTCAATAATTCACTAGGGTTACTCAATTTACTCCGTCTGTCCGTCAGTCCAACACCTTAGTCGATTGGTTTAGAGAATATATCAACTTTGATCGGTTTCTTTGCACGATTGCTTAGATATTAAAGCTTCAAATTAGTATGAGATATATTACATCTGACTAAAGGTGCTATCAATGGTCATACTTCATCGTTCATTGCTGGGGCTCCGTTGTGATATGTTGTCACAGACGATTGTTATCATACAAAAGCCAATTAAAAGATAATAGACAGATATGCATACAACTTATATAATAACTAGTCTTAAAGGGTGCAAAAACAGACAAATGACATTAATTTTGACGCCTTTATTTTACACATGTCTGCATTCCAGTGCTTTTACGTCTAATGTTGACTTTTGTTGAGCATTTTTAGGCAAGTAACAGCTTTAGTCTATTTGCTTTTGCAATAGTTGACAAACTTTTAGCGAAACTTGACTTTTGACCTTAAAGGGACATAACCCATAAACAGGGTAAAACGACAAATTAGGTACGATGAAGAACTTTGTTAACATTTACTATCGTCTAAAGTTTTCATTCTACAAGCGTTAAACTCGATTTTAAAAGCATTTTAAATATCATCTTATGTATATTTTTGTAGAGCTATATGTTTTAACAAGCAACAGCTTTTCTCTATCTGCACAAGTTTTCGTTCAATAAAACAAGAATTAAGAGACTGTGATACACTAGATTTTTCCTATCTGTTATAATCAGTTTAAAAAGCAACAGCGACCACGTTTGTTTTTGATGGATTCAAAACCGAAACACTTCTTCTTTTCAGGATACCCCAAGGATATCATTTTATCATACCAAGTTTACTAAACTTCTGTTCAGATTTTAGAGAAAAATAATTTAAAAGATTTTGTAAAAAGTTAGCAGACGCCAAATGATGGCAATAGCTCAGTGTTTGGTCGAGGTGAGCTAAAAAGAATATACCGTTACCACAAAATAGTCAAATCTTTTAAAAAATTTGCACATAAATATGGACATCTCATCGAAAAAATTGATTGTACACGTAGTTTCTGATTGTTAAAGGAATATCTCATCCTGATTTTTATAGCAATGTAGTTTATAAAGCACAAAAATTCAAAAACAACCTTATGGAAATTAAAAACTGGCTTAAAAACCTTTTGAAAAAAGGATACGAATTGGATGTTTTAGTAAAATGGTATGTTTTGGTAGAAATATTGATAGCTTGATAGTAACTTTAAAACGTTAAATTTTCACTTTGTATCCACTGTATTATTTATAAGCACCACAGAGATCAAGTATGTCGGTTCTGTGTGGTGATACAACTCTAAATCATTCATTGTTTTGACGTGGGGTGTCGGATTTAGAACTGATGTATTTTACATCAATCGATAAATGTTTCTTAGCTAGTTGTCAGTAACTTCGAGTGTTCTCAAGAGAGTTCACCCTTGTCTTGTTGTTTTCGTACAGTATTTTGTCTTAGGTTCTCTCTTGTTGAATTGAACTTTTGTCGATTGAGTTTTACAGTGTGTTTTATATGTAAGCTTTGTGCAAGCTTATCAATAGGGGGAAGGTTGGATCCAAAAAACTAGTTTAACCCCGCCACATTTTATATGTGCCTGTCCTATGCCAGGAAACTTTGCCAAAGCCTTTGTTTGTCCTTGTCATTCTGTGTAAACTGTTTTATGTCAAGAATTGGGTCTTTCGTTGATGATTTAGGGATTGGTTTTGAAACTTTTGTATTGTATTATAAGTCTTGGGTAATGCTAGACGGTAAGCAGTGACCTATGGTCATGTTGAAGACTGCTTGCTGTTTTCCGTTGTGATTTTTTGAATTGCTGTTTGTTTATGTTTGTTGTGTCGCGTACACTTATTCCACATCTCAATATCGTCTATCTTATATAACATTATTCATGTATGATTCCCCTGCCACACGTTCAAAAGAGCTTGAATACTGATGAAAAGATTTTCTGGAATTAAACTTTGCATTCAGTTCATTTAACAGCTGCCCGAAGTTTTTATTTCAAAATCAAGTTTGCACCAAGAAACCATCGGAAATTTTCTAATCTGCGATTGAATCGTAGGTTTAACACACCCATCAATTCCACCAAGCTTTCATTTAGTTAGATTGTGACTTTCTTTGCTTCCGAAGCCACCAGAGTTTAACAAAAACTCTCCCTCTTTTAAAATTCCAGGTGATCAATGAATACAATAGAATTATTCATTGATACTTTGTCTAGCAAATCTGCAGTTGACCAATTAAATTCGACGATTTATACAACAACAAAAATAAAACAAAAATTTACGTACATTTGTACTTCCTCTACCAAACATTATGTTGACCAATGAAATTTGATGATACAAACAACAATGGATTAATGCAAAACATGCATTTACTTCCTTTACCAATGATTCATTTGGCCAATGGAATTTGCAATATACTTGCGACAATCGAATTAAAACGCAATAACTAATAACCTAATATCTAAACTAGGCAATAATGATATAGAATCACAAACCGTAAAATAAAATTATATTGCATTCGTACGGCATGTTATTCATATGTCTTTGTCTTTCAAAAATCCTATATCCATCAGCTGTAGTAATATATTCTACGTTTTAATTGTCCCTACTGGAAATGAATGAATGGAAAGGAAGCGAGCTGTCGGAACCTAAGACTTGTCCTTAAGCTTGAGATTTCCGCTAACAGGACGTACCATCGCTACTTGTGACATTTAATAAAAATACCATAATTGAAACTGGAGTTTATCAGTATGGTTGTTCTAACAGCATTGTCGCCAGCAGGTCTTTTGGTGCATTTCAGGTTTTTTTACATTAAATAAAACATGTTGGTAAGAAGGATGTTCCTATACTTAATCTCTGTTTCCTTTTAGTCATGAGAAATGTCCTTAGCACTTAATGAAAAAATATGTACAAGGAAAGTGCCCATTTGACAAAGATGCCCCGCATATGACCGAAAACAGAAATTACGATCTTTTTGTTACAACCATATTTATAATATGTTTTTCTTTTTTTTCAGAAATGGCCACTATAAAAATTAGGATGACATTGTGCTGTAACAAACAAATGTTTATGCGTAAATGAGTTATCGATGTTCCCTAATTTTGGCGCGACACTGAATGGTCATGCGCATGACGGAAGTGGCCATAAACCTAGATATGGAAAACGCAAAGACAGTGCAATTAGGGTAATTTTATCTTTTTATTTAGAATTTAAGAAGGTGAAGCAATGAGCCCACGCTATAAATAATTCTTGAAAATATTTGTTTTGCATACTTCCAACCTATTTTGCAAGGTTACTCTGATCATAATACGAGTTTTAATTTCTGTCATATTTGGCACCTTTATATAGCAGCAAGCTTATTGCAAAATAAGTTACTACATCAAATGACCAAAAAGATCAGACAAAACGATGGAAAAAAAAAGACAAAAGTTGAAGATCGCAATTATGGTGCTGACTCTGTATAAGTATTTAAATGGTGGGTCAAAACATAGCGCCAATAAAATATTGAAAGTATACATGTGTGGTGATCATCAGTACAACGTGAATACGTCTTAAGCTTTTTGGAAAGACTGTTCATCAGCGTATTTAGTTTTGACATACTGATAAAAATCATAAGCAAGTGAGTAACACAGTTTGATTAATATGTATTTTTTTCAGACATTAGTAGCTGAAACCCTAGTATTAGCTAAAACACATGGCTACGTTGAAAAGTTAGAGAATGAACTCGAAGAAGAATTACAGCAAGACTCT
Organism: Arcuatula senhousia; assembly: GCA_963971305.1. Classification (NCBI taxonomy): domain Eukaryota; kingdom Metazoa; phylum Mollusca; class Bivalvia; order Mytilida; family Mytilidae; genus Arcuatula; species Arcuatula senhousia. Next base: position 5,760,644 of record OZ020313.1, read on the forward strand.
GTACATATCCATGAACATTTCGGAAAGTAAGTCCAGTAAAATGCTTTCATTTAATATTTGACGGAGGGCTTCCATCAGTATCAATGCACATGCAGTTTTTATTGCTGGTGTAAATGCAACTCTTTTTTCTTAACAAATTTACCTATTTGACACACAAATTGTCAACACAAGGTTTCATTCCTCTTCTATTATTGACTGCACTTTAGAGAGAAATGTTGCGCTCATAGACAAATATGGGATTCCTATCTCTCAGATAAGTACAGATGTTGGATTGACACTGGGTTTTCTATAGTTCTCCTTTACTGGATTTGACATGCTTAATTGACCGATTGCAACCCGACCAGATATGTTGCAATAAGCATAAGCAAAAACTTCTTATCCTTCCAGATCACCTGAGTTCACTCTCGTTACGACTAGATTTCGCGTTGTTGATTACTTTTCATTTGATTTGTTGTGTTTTTATGTTATCTGTTTCATAGTGCTGTTCTCGTTTGTGTTAACTTCTGGTTCTGTCTCTGCCCTTTTCGAATTCCCCATTGGTATTTCTCTTCCTTGATGGTTCAAAATAACTTACAATCGTATCGAGGCAACTTTCTATTTTTGTTGTTGTTGTCTTTATTGAACTTGTCAGAAATGTGCGATAACCATCTATTTGAGTGCAGATGTTGGTTTGTCGTAGAGTTTTGTTTTGTTTTGACACACAGAATTGGAAATAAGCAGCACGATGGGTGTGCTATAGCAGGCAGGAATCGCTTACTCTTCCGGAGCACCTGAGTTCGCTCTTGTTACAACTCGAATTCGCGTTGTTGATTTCCAATCGGTTGTTTTTCGCGTTTTGTGTTTCTTCGTGTCGTTCTTTTTGGTGTTTACCGGTTTTGTCGTTGCCTTTTTGGACTTTTGTCACTCGATGGCCCCATTGTTATCTCTTTAATTGCTTCTTTCAAAATGGTCAGGCCCTTTTTATAAACAGTAAAGTTTTCCTGCAGCTCCAGATGTCATTGATATTTTTTTCCCTTACAAAATGAAACAAATCGGTCATGATCATTTCAAATCGATATATAGGTCAATTTAAATAAGATTGATTGTTTTAAAACGCTATAAAATGTTTATCTTGATCAAACTATCAAATGCAGGAATTACATGAAAGTAATTTCCCAAGAGTAAACTTCCTGAATCTCTTGTTCTTAGTCTTTAATCGCCTTTTGATATTGACTCCAAGTTGTGATGAATTTTATTCACTACAGGTTTAATTTCCTTGCGATCATGCATGAAAATGGAAATATGGAAACATGAGAAAATCGTTATAACATTATTTTTTAACAAGTTGCTGAATTTATTTAAACTTTAATACATTCATTTTGGTAATGTTCTCTTGATAACCAATTAACCATCCGTTTGGTTTTTTATGGGCGGCAGGACATATTTTTTTGGTTCGCCCACCCGTCCAACGTTATTGATGAGTACCCGTACCATTCACGTATATAGAAAGTCGTATGATAATTAATTATTTTATATACTCATATAAAAATCTTTATTTTGATTCGCTTAGATGTTGTCACGTGGCATGTGATATTTTGCTGGGTCAACCGGTAATCGTTAGGTCGCATGGTAAGGTCACCCTCTCATGAGAACTAGCACATGAGCCCATGATTTTCTTCAACATTGTATTGACTGTAGTTTCTCAATGGAAAAAGGGTTAAAATGTCCGAAATATGTTTTTAATTTAATATTAAATTGTTTCATTTCAATATTCGATATAATATAACAGTTATCACCCTAGATGATGTGTGAGCCGGCATTTCTTTCCTCTAGAAAAGTAAGGTCACCCTCGGGGCAAGCCCTCGGGTGACTTTACTTTTTCGGGGAAAGAAAACACCGGGTCACACACCAACTAGGGTGATAACTGTATAATAACAATGACAGCATATTGCAGCAAAATTGAAGAATTCAATATGTACGTGCCAAGTTGGCCATCATAGTTTATGGAGATTGGAACTTGTAGTTTTGAATATTATGAATATTTTTTCGATATTATCTTTCTGAGTCCATTTAAATGCATGGGAAATAGTTGACCTATCCACACACTCCCCCCTTTTTCTTTTTATTATATCCCAAATCGTGACTTACATGTAATAATAAGTATTAAAAACTTCAGCAAGATATATTTATTAATTTCAAGTAAAATAGTTCAAAAACTGTTTCAGTGTTGTTCTAATGAAAAATCACAATGTGTTCGATTTACCGCCATTTCTGAAAATGTTCAATATCACTGTAGTTAGTTAGTTAGTTAGTTAGTTATTGCTTTACTCCCAAGCGCTGCAGCACGATTTCGGCTATATCCGGGAGATGAACATGAAATGATGATGAAGTGGAGGAAATGGGGACACAAGGCCAATCGGGTAGGATAGTTTTGACTGCCACTGGAAAAAGGAGTGATGGGTAGGGACGGGAAATTTAGCCTCCTGCATGGGGATCCTACGGGTCCTACTCTTACCGAGACCTGCAGCAGGGTTCTTTAACGTGCGAGGAACGTGACATTTTTTCCAACACGGTGCACCACTATGGTTTGCGGTCAGGTTTTCCGCATTATCGCCTGACGACCCCGCATCTATCGATGTCAGGGCTGCCCCATTCAACCACCTGGGGCACACATCCCAGTCGCTTTGTGGGCAAAGCGGCCTGACTCCGATGTCAGGTTTCTGAGCGCTCTTTAGTGGACTTTTACGGACAAGCTTAGCGCTGCTGTGGGCCTATTCGCCTCCCGGGCCCCGCACGGGACTTAATATCACTCATGATTTTTTGTTCAATTAATCATTCGTTTTTAGGACCATTTAAAATACCATATATATTTCACACTGATATTGAAGTATATGATAAAAAGATCATAAAATGTCATTTTTCATATCAGACCAAAATCAGCCCGCGGTCATTACGGCTCTCGGGCTGATATCATGACCTTGGGCTGATAATATGTCTGATATGAAAAATGACATGTTATAATCTACATAAACTATTATTCCAGGTGCATATCTCCATAAATCATTTTCCTCTTTTCTGCTTTTAATTGCAATCGGATTTTGGTATTCCGGCGCCTTTCGGGTATATCCGAAACTATTTAACACCTCCGTAAACAATATTGGGGGGGGGTACATGTATAAGAATCGCAGTTCGACTGTCCACATGTCTCGTAAGCGCAACCACTGTAGTAAACTGCTTGGTGGATGTTGACGGAACTTTTCACATAGGAAGCTTATTATATGACTTATATGACTCGTATGTTAGTATAAATGAACATGTTTTGATTAGTTTACATTGAGTTTGCTTAATTTGTCACCATATCTTAGTCTTCGGGAACAAAACATTCGATAACACGATTGATGACCATCGTTTTTAAGTGACTACTTACAAATAGGTAAACAAACAATCAATCAATGCAATGTGGTCGAATAATTTTTAGCAAAATTAACCAAGTTTAAGTCAAATTTGGTAATAAATGAGTATTGAAATTCTCAGTTTACTTTTACTATATTTCAGTCTGAAAGAAACAAAATAATTGGGGAGGAAAAAATATGATTTTGGTAGACAATATGCCTTTAATGCGGCGGAGGCCTTGCCTACGTGTAGCTATAGTAATCTTGTGCTTAGTATAAAGGTTGAGAAGTAATTCGATATTGATAAAGGAACTATATTGCAAACGTGTATTGTTCTTTGAATTAATATGTGATGGGGCAACTCTATTGATTGGCCTTTGATTGGTCAGTGACTGAACAGCTAAAAATCAAGAATCAGAGACCAAAACATTCATTTAATCAACCAGAATAAACACATTACAACTTTTTTATAATCGTTAAAGATGTTTCTATCAGCCAGCATCTGTCTGAAGAGAAAATGAGGAAATTAAAGTCGCCGAACGTTCAGATTATTAAATGGTAGTTTATGCTCTTAACAGCCATACAACAAAATATCAACATCAACAATTTTGTATTAAAATACAGTAATTTCTACGAAGAGACTAGTCATTTGGGGAGGAATGTAATGGCTATATCGGTTTCTTCTGTCATTTTGATCCGTCGTGGCTTATAACTGATTACAAAGTAAATAGTTATTTAATGCCCGGTTCTATTATCATAAACATCACTGATGAAATTAAGACACCCACTCTATAACCGGTCTAGACTGATTGATGTCTGATGCAATAAGCATTTGACTCCACTTTTTTCACATTGGTCAGCTAATGCCATTACTTGACGTCCTTCGTCCGTCCGTCCGTTTACTTTTCAAATGTTAACTCATCTGACACTATAAGTCCAAATTTGTTACATTTGTTTATTGGAATGGATGGTACAAAATAATCGTTTGGATTTTGGATTTGTAAAACAACATGGCCGTCATGGCTAAAATAGTATATAGGGGTAAATTGCAGTTTTTCTATGCAAATAACGCTAAATGGTTAGAGAAATAAAACTTTTTTGCAAAAATGATCGCCACCAACGCCTCAATATCTACCTGCCCTTAAAGTTTAGAGAAGATCCAACTACCCATGTAGGAGTTATTGCCTTCTTCCTGATTTCTTTTTCTACTTTAAACTCAATATCTTAAAAACTGTCAAGGATATATAAGAAATCTAAATTGCAAATTGTTAAACACACAAGGTTACAGGGTTAAAGTTGTAGGACATTTGAATAGATGTTTTAACACCCCTCTTAGAGCTGGTTAACTGTAGGAAATAAAAAGCTTTTGATTGCTTTAAAAGATACTTATAAGTTACACATGACGAAATGTTTACGCTTTTCCTCTACAGAAAAAGCGTAAACATTCCGTTTTGTGTAACTTATATATATATTTTCTGTCCTTTTTATGTCCTGTTCGAAAGACTTTGTGCTTTTCGCATGTTTCGTCATGGGTTTTTCAAAATAGATGTCTACTATCATTGACTATCAAAACTATTTGATGTTTTATTTTATAGAATCAGACGGAAAGGTTATGAATTCTTCAAAAGTAAATACATGCTGTTAACTTTGGTTATCCTGTGTATAGTGGATTGTGCTCTTGTTTTAGGAGAGCTCACCTTAGATTTGTACAAAGTAAAAGGTATGAATGTCTTTAGGTTTATCGGTCGAAGAAATTAGGCAATAATACATGCAACAAAGGAAAAAAAGTACCGAATTGAAATTACAAATCTCGATTCGCAGAGTTCAGACAACAGCGGTGAAATTAAATAGAAGATAATGAGGTGTGGAATAAGTGTACGCGACACAGCACACATAAACAAGCAGCAATTTATAAATACCACAATGAAAAACACCCAACAGCCTTAAAGTTCGCAACGGTCCTGACTTGGTACAAGCCCTAAGGGAGGTGACAGTTTAACTACTAAGGTTTGATGACACAAGACCATTTATCTCCAAGTGCGATCTTAGGATCCCATAATAACTAAAAAAAAAACACTGTTGTGAGACACAATCGGGATCATGATGTGATACCTAAGTGTAATTGTATATTATCTCATAAACTGATTTACCATTTTACTGCTTTCAGTTACTTTAGAAGACACGGAATCTTTCACAAACACCACTAAATACTTTCTGTCTTTCATCAAGAGACAAAATCGTCAAACACTTCAAGGCAAAGAAACTCAGGAAATATTTAATATGATTCTAGAAGCAACGATTCATTGGAATAACACAAGTGATTTTAACAATAAAATGCTAACGGATGCAAATGAAACCAGTTACTTTTCAGTGATAAATTCTTTACGGACGAAACGAACTATTTCGTCGTCGTCTGGTTCGCTTTCGTCGAATCAGTCGTCGACGTTTTCATCAATTGTGGAAGATGAATTATACGGCGATTCTGTGATACACGAAAAGTACAGTATAGAGGAAGAAATTGCTCATATTTGTCACTATGCTAGTGTGGCTATTTTAGGCTTCATATCTATCGAGGTATGTTATGTCATTATGCTAGCGTGGCTATCTTAATTAAGCTTCATATCCATCGCGGTATGTTCTGTCATTATGCTAGCGTGGCTATCTTAATTAAGCTTCATATCTATCAAGGTAAGTTCTGTCAGTATGCTACTGTGGCTATCTTAGGCTTCATATCTATCGAGGTAAGTTCTGTCATTATGCTAGTGTGGCTTCATATCTATCGAGGTATGTTCTCTTTAATGAGCGGTTTTCCTGTAATATTAAGCGTTTTACTAGTACTTTTAGCTTCGGAAAACAGTTTATTTTGCAAAAATGAAGTGTCGGTCGACAGCACACTTGATGGTTGCTGTTGACAGTTATTCCAACGAATAATTATCAGGTCAACAACAAAATTACCAAATAAGTATGATCATTCTCAAACGTCGAAGGTTAGAAGAAATACTAGTAATAGAAATTTAACCAAAAGGTTCCTGATTTGATACTGGCATTTTGACGCATATGGTGGGTTGAACCAGACAATTATGGTGCTCGCAAACCTATCCAATTCATTGAAATCTTAGGTTTTGATAGAAACACACACAAAACCAACACTGTTTATGACCAGATTGGAAAAGTATGCCATTAAAGGGTTGAATTCAGTAAATATGCATACGTCATTAAGATCCGCCCCTTTGTAGGAGAGCTTTCTGGTACGTAATTGACATCTTTGAGCTCCAGGATTGGTTGATAATTTTTCAAATAATTTTTAAAAAAATCTCTAGTATATGAACAAACTCCAAAACATAAAAAAGTTTCATTAAAAGTACATTTTGATTTTTTGCCAGTGCATTTATTGAGGTATGGGTATTAAAGGAATTTACTGCGAAATTACAATGTTTACAAACAGTGACATGTGAACAGCCAAAATATGCCGCTTAGGTATATGATTTTATTAGTGCAAAAGAACCTACTGCATCTTATCTTCATCGAATGAAATATGAAAGATTTGGCATTTTAAAGATGAAATTTCTATGAATTTATTTCTAAAGTTGGTAATGCATTAAATCCAATGGGGCTTTCAATACTGGATTCAACCCTATACGACAAAATGAACGACTGGTTGGATCCCATCAATGCCCACGCGACTCGATTTGGTCACGCAACGAAGATGTTAAGCCATATAGTTGTCACTTGATTTGTCCTGCTGTCTGTCTATATTTTTCTGGTCTTTAAAATTTCAAAAATCAGGGATTCAGATTACAATTGAAATTTTAAACTTTAATATTAATTGGGAATCTTTAAACGTTACTTATTAACAATTTTGAAAAATTTAGTAACACTTGAATATTCGCATTCAATTAACTCTCGATTTTTTTTTCAGAAAAAAATTTAATTTTTTCGGCGGCTAGACCCGTCATCACTTTGTCAATATGTTTTTAGTACCAATATATCATTAAGAATCTAATCGAAACGTTGCCTATCATCCTGGTGTTTATTGTACTTAAACGCCTACCAGAGTTCTCTATTATACGTTGCATATCTCATACATGTCATAAGAATAATCTTTAGGTTATTCTGTTTCCTGTAACGTAATCAATTAACAGCTATTCGATACTTGTTTTTCAAAAAATCTTAAGAATTATAGCATGTCATTCCACGAGTTCACAAAGGAACTGCAAACAGTATTCACCATAAAACAAGTTCAGACACCACGCAAACCGACAATAATTTATTCCTGTCTTGTTTAACCTGTCAAAGAAAACATGAGCTCTCCACGTTATAAATCTAAGTTTGCCATGTCTCCTTTTTCCCAGCATACGTGTTTGAACCTATATTTAGTTCTTATCTTAATGGCAACCCTGGTATAGATCTTCAATAATTAGATTTTATTCAAAGAAAATTTATATATGCTAAAAATAACATTTTCTTTTTAAAAAGATTTTTTATCCAGTGGAATTTCAATCCTTTTTTTTCTTAATGATTACTTTCGGTGTGGTTACCAACAGCAGTTCAATTATCTAATAAGAAAAGATTAAGCTTAAGTTCATTAAACTTTTAGGTTCAGTTAATATATATTTTTATTTTTCAAATCTGTCAAAACAGATGCTTTTTTTTTTAGATTTATTGTACCCTTACACGAAAACACACGGAAACTATTCAAACGAAAAATTTAATAACTTTTTCCGGATATTCTCTATCTGAACACTTGCTTGATTTGTTCATGATTTCTTTCCATGACAAAAGTAAAATAAAACGTCACACACATTCTTGGTTTGATCGACATATCACACATTGAAAAATGTGAAGAGCAAAGGATGTTATATGTCTCAAAGTTTGTTCATCCTTCATCTACAAGACTGTGGAAATGATCTGTGCTATTTTCTTTTGTTGCTGAAATAATATATTTAGCATTGACCTAACGCTGAAACTCGATGTAAGATAAGGGCGCCCCGTTTCAGTAGTCTGAACGAATTGATATGTTAAATGCTAATTTTTGGCCGAATTGCAAGGAGCGAAAAATCTGGGCTTTAAAATGGTTAATGGTGGGCGGCTGGGCGGGAAGAAATTTGCATAACAGTTTTCTTAGCACTTACTTATCACAGCAACTTGATATTTGGTTTACGGCATCGGGTAGGATTCGATTTCAAGTCTGTTGCTCGTTTACTTCCTGTTTAACGAATTCCGGTAATTTTTAACTTTGACAGATTTTAATTTTTATCAAGATGTTTTATTGTTTTCCATTTTAGACGATACTAAAGGCATTATGTGCAGGTTCATTGTTTTTCCATCGAAGATTAGAGGTAAGAAATAAAAATGACAACAAAGTTCCAGACAATAAATTTTGCTATGCCTGACACGCGTTTCGTCTATTCAAGACTCATTAGAGGCACTCTACCAAAAATGTATAACAGAATTTCAAAATAAGATGTAAAATAAGTGTTCGCGCGTATACAATTTAAAAATCAACAACTAAAAAACTATAGAGTCAGCATTTTCCGTGTGACCAATGGTCGCTATAGATAATGATTCGGGACGTTGACTTATTCATACAAATAACTGTGTATCTAACATACTTTACAGAAATCAGGATGATCAAATTGTCGTCTTTTTACCATCTTGGGGATGACAAGGAAAAATGCCAGCTATAGTTGAATACCGACTTTGGAATCTTTATCAAAGCTGTTTGTATTTAGTCGAATTTATGTTAATTGTTTTTTGTTTTATTTTTTTTGGTCAAGAAGAGGGTCTTTCATTGCACTTTAGGATTGGGCTTGAACATATGTATTTTATTTTCAATCCAGGGGCTACTTGAAAAACAGCGAGCAGCGACCGCTGCTGCTGGCTGTTTTCCATTGTGGATATTTTAAATTTACGTTTATAATGTAAGTTGTGTCGCGTAAACTTATTCAACAACTCATTTTCTTCTATTGTTCAAACAATTGAAATGCATTTTTAAAAGACTTTGCAATAGATATGTTGAAAACAGAAAAGTAAAAGCACTTACAAATTTCAAAAGTTCGAAAACAAAACAGTTGACACAAACAAAAGCAACACTTATATATTATAACATTAAACACATTTTTGTTATAATTTCAGGTCTTTGATGCATTCGTAGTGGTAACTTCATTTATAGCCGACACAGTGTTATTACTGACTTTTCCCTCGTATAGCACAAGAGACTTTGTTTTTATACTGGCCTTCTTACTTCCCTGGAGGGTTATACGTGTTGTCGATAGTAAGTACATCTTCTAATATTGTAACTATTAAAAAAAGTACTACAAAGATAAATCTCGACTTTTTCTGGCCGGATTTGACGGAGTGAACAATTCGGGTTATAGAATGGTGAATGGCGGGCGTGCGGGTCGGCAAGAAACTTCTGTAACAGTTTCTCAGCATCTACTTATAAAGCCACTTGATATTTGTTACACATGCAGCATCAAGGTGGGGTCCCATAGCGTGGGATTCGATTTCAGCTATGTTGCTCACCAACTTTCTGTTTAACGAAATCCGCCCATTTTTGACTTTGACAGATATTTTATTTTTTCTTGTCATTTTCATACGAGAGACCTATTCTCGAATATCTATTCTAGATGTATACTTAGATTCACCCTGTTGTCGATTGCATAACGATTCGTATGTTGCATAATAGGATGTAAAATAGTTCGTGATGAGGAATGATTTTAATGCCAGTTTGTGAATAAATTAGAGTCTTTGTAAAATTTTATTAATGATCAATTTAAAACAAATACCGAAAAGTCACCATCCAGTGCATTATCGCGCTATAATAGCTGTTACTGCAGTTAAACTTCTTATAATACTGCGCGAACTATTTTTATCTCAGCAGCATAATAAACACAAACAGATTGAACTTTTCAAGATATGTTAATTTTTCATCGTTTTATCGTTTTGGTAACTCTCTACTTGTGTATTTATGAACCATGCAAACATTTTGCGATCTTAATGTTATAATTTCACGTGTAATTGTTTTAAAATTATCAACAAGGCATTGAACTCATGATGTTATTTTATGAAAACAAGATGGCCGGATCGATTCGTTCTTCGTTCCATATGCATGTACACAACCTGTTTGAGAGACATCAGTAATACTTTGACTTGAGGCTCAACGAGATAATTTAACTACTACAAATTTCTGTTTTCCGGAATACCCTACACTACAGACCACGTTTGCAAAGGCGGATCTAGGACCGGCGTACCGGGCGCCCCCCCTTTTTTTGACAAAATCTGTATGAAACAAGAGGTCCCAGAAGGTATTTTTTATAATTCGTTTGAAAATTTCTGGATCCGCCACAGGTTGGGGGGGTTAACTCCAAGTATTTTTGTGCGGCCCAGAAGTTTTATACCCACCCTATTCATATATTGGCCTGCTTAAAAAAGACAACCGTTCATATATTTTAATGCATTTGAAATTACACAGAATATGCTTAAACTTTACATGTTTTAAGATTTTCTATTAAAATCAAAGTTTGAATGGTAAAAGTTATCAAATGCCTGTACAGTTTAGGTTACAAGGAGGCAAAATGTGGATGCTCAGTCACTCTTTTCCTATTGATATATGACATTTGTGAAAAGTATACCTTATCATATATACTACATTGAAATTTACAACCTTTTAAAGTAGACCCCTTTGAGCCGCACACATGTAGCTACCTTTCTAATTGAAGTTTACCCCCTCCATGCTACAGACAGTTAAAATTTCCCAAAATTAACATTTGAGCAACGACTCGTTGAACGAGGGTTGTTTTTAGTCTAGATAATAATCCGGTCTTTCTGGAATTTTGTCATTTGGACTTTTTTCAGATCCACAGAGTCGTAGGCAGCCAAACGTCAAAAATTATAAAAGGCTTTCAAGACCTTTTGAGCTTAGCTGGGTGGCCTGTCCTATCAACATTTTGTCAGTTTGCAATGCCAAAAAAAAATCAGTAGTAGGTGCACCTATTGATACTAAGCAATCGTATGCTTCGAAATTAACTGTAACCTGTTCTTCCAGACGAATGACCACCTACAAAAGAATCATTCAATTCCCATATTGTTTTATAACTAGAAAGTGCCATAAAAACATATTGGCACGGTTAGTTCAAATGATGCTTATAACAATGAATGAATCCCTTCAACCTTATCTTTCATTCTAGTATGGTAGGTATTACTATGATGCTAAATGCATTATGCATGTTTCAGGCGCCTAACTGTGACATATATGTAATGGATATGGTTTTAACCATATCCCTTCTTGTTTACTAAACCATGTCGTTATACCATTACAGTGAAACCTACCTTAACTGATCCTTGATTTGTTCGGTTTATTCAGGTCTAAAATGTATAGAAATTAGAGGATGAAACTGTAAAACCATTTTGGTTTAAGCAGATTTCGGCTAACTCACAGGTAGTAATGTGTCATATCGTAAAACGTTTGGTAAAGGGATTTTGTCATGGTTTAGCCAAGGGCGTCATGGTTTGTACAAGGGATATTTGCATAATGTCGTCTGCAAAAATGAAATCATAATTTTTCCGGGCACAAAAGGCGTTTTCGGGCATTTTTAAGGGGAAGACATATTTATACTAAAACATGGCACATGTAAATGATGGAATATACTCGCTAAATCATTCAGGAAAAATAGTTTTGTTCAATTGATAAAATCACATCATTTTATGTTCCAAGCAAAAGTAAAAGCAAGATGTTGCTAAAAAAACAATCATTTACTGTGCATACAATCTTTTGACACATTTTTTAGCGTAATTAAACGCTTACAAAGCATGCATCGCAAAAATATTTTTTTTGCTTTATATTTTAAAATGATATTTTAAATCTTATTCAATCATATGAGCTAACAATTGTTTAAAACCTTAAACCGGTCATATATATATTACCAAAATAATGCATACTACAAATATACATATCAACCGCTCCTGGAAAAAAAATATAAAAGTATAATTTGTATGCCATTCATGAGACATGTTAGAGTAATCATGAGATAATTATTATTATACAGAAATTGCCATATCATGTTCCATATCATTTCGAGACTCCCATATTAGATGTAGGCATAAGCTGACACAATAACATCGCTCGAGAAATGATATGGGATTTAATATGGAAACTCAAAGTCAAAATAGATACAAAGGTATACAGGAAAACACTGACTAGGCATGAGGTTTAATGCATGATTTTGCTTATTGCCGCTAATATATATACTAAAAACTCTCTACTCCCTATCTTTCAGTATTAATAGAAGGACACAACTGAACTATTGCAAAGGGCATCAGATAAGTGCAGACGTTGGTTTGTCATAGGGTTTTGATTTGTCTTCCTTTACCGGATTTGACTCACTGAATTGACTGTTGGTAACGCGACGGGTGTGCTATAGTAAGCAGGAACTGCTTACTCTTCCGGAGCACCTGAGTTCATTCTCGTTTCGACTGGAGTTCGCGTTGTTGATTGACATTCAGTTATGGCTACCCCATTAATACATGTACCTCTGCTTCTTGCATATCTCAGGGAATATGTTGCTTCATCCATAATAATATTATTCAGTGCAACAGCAGTGCTTATAGTATTAGAGAAACGTTTGCTTCATCCATAGTATTTTTTATATTATCATACAGGAGTAGCTTGTACTGTTTTTAGAAGCTTAAACATTGTACAATAACCATATTCATATTTAATTGTTAAATGGTAATCCTGATGGTTAGTATATGTTGTTGGCTTAGTGACGGTCTAGAGCAATTAAAAGGATTTAAATTATATGCTATTACTGAAGGTAACGATTTATTAATTCCAAGAAACGATCCAAGATCCAATGATTTTTTCGGGGGTTAAAGATGCGTATTAAGAAACACGGAAACACAGTATGTCGTCAAACACAATAAAACAGCAGAAAACACCTAATAATTTGTCCGATCTCCTTAGTTTAGAAAATGTGATAAACCATGACATAATGGTATAAACCATGACAATTTTCTGTTCCCTTTACCAAACCATGACAAAATTTAAATTTGGTTAATAAGCACAACTAAGCAGATTTAAAGCTAACACAGTAAACCTTTATCGTCATGTTCAATTCCTTTCAGCTCTCCTCACTATTTGATACTAAAATAAAGGTATTTTTACATATTTTAGAAAAAAAATCCCTTGTACAAACCATGACCTCCCTTTACCATACCATGACAAAATCCCTTTACCAAACATTGTACGATATGACACATTACTACCTGTGTAACTTAAGTGTATTTTTTAAACAGTTTAGACTGATTTTCACTGTATTTATAATTCTAGACACTTAAAAAGATGATGAAAAGATGTGGGAAAATTTACGTGACACAATCGTACAAAACCGCAATTTAAAAATCAACAATGAAAAAAGATTTGCACCATCAATGCTGCTTGTCGTCTTGTAACTTGTCCCTAGAAAACACTAAAAGTGTCATGCAAATAATTCAAAACAAATCTTACAATTGTCAATAAAAAATCTTTTTAGACATAGAAAACTAAGCTTACTTGTAAATATCTGGTGAAGGCACTGTAACAACAGTACTGTTGCACTTTAGGCTCAGCGTAGTTAAGATTTCCCCAAGCCATCTTTGTTATTGCAATAGACTGGCGATGATACAGAGCAGTTAAGGCCTTGAGTGAACTTTTGTTTTAATTATCGTATTAGTCTAATTAAATTTAAATGTTTTATATTACAGGTTTAGTGGTTGCCGTCAAGGACCATGAACATTTCAGATTGAAATTACTGTATGGGCGTAAAAAGAAAATCCAAAACACTCTCAGAGATACAGAAGTTAGGCTTCAAATATTTAAGGTATAACTTTTATACCAATAGGAAACTCGGGATTTGTTTGTGACTCCTACATGTATTACCCAAATAAAAGACAAGTTTATTTGAACATTTAAACCCAATTACAAAAAGAAACCAAAAGGACTGTTCGATGCTCTAGGTTGTGGTTAACAACAAAAAGCAGACAAAAAGTTATTGAAAAAAAATATTCTGGATGTACCATTTCTCGGAATTCGAGGGTTTCATTGTAGTAAACTGATTTTTTACTTTTGTGATTTCAGTACCAGTGCAATGCATTGAAGCGTTTATGCATGTCAGAAAACATCGACGAATGGAAGATAGAACAGTGTCTTAAAGCGGAACAGAAATTCCAATGTAAGCTTTTGAATAACCGGTATAATAGAAAATAATGAGATGTGGAATAAGTGTACACGCGACACAGCCCGCAATCAAGCGGTAATTCAGAAAAAAACCACAATGGACAACCGCCAGCAGCCGTCGACGAGGCCATTTGGCACTGCTCACGGTTCTGCAATTGGCCCATGGTCTAAATAAAATGCATATAATTCAAATCCAGTCCTGAAATAGTCACAGATAGACCCCCCTTCTTAAACAAGGAACAGAAGACATCAAAAAGACAAGTACAAACGAAAGCTTTGTCAAAGATTCCTGGCTTAGGACAGGCACTTATGATATGTGGCGGGGTTAAACTAGTTTTTTTGGGCCCAAACTTCCTCCTAACAATTGTCCTAGACAAGCACAAAAATAAAAACACAATAAAAATCAAATCGATCAAAGTCCAATTCCATTAGAGAGAACCTTAGACAAAAAACAACAAGAACAACCAAAAGGACGGTAAAGAAACTCTCTGTAGAACACTCGCTGTTACTGACAGCCGTCTTTTCAACATTTTTACTATTCTTTGTGATAAGAATTTATTTTAACGCAAATATTACGTTTTACATTAACAAAATGCCTTATGAGTAGATAGAGCTACTTATATACCTGTATAACAAAATTTAAAACACCAGCAATTCAAATCTTTTTTGGAAAGGAATAAATAAAAAAATAGAAATCTCCAGAGGTAGGTCTCTTGTTTCTTATTTTAGAATTGGTTTTGAAACTTATTTTTGTGGCATCTGCAACGTGTTGCAAAACGACATATTGGAGTCACTTTGATGCTATCCGTCGTCCTTCGGCCTTTGTCCAGCATACCCGTAACTTATATACTTCCTGTTTACCGAATATTTTAAGACGAAGGCGACATACGTCTTCCATGGAAGACCGCCATTCTAGTTTGTAAAATGACAAATTTTAAAATAACCAGGAACGACTGTTTCTGATATTGAAGGCCATTATCCTTATTCTGTTTGGATTTTTATTGAAGTAGCCGCTTATTTATTTTGTGTTGCGTATCTCATTTTCTCTATCAACATTTTGTCTATTTTAGCAACACTTGGGAAACGAAAGAACAAAATGAAACTAGACAGTTCCGCTTTATGCTTGATAAACGAGAACGAGGCTTTACCTTCTGCGTCAACTTCCGCTAGATCATCACCACGGCCATCTCTTCCTTCCTTGGATTTCCGTGGCCTCAGGTTCATGAACGGCAATTCAGTTAAACACAACGAAACGAATGACGTTGAAGAGGTTGAAGAGGTCAAGGAGGTGTGATGCTAAATATAGCAATGATGCAATACTTTGCATAGACAAAGCAGAGTTCAGTTGCATTTGAAATGGCAATCGTTGTTTTTTAAAACATATTTTCTCAGATTCTTTATTTACATCTAAGTTTGATGAAATATACTTTGTAAAATTTACTTTTTCACTTTGTAAGGAGTTGAATCTAATGTATGGGAGATGTTTAACATCTGTCCTTTCCAAGTATGTTTTTGTGCAAAAAAAAAATGTTATAAACTGAAAAGAATCGAAGTGTGGTTTTATTGTATAGTATTCCATATCTTTTAACATATCTGGTTTTCTCTTTTCTTGCTCACACTTTTGAATAAAATACATGTGTATGCATGTATGTCTGTTTACAAAATTATATTTTTTTGGTCATAAGTTCCTATAGAAAGCTTCAAGACAGTGTAAATATGATTGTATGGCCTCAATTTAAGCCACTTTCATTTCTGTCCAAATAATATGCTTGAGGCTCATCAAAAAGCGTAACAACAGAGTAGGTAATGGGAAATGATCAAAATTTCTACAGATCTTCAGGTCATAACTTCTGAATAGATCTGTAACATGTATTTTCTTGAAACCCAAAAGCGTTGGTATGACATCGCTTTAAATATTAGAAAAAAAACGGACTTTTTAAATCATAATTTTGTATGATAAGGGTATGTTACTGTTATTGGCTAAGCTTTATAAAAAAGTGGTTTGTTATAAATGCAATTTTGATATTGTGATATTTTTTTTTAATTTGTGTGTAGGTTTATTTTCTCTTAATGTATAAATGCTGGTCATTTAAGTAGTAATGATTTCCATGTTCTGTGTTGACGTTTAGCAAGTGGTGTACTTTTAAATGCCTTATGGTAGTTTGACAATTTCTATTTAGGACGTACCTTATAACTTGAAGCCCAAAAAGGTCCTGACTTAGTTCAGACATTTCAAAAGAAAAGGTTGGTTTAATGGCGCCAAACATCTTACAAAAACTATCCATATTTATTTTGATTCAAATCAAAGAATCTAATTTGATTGTTTTTTGAATTTTTAAAATTGTTATTAATATTTGGTTAAAATGTATGTAGTGTCCGTTTTGTATGTGGCAATTATATCATTTTATACCTAATTTTGCAGGTCAGATTATTTTCATACCGAGCTTTAGATTTTGTTCAATCCTAAAAATTGTATTTGTACCACAGAGTTTGTGCATTCCTGTATATAGTTCAGAAATATAAAAAAATGCTAGAAAGAAATTGTTTCTTCGTCTGTATTTTTTTCTCCTTTTTTGGCATATAAAATATTTGATTAACATATATTTTTACGTTTCCTATGAAACGTCGATTAAAAAGCAAATATCCCAATGATATATAGTTATACATGGACAAAGTAAAATCAGTTAAAAAGCAACACATCTTCTTTTTTCTTTCTTTCGTCTTATTTTACCCTGTTTCGCCTTTTAAACGGGTTTATATATTCATTAAATATCATGATACTATTTTGTTTAGATTATTCTGAAATTATTTTGCTAATTGTATCATAACAGGGTCATTAGAACCAGTTACAAAACGATAAGATGTTTTTTTGCTATCAACGGAATTCAGCATATTATTATCAAAGTGATACCGATGGATGTTATTCTGAGCCATACCTGGTTGCTTTTAGCCTAAATTTGAATTTCATTGTTCGATATTTGTACAAATTCGGTGCCTGTGGTAGCAAAAAGCAAAGTATCGATTCCCACTTGTTTCATAGTGAGGATAAGGAATAGATGACGCGTTAATTTCAATACTTATAGTTCTAGGTCTTAACCTTGCACAATTGATAGCTTTATGTTCATTATCTGTATAGTTTACATATTATGTACAGTTATTGTGTTTTTGACAGGATGATGCAACTGCTGTGCAGCGAGTCACTTGTCTTAGATCAGGGAAGATTAGAATGCATTTTTATTCTTCACCTATAGCCAACAACTGTTCAATTTTGCACCATTTGTCATAATTTTTTGGCAATAAACTTTCTTCAGAATGCTGTCTTTTTATGAAAAGTACATTTGATTCTATAGAAATTTGTCTTGTTTGTTTGGATAATTTGTGACCGATTTATTTGTATTCCAAACAAAATGATCTTACTTGAGAGTGATGTGTAATATGACATGCAATTGCATGACAAGACATTCACCAATAAAAATGGGTTTTTATTAGGTTTGGTAGTTATTACATCAAAATAATCTTCAATTTTTAGCTTCAAACTTGCATGCAAAATCAGAGTAAGCTATGAAAAAAGTATGAGAAGTTGCTGAAAAATGAATACCCTTGCCCCCTTCTAAATCGATCAGATCAAATTTTAGAAAAGAAGGTGCACATCTACGTAATACCCCCGTCACACTGGGACGAAGACCACAAAGTTTTTAGTACGTTCTTAGAACGCAGAACAAACAGGATAGAAATATTGCTCCTAGGTTTTCAATACGACTTCTCTACGTCCTTACAAAGACGGTGCAACGTCCTTCAAGTTTACAGCCAAGTTCCTTCTAGGACTATCAAGTTTTAACTACGTGTCTTCTACGTTCAGCACGTTTTCACTACGTGTCTTCTACGTTCATCACGTCTTCATTACGTTTCAACTACGTTTTTGCTGCGATTGTACTGCGACTAGCTCGTTTCCAGTACGTCTATAATAAATCAAAGACAACAATATCACCTCCGCAAATACGTTCGATGTCTGATTTTTATTTTGGTTAGCTCAACAAACCTCTCATGCAATTACTGCATGACGCATCATTAACCCACCCTTAACCACCTATATTTGACAATCTAACTTAGTATATAATGAAAATTGCATAAGTTGTGTTTCACAATCCTGTTATTTTTGTGTTTTTATTGTACATGGATTCTAAAATCGCAATGAAAAGGGTTTAGTGCCACAAAACCTGGTTATCTCGTGTTTTTATTCAGCCTGTACCATAAGTCATAGACTAGTCTTTTTATAGTAAAACTTACGGTGACAAAAATCAAAGTCTTTTGTGGTTTAAAAAACTTTCTTTCTTTTCTTTTCTTTCGAACATGCACTTCGTCTGTGTTATTTAAACCAGAAGATTTTAGTTATTATGTTTATTTTGCTTTGGTTTTTTTTGGTATTGTTGCCGTACAACTTTTGTCTTAAGCGTCTCTTATTGGTCAGGGAATTGAATTTTAATTATTCTCCCGAAATTGCCTCCTGTAAAATATGTATGCATTAAAAATACTGCATGTGTATTTAAAACAATGTACTAGCAAGATGTAAATGGTCAGATTTCACGGAGTGAAAATTCCAGGGATATATGGTTAATGTCGGTTGGGCGGGGAACCTTTTTTGTAATTATCAGTTTCCTCAGCATCTACTAATCATAGCCTTTTGATATTTAGTTTATAAACGTATTGATAAATTCTGGAATGAAAAACAACCTTGATGCTTTTGTGAATCCCTCCCCTGTTTGCAGTTTGCCGACCAGTGTTGCAATTGTAGTGGGCCCCATTCAGCCCACTATTATCGAACTCAACAAAAACGTTCTTTTATTTAGTAAGTATGGGCTTTTATAACGTATGATTCGATATCAGGTTTGTCGCTAAATTACTTCCTGTTTACTGACTTTAATTTGTTGATATAAATGTTCATTAGTAGACAATTAAGTGATTCGTACCAGTTTTCTCACTAACTAGATACAACATCATCATGGGCCCACATAACATGGGATTTGATTTCAAGTCTGACGTTTATCTACTTTCTTTTTAACGAAATCCGGCCATTTCTATTTTTGAACCGTTATCTAAATGTTCTTTTTTATTTTTTATTTTCTCGACACAGAAACACCCATTTGATTTGTAAGTGTAGGATGTGGGTAAATTTGACATCAAAAGGCAGGATTGCATCTTTCTTCAGAAAAATAATTCGTGATACCCATTGTGCTCTATTCAGGAAAAAAAATAAAAAGTCAAGACAAAATTAAATTAAATTAAAACACCGAAACGATATGGAAAATTAGTATTGACAAGAAAATTTATCCATTCCCCAACTAAAGACAATTTGAATCGTTCCGTTGTACATCCTTAGACTGCTAAAAAATGTCTTATTATCAGTATGCATCATATAACATTCGTAGATATACAGATTCAGTCAGTAAATTATGTAGATAGAAATTATTGAGATGTGGAATAAGTATAAGCGACACAACCTACAACATTAACAACAATTTACAAAATCCACAACAGAAAACAGCCAGCAGCCCTCAATGTGACCAGCGGTTGCTGCTCGCTATTGGCCCTGTATTAAAAAAAAAACTACAAATGAATCAAGCTTATTCCTAAAGTGTCAATGAAAAAACCCATTCTTGACAAAAAAAAAACCAGATTTCATTAATTTTTGCCGAATACAAACAACAGCTTTGACAAAGATATATACAGAATCAACATATATGTATACAAGTATGGCGTTTGGGCGCGACATTTTGGCAGTATTATTGACTAATTTAATTGGCAAAGTATGATAATGATTTAAAAATGTATCTTGTCCTTTGTGTATTAAATTCAGAATAAAAGAATCCTCTTCCGACGGGCAAGAGACAACCGACTTATTAAAATACATATCAAAACCTTCACAAATTCATGTGAACTGTCAGAAAACCTAGTAAAAACTTACTAGAAACGGCGTTAAAACCGCTAGGACGTACTGACAACGTAGTAAAAACTGTACGGACGTGTTAAGGACGCAGTAGAAACTTCCTTATGGTCGTGCTACAAACTTGAACGAAAAGTACCGTTATATGAAATCGTAGTGAAAACGTACGGCGAACGTAGTGCAAACTTTAAGGACGTAGTGTAATTGTAGAATAAACGGTACAAAAAATCATACCGTCCAGGCCACGTCCTTGAAGTTTTTGATACGTCCCTTCTACGTTCATGCTACGATCATAAAGTTCTCAATACGTTCTTAGTAGCGAGCATTGCAGATGCGAGCCCTACGGCATTGTGCATGTTTTGAGATGTGCCAGAAATATACTGACGATAAAACCGGAACAGGTGTACTTTTACGGAGTGAAAAAATTAATAGGCACGGAGCAAGTAAAACAATAAACCCCCTGGGCTTATAAAAATACATCATTATCAGTTATGCAAAAATTAAAAAAAATAGAAATTCTAAAACGGTGATAAAACCCTCATTCATTCACTTGTTTATTTTAACACACAGATTTTTATTTAAACACCATTCGGTCTTTTCCGCTGAAAAACGATTTTCCGGAAATTACCGAGCTAGCTTTAGGCAACTAGTCATACCAAATGCATGATACTGACCTAGTTTTCTTAAATGCTAAGTAAGATAAAAAAAAATACATAAATTTACTAAATAAAACCTACTCTTAATGATAATATAAATAAAAGGTTCTTACCTGAAAATAAAAGAAGAGTCCCATCCTGTGGGGTTTCACTCACTCTCCTCAATCCTGCATGATACTTTTACTTCACCGTTTTTCCACCAGGTTCCTAATGTATCTTCTGTTACCAATGCTTCAAATAAAACAATGATACTCAGAAAACCTCACAAAACCTGACAGAATCTGAATGTTGTTTTGGTCTGCTGAAGAAGCGCGAAATACTCTGACAAGGAAATGACGTCACGTAATCCATAAAGGGATAATTTCGTCCCCGCTAAATGTCGTCCCAGAATGTTACAGGATTTATTATTTGCACATATATTAAATTGAATTTTTAATAAGTAGTTATTGATCCCAGATATTTTATAACAACAACTTTCTCAAGTGTATATGACTTGGGTTGGATGGGGTCAGACTTTGCTACTACCTAATTCCTTTTTTAAGAGTTCTTTACGTTACACTTAGCCGGTCGAGCACATGGATTTATTTTTAAAAGGTATATAGATTTTCGATGCTCGCTAAAAAGGCAGGGCCTTAATCATATTAGGTCTGTACTACGTTTTGACTTTTCCACGTCCTCACTACGTTTGTTTTGAACATGTTTAAAATTATTCCACATCCTTCACGTTCTTGAAGTTCGCACTACGTCCAAGAAAGATCGTACTACGTCCATCAAAGTTTGCACTACGATCATACAGGTTTCTAGTACGTCTTTAATACGCTTATCAAGTTCTTTCCATGTTTTATGCCTTTTTAGGACTTAGTTACAACGTAGTACGAACTTTATCCAGTGTGACGGGGGCATTATGTTGCAATGATTGTGTGATAATTTCATGAAAATCCATTGAGGGGTTTAGAGGAGTTAAAAATAAGAAACGGGTCCCTCCTTGTTGTCTAATGGCCAAGCCCATGGTTTTCTATGGGAAAAACAATATTAAAAGGTGCACATCTACATACTGTCACAAAGATTACATGTAAGATTCATGTAAAATGGGGGTTTAAGAGCAGTTAAAATAACTGTAGTGGAAAAGGGATTTATAGTCTAAAGTGTAACGGAAGGACGGGCACACGAACGGACGGACACCCCTATCAATATATATTTCCCACTTTTGAAGTGGGCGTATTACCGTAGAAAATAAAGCACACAATTGCGAAAGCCCAGAAGGCTCATTCGAAATTGATTTTTTTTCTGCAGAATTCAATTTCCGTGATTATTTATACTATTTACGGATATTCTTTTTTGTGTGTTCTTATTTTCGCGGTTTTCAAACTATCGCAAAAGAAAATAAAAAAATAAATGCCCGAGAAAAAAAACACTTGGCATTAAGTCAGCAAGTTTTATTAAACTTCACAGCCACTCAAACAGTTGGATAACTAAGTATGCTTTATGTAATTAAGGGATGCCTAAGATGGTAGGTGACATATATTGAAATGGCTTGCCAATGAGCGTCTCTCGAAGAACCTCAAAGTAGTGGGAAAAGGTTTCTGGCTCTTGTTCAACTGTAACTTGAGTAGCTTACTCTGGTGGTAGTGTGTCATGAGCTAGCTTCTCATGTCACACATCGAGTATGAAAGTAAGCAGTCGCTACACGTAACAGGGATGCATTGGCATGATAATAGCAATTTTGGGTTTGTTGTCGAAAATCCGCGCTACTCTTTTTAATATAACCGAAAAGCAAGGGAGTGGATTCCAACTACGAAACCCTTTCTGAATCTGCCACAGAAGCATCTGATTCCAACCACATTAAAATCAACATTCAGGTGATTGAAAATACACACTAAAATAAATTATCTAAATCTTTTATACAAATCCGTTAAAGACTCATACGTGTTTTGCAAAATATAACAATAAATCATGACGGGTAAATATATCTTAATTACCAAAAGCAAACAAAATATGAATATATTGAATTTGCCAAAATTATGGAGTACACTGTTGAATTTGGGGGTTTCTGAAATTTAATGATGACCTATTTGTTGGTTATCAGTATATTGAATTTCGAGTTCTGAATCTCGAATCTCGAATTTCGATAATAACGTTTTAAAAGAACTATTTTGATAGGTACAGGATTATAAGACAAGCAATCTGATTGGTTATAAATAAGTATATTGAATCTCCAATTTCGAATCTCGATTTTCGGTTCTCAAATTTCGAATTTCGAATTCCGAATTTCGAATTTCGAATCTCGAATCTCGAATCTCGAATGAGCCTTCTGGACGTCGTACATAACATCAAAAGAAACACAAGTAAACTTTTTTGACAGAGTTACATATTTCCTGTGAAATTCAGCTATTATATAAATGAAAGATATATCTTATGATTTGAACTAATCGATAATAAGGTCGAACCGTCTGTAGCGATTTTAGTTGAAACTTGATAGGAAGTAAAAACAAAAAAAAAAACGAAAACACAAAAAGAGAGATAAAAACTACATATTGATTTGGGGGAGCACAAACAAGCCCTCTTAAGATAAACTTGTCATGTAGTGTACTGAAGGTCCTTTTATCATTGTATAACATAGATAAGATCATTTCTTGTCATACTTTACAACCTTCTCACCCCAAGACCACAACAATGTAAGTAGCTTTTCTCTTTCTTTTCATATTGATGTATTCAGTGGTAAAACTGGTCTCAATAAAACGGGTAATGTAGCAATGTTTATAAGGAATTGTTAATCAGCAGCTTGAATCAAAATAATGAGGGAGTGTTTGGGTCAAACACTCTTTGCCGACGCACATGCGCAATATGGTTCGATCGGTTTTAAAGACAGGGGAAATCGGAGTTCTCAAAAGAAACCATTGACCTTGGCCATGTTGCTGACAACATAATTACATACAGGCATCCAAGTAGGACTTAGAAGGTCAAAAACCAAAAGTATAGAAAGAAAAAGCATCGTGTACAAAAAATCGAAAAAGACAAACCCAGCTTACCTGTTAAGATGATATCGATGTGGCATGTTCACATTTGACCTTGAACGCCATTGCCTTTCTCTTTATTCCAATTTTTTTAGAAAAAAATGATTATTGTCTATATTATGATCATGTATCAATAGAGGTTCTATAATGAAAACGAAGAGCTTATAAAATGAAGTTAACAACTGTAACTACAATGTGAAATCAGATTCTGTTTTCATTTTGTGTTTACAGCAGTTAACTTTATCCTTTTGAATTGCAGTGCAAGTTTAGTTGAAGTTCTAAATAGCATGTATCCATAGCAAATAAAAAATAGAATTTTTGTTGATGTAATAAGATGGTACTATTTTCAAACCTCTCATTTTCAAACACTAGGCTAACTTTTGGTTTAGTACTTCTCTCATTTGGCTCTGCTGTTTTATGCGCAACTTCCGGACATGCGCATAAGAGTGATCATCTGCTTACTGTCCTGAGCGCCATGCACAACTCCAGCACATTTCACTCATTACCAGCCAATGAGCAGGTCTTCCTAGTAGAAATACTAGCAGCCGCCGAAGTTAACCAGATAACACACTTTATAGATAGAGTTGGATTTGCACAACTTGCACTCTTTCTAGATCGTAAGTATAACCTTAATGATGGCATCATAAAATGCCATGGTAAGAAAAGGTGAAGAGAACGGTTTTGTCCCATAAAACCTGGTTTAAGACACCATAATTTTGAAATGCTTATACCAAGTCAGAACAATTGCCTTCTTCAAATCATCCAGTGTAATCGAAGGTATACTTAACAATACAAATAACGCACAACTTTTTTTTTCTACCAGAGTTCTTAAAAAAATTGAAAATTTTATAGTTTTTTAATGGTAAAAGACCACAGTAATTATATAGTCCCTGTTAAAACATAGAATTTGTTGTAAATGCTATTGAAATGTTAATTTTTATGACGAAGTTTTTTTTTTTTTAATTCATTGATAAAGTTGTGATTCGGCTAAGTGCAAAAAGGTGATATTTTTTTATATTTAAGCACCTATTTTCTGACCCTCATACATTATATATGTAGATAAGAAAATTTAAAAAAAAAAGATTTTTTTTTTCGATGGTAGGATTTTCTGAATTTGTTATTTAAAGTTCTGAGAGCTAATGAACATTATGTGGCCAATGTTTCGTTTAAAAAGAAATGGTGCGATTTTTTAAATTGACATAACGCTATATTGAAAATGCATTGAAAATTTGGAAAAAATAACTATGGTCTCAAACCTTATATATGCTAAATAACTAATCAAACCAATTCAATCTTTATTTTTAAACTTGCACCATCGCGTTTACAGCATTATTTTTTTTTATATTACCAAGTCGATAAAACGAAGATGAGTCAATTTGAAATTGCATGTTTTTTAAAAGCTTGACCAGTTTTGTGAAAATAAAGCTTTCTCCCTCGATTTCTACTTACACGTTTAAAACGGTATCAGATTTTCTTACATGTTTAAAAAGTTATCAAATTTTCTTAAAATTGATGAAAATTTTATTTTTGGGTTAAAAAACTCATTTTTTAGAAATTTAAAAACGAAAATCTGAATTTCTGCAAATTTGCAGCGATTGTTGCAATGGACCATGCTGTCCCAAATTCTCAGAACAATCAGACAAGAACATTCAGAGATATTTGCTATTAAAGACCTATTTTTTAAGAAATTAATGAATGGAAGTGGCGTGTTTCTTGTGTTCTTTAGTATAGATAATCGTTGTTCGGTTTTTGTGTAATTCATGTTATACATATAAATCGAAATTAAACAACATTTGTTGTCATAGGTGAAGATATAAAATAAAGTGAAATATTTTAAATGAGCCCCTTTTATTAAGTTGTTCTTAAAAAATCAGTGAAAAGCAAAATGATAAATTACAAAAAGTCCCATGCAATCTGAGGAAGATGCAGAGAGGTACATGTGAACCAATGATTCGATTGTCAAAAGTCCGAGATCAGAGAACAATTACAGGGGACAGATAACATATAACACATAAAAACGACCGAATAACTACCAACACCGCGTTTAAAGTCTGCACAATGAATTCTAATTCTTCCAAAAATGATAATTCTAATTTTCTACAGATGTTTCCAAAATAAACCAGACCGAGGCACACATGCTCGAGCATTATCTTATGCAGGTAAACTTTGCCAGTATTATAGTTTTGTTGTGCCAAACGCTTTAGAGCAAGCAATGACCCGTTAATGAGATGCTTACATATTGAATAATGCAGAAAAAATGCCTTCGACACAGCAGACATTAATTAGTATTGGAATCAATGGACTTTAACGGAAAATGTACTAGCGTGCTTATCAAGCAAAACATTTTTTTTTGTCCCTTCCAAATAAAACTTTGACTATGAAAAGAGCGTTATCTTCTGCAGGTAAACTTTTCTAGTCATGCCAGTGTTCCCATTTTGTTTGTAAATTTTTTAGTCCAAACGCTTAACAATTAATGACCCGTCGCAAAAGAGAGACTAAAATATCAAATATGTGGAAACAAACTACATAACGATTGCCATTGTTTTAAGAGCGTGATTCTCAAGCGAAACATTTAAGCTTGTTGCTTTCAACAAAACAATAAGATTGGATTTTTTAAGCAGAAAAATGTAGCAGCGTCCTTATTAAGCGAAACCTTTCAAATAAAACAATAAGATATCAAATTGGTTAGAAAAAAAAGGAAAATGGTCTTAATCTGGATAGTTGGTAAAAAGCAAATGATTTACTTTCAGGAATTAAACCAAGAAGCCATAATGACTGGGCACAGCATACAGGTAGTTGATAGATACTTTTGATAATAATTGGTCAAAACTTCTTTAAGCGTCATGGGATAAATCTTTGTACCTATAGGCAAGGCTTTTATAAACACAATGCATACACTTAAAGTATCGTACTAAAAACGGATTGACATATCAAAGAATTTATTTCAATATAAAAGTAAAGTAGATTACACCAAGAAAAAAATACCTATTAAAAATTTTCAGCTTAAAAGCAGCCCGCAGTGCAAAATTGTATTTAAACGAGTGAAACATCCGCTTGCAATCGGAAAGGAAAGCTGCTTGCCAGAAATGTATATCATTTTTCCAATGTTTTGTTCATCACCTCTTCTGTAGCGGTAAATATGTAATATTAAAAAGGTTCTATATAATCATCGTGTTACAGAAAATGATATTTGACTTGCTTGTGACGATTGAACTGACATCAAAAGAAAAATATCATTGCTATTATTAAGACTCTAAGTCTATGTGAGATTTTTGTTGAGTAAATTTACATAAGAAATGTTTTTTAAAATGTATAGCTTATATTGTTCTTACAGACAAGGACCCTTCAGGATCAATTAAACAATCTGATGAAAAGTCATATGTACCAAAGTTTGAGCCCTCAAGATCAAAAAGTATTAGTGGACCTTTTTGTGGCCTCGCAACACAATAACGTCACACAGTACATTGACCAGACTGGATATGCCACAATTATGGGACTTGTTGAACGTAAGTAGAAAGGGTATGTTTAAAATCATTTAGGGACTGACCATATAACTTAAAAGGGGGACTTGTTATTTTTTCCTAAAAAATATTCTGGAACTGAATTTTGATGAAAACATATTTTGGCAGCAAATGTGAAGAAAAAAAAATTCTTAATATGGTTTCTGCCATATGCATCAATTATGGGTCTTGTTGAACGTAGGTAGAAAGAGTGTGTTTAAAATCGTTTAGGGACTGACCATTTAATTTGAAAGGGGGACTTGTTATTTTTTCCCTAAAAATATTCTGGATCTGAATTTTGATCAAAAAATATTTTGGCAGCAAATGTGATGAAAAAAATTTCTTAATATGGTTTCTGTCATATGCCACAATTATGGGACTTGTTGAACGTAGGTAAAAAGAGTATGTTTAAAATCATTTAAGGACTGACCATTTAACTTGAAAGGGAGGCTTGGGTTTTTTATCCTAAAAATATTCTGGATGTGAATTTTGATCAAAAAATATTTTGGCAGCAAATGTGAAGAAAAAATTTCTTAATATGGTTTCTGTCATGTGCCACAATTATGGGACTTGTTGAACGTAGGTACAAAGAGTGTGTTTAAAATCATTTAGGGACTGACCATTTAACTTGAAAGGGGGTTTGGTATTTTTCCTTAAAAATATTCTTGATCTGAATTTTGTGGCAGCAAATTTGAAGATAAAAATTTTCTGTCATATTAAATAATGCTAATATTGGAAAAAGATATTGTCGCCACACCTTTAAAAAAAAATTTCTGGCCAAGACAAAAAAGGCAAAACCCACCCCTTCAGGTTAAATGGCCAGTCCCTTTTTAAAGTATACTGGGTGCGGAAACAAGCTAGTCACTCTTCACTTTGCATTTTGTAGCACCCCATTAAGATTGTTCTTATTGATTTCCACAATTATCTCTGACATTTTTGGGATATTGCTCTCCCCATATTCAAAACAACATTTTCTGACCTCCCCAAAGCACTGACGTCATTCCTTGACATCATCGTCGCTAAGGTGTCAAGAAAGTTGAAAATTAGTCAATAGAATTTTCACACCTGAAGAGAATCGACTACTGACCTTGGTATTAGTAAGGCAGTCAAAGGCAGGCAAAGATATCTGTGGATACGTATCAATTTCTCGCCTGTTTTATTTAGTGTGATTAGATTGTTTGGTTTTTTTTCATACTTTTAAATAGAAAACTAAAAAACGTCAAACAGTTAGCCTTTCACAAAATCAAAATAAACTGTAGACTGCATCAATACGAGAAATTACTACTAAGCTACAGTGCGATCGAACTTGCTTAATATTTCTTTCTGATTGAACTAATGTCTCCTTGAAGGGTAAGTAGTTGTGACTAATTGTTACACACATGTCGCTTTTAATTAAAAAAAAGTGTTTTTTTTCATTTTAACTGGTTCAAAACCATGGGACTTAATTAATAAAAACAACCTTACAGAGATAGTTAATCTTATACTGCCAAAACCAACTAATCAGATGGTTATTTCAATGGTCCTGATGCGGTTAAAGTACAAGTATTTGACATTTTACACAATCCCTTTCTTTCCTTGCAATTTTATATCATTTCAAATTTCGCAATGCTGTTGAAAGAACAAAGAATCATACAAAACTTCCTTACTTATTGAATTTGATACTTACAAGACTTTTAAATCCTAATATTATTTAATTCAAGATCTATCTTCACCTGCTGATACACATAGATTCCTACAGTTCCTGGTTAAGGTAAGGCACTTTGCATGTAAAAAACTTATCTTTTAAAACTTTACATTTGATTTTGTCTTTGATCCTCTTGAAAGAAGAAAAGGTTAACATCATATGGGCAATCCGAATGTCAAAAGTGCTTAATGGAAATTACAAAACCAGTAAACACGAACAAGAACAGCACGAAGAAACAGACAACACAAAAACAACTGAAAAGCAATCAGCAACTCGAATTCAAGTCGTAACAAGAGTGAAATCGTGTGCTCCTCAGCGTGTCATCGTGTGCTCCTCAGCGTGAAATCATGTACCCCTCAGCGTGAAATCATGTGCTCCTCAGCGTGAAATCGTGTGCTCCTCAGCGTGAAATCATGTGCTCCTCAGCGTGTCATCGTGTGCTCCTCAGCATGTTATCATGCGCTCCTCAGCGTGTCATCATGGGCTCCTCAGCGTGTCAACACAAAACAAAATCATATCGATAAAGGTAACAACAAAACTACCGATCACGGATAATCAATCTCAAATATCCAAAAAGAAAAGACAAAAAAAGCTTAGACATACCAGAGAAATTGAAAATTGCAATTGTCCTGACTTGGAACAGCTAGTATTTTTAAAATTGATGGATTAAGGTAGATTGGGTGCCTAAAAATTTATCCATATAATTTTCTTAAATTTTGGCCACATTTAGCTCAATAATGGTACTTTAAATTTCAATAATTAAATTAAAAGTTCACCAGAACAATTTTTGTGAAAAATGACTTCAAGAAATGCATGATTTTAGTATTTTTACTAAAGAATCAATTGGGAAAATTCATTTTTTTTTCAATTAAGAAAGTCTATTCCATAGATTTTTTTTTTAAATTTGAAAATCTTGGTTTTGTATTGATTTTTAAAAATTCTAAATAAAAAATAAAGTTCACCATCAAGTTTTTTGACAAACGTGAAAAATGTGTTTTTCTTTATTATTTCTATACAAATTATCTCCCCTTAAAAAGTACGGGAAAATATTAAAATTCACAAAGAAGGTGAATTTTAGCCAAATTTTTGTTGAAATTATCAATTTTGATGTTTACCTTGCCAAATAAAATCAATTAGAAAAGCTAGCATCATGAAATTTAAAGTTATGATAGATGTGCAAAACAGATGCTCAGTGATAGACACCCTATCTACCTTAAACCAGATTTATAGCGCCAAACTTCCCTCTTCCCTTGCGATGCTATGGTCCGGTAACACAACACACAACACGATTGTGGGACATTAAACAGGTCGAGGAATTTACCTTTTAAGGATTATGTTTACATCAAACTTTTGACCAATGGTTTAATTTTTTGAGAGTATATAAATAACTACGACCACAAACACGTGCTTTTAATGAAATAATTGAACAAAAAACTGACTTGCTGAACAAATGTTAAAAATGAGCGGTGAAAAATTTCGTTCGTCTATTTGCATCAATATAAGATAAAATGTTAAAATATAAATGACACCAATTTTCCCCCGGAGAGCATTGTCCAGTAGGGAGATTTTAGCGTTATGTTTACCTTTGTTATTAGAAGTCAAAATGTGGAACATATCATTACTTTTTAAGGAGAATTTACCCATGCCAACTAAAACTGAAAAAACTACGTTGAAAACCAAAACTATTTGGTACTGACGAAATGTGAGCGAGGAAGTTAAAGAAAATATGGTTATGTTCAGAACTTTTTTATATAAACGTCTATAAAGTTTTACTATTTCCTCCCATTTGAAATGTCAATTTTATAAAATTTTGATCGATTGATAGGTCAAATGAAATCTAGAAGACTCGACCTGTTAAAGGGATAACAAAGTGGAAAAATCAGTACAAAAACAGCTTAGGCCATTGACGACCATCTCCACAGCCATCTCTATTATTATTACGTCTATCCGTCAGGTTAACCTCTAAGCAATGTCGGTCTCGATCTCCCTTTTTGGCCCTAAAAATAATATTAACAAATTTTGACTGCCAGCTGTGTTTTGATTCTCTATCATGGCTTTTAAACATCATTGTATCAATGTTAATAATCCGTTGTAGCTTTCTATATGCGAAATATTGAAATATTAAGTTGTGTATGGGAACTGTGATGTAAACAAAACAACAATCATAACTTTATCTTGCTATTTTTAATATCTGGATAAGTTTAAGTTATCCTGAAGACCTTTTATATCATAAGCCTAAAATTTGGTAGATTTGTACTATTATCATTCTAAATATATATAAGAATAATTTTTTACACCAAAATAA
This sequence comes from Arcuatula senhousia, assembly GCA_963971305.1. NCBI lineage: Eukaryota > Metazoa > Mollusca > Bivalvia > Mytilida > Mytilidae > Arcuatula > Arcuatula senhousia. The sequence continues at coordinate 5,792,330 of OZ020313.1, forward strand.
AGCATTTTATTGGAACATAACACAATGAATATTCATCTCTTCGTAAGAAATGTGACATAACCAGTATGATTAAATCTATCATTTATTTCATTTTTGTGTTACAGCATTTGGAGGCAGAATCTGCAGGTCACAGCAATCAAATACTTGGATAGATATCATGAAACAGACATACAAATAAAAGACTATTATCTCTTTTTTATGCAATTATTTTTTAACTGTTGTATGGTTCAGTTTTTATATAAAATGGGGGCGGATCCCACGGTGGGTCCCACGGCGGATCATAGTAAAAGATTCTCATACTTGATACTATAAACGAATGAGGGTTCCAGACTGATTTTTCAGAAAAACTAAACTTTCAACAAAACTCTTTCATGACAAACGTGATGACTTCAACTTTCCTTTCTTGTGTAGCAACATATCGTCTGCTCCAGCATATAGAGTTTACGTACCACAATTGATTCGTTAGGGACCGACCATTTAACTTGAAGGGGGGCCTTGGTTTTTTCCTTAAAAAATATTTTAAAATGATTTTTGATGAAAAACAAAAATATTTTGAAAATGGTTTTTGATGAAAAAAATATTTTGGCAGCAGAGGGTAAGAAAAAAAAATATTCTGAAGAAGAATTTCTGCCATATAAAATAATGCTAATAATGAAAAAAATATTCTGTCGCAACGCTTTCCAAAAGTAAAAATTCTGTCACATGACGCATTCGCAAAATAAATATGTTTTCCGCGTTCTGCGCGGAAAAAAAATTTCTGGCCAAAACAAAAAACCAAGCCCCCCCCCTTCAAGTTAAATGGTCCGTCCCTTACATCGATTTCCTTGGCAGAGCCTCACTTTTGACACAATAATTGTTAACACAGGGTTATGTTGCTCCTCGGCTGCTGTCGTCACTCAAGAAATTTTACGATAGACATCATGTACTCATACATGTAGACAAATATGGGATTTCTATCTTTCAAATGAGTGCAGATATTGGTTTGTCATAGGATTTTGCTTTGTCTTTCTTTACCGGGTTTGACACACTGAATTGGAAATTTGCAGCGCGACAGGTTTGCTACATTTTGTATGGCAGGCAGCAACCGCGTACTCTTCCGGAGCACCTGAGTTCCGTCTAATTACGACTGAAGTTAGCGTTGATATTAGTATTCAGTGGATTTTGTGTTTCCGTGTTTTATATGTTGTCTGGGTTTTTTTCGTCCTGTCTTTGTATGTGTTTGTTTGTTTTGTCTCTGCCCTTTCGGATTTTGACATTTGGATTTGGATGCCCCATTGGTTCCTGTGCTTCTTTCAGAGAAAAGCGGGGTTTAAGCCAGCACTCTTCGCCACTGTAACAATTCTCAGTAAGTACTACTGTGGCTATTTGTTAATAAAACAACCTCTACATGAAAACCATTTGAATTGTTCTATAACAAACGATAAAACATGGCTAACTATAAAAGACCTTGCTATTTGCTCTTTTTTTTTAATTCTTATTATTGGACACATGTCCATTCAAGGACAAAAAGGCTTAAACACACCTTTGTTCATGTTTTTCAACACGTTGGTAACTTGCGACTGATACTGACCGCCTTTTTAGACATCATGTGCGTAAAATGACCTTTAAAATACAAACAAAATAGTGAGCAAAACAAATAAAAATACCAGAGGTATTGCAACTAAAAGTGTTTCTACTTTAGAAATATTAAGTATTACATTGAGAATTGTTCTGTCAATGTACAGTTGCAGACAATATTTTGATATATATTAAAAGAAGCGAGACAAAAATCACTCGAAAATCAGTTAACAGCAGTACAACAACAGCATGAAGAAACGGGCAACATAAATACCCAGCAAAGTCAGGAAGTTGTCGGCAAGATATAGAAGAAGCAAATGTGTACCAAAGGGGTAATCAGTATCATAAAACCGTAAAGACAAAGACAAAACCGGTAGACAAAAAATCATAACAAAAACTAGAACCTCCCAAGGAGCCTGAATCACTCACCTGATCTCTTATGCTAAAGCCTCTCACATAGTGTGCAACATGGTCTACATGTACTTGGTAAGTAACATAAAAGAAATTAGTTAGGATAGAAAACACTTTTAAGATCAAGAATACAAGTTAAAATTGATTGTAAACGCTTAAAAGGATGATCTGACAAGTTTGACCCTGAAATCATTTTTGTAGATCTTAATGAGCTGAACAATTTTGCAATGCTAACTATTCCTCTAACTCTTATGACTTTTAAGATAAAGTCCAAAAACTGTGAAAATGGTCAATTTTGACGATTAAGGGGAAATAACTCCTATAAGAAGTCCTCCCACAACTTTGACTCAATGGAGAGTTTTGTAGAGCTTTTGATGCTGAAGAAGGTTTGTTGCTTCGGATTTTCTCTTTCTCTTATACTTTTTGAGCTATAAGCTAAAAACTATGGTCTGACCCCCCTGTTCTATTTTTAGTAACGGCGGCCATGTTGGTTGGTCGACATGCACTAATTTCACAAACTTGGTAGAGGACATCCTTAAGATCAAGTGTACATAGTTTCAAAGCAATCCCATCAGTGGCTTTATAGAAGAAGATTTTTAAAAATCAGTTAAAATTGATAGAAGAATCAGTTAAAGGGGGATAACTCTTAAATGATTGATCTGACAATTTTGACCCTGGAATCATTTTTGTAGATCTCAATGAGCTGAACAATTTTGCAATGCTAACTTTTCCTCTACCACTTACAGTTTTCAAGATAAAGTAAAAAAACTGTGAAAATTGTCAATTTTGACGATTAAGGGGAAATAACTCCTATAAGGAGTCATCCCACAACTTTGACTCAATGAAGAGTTTTGTAGAGCTTTTGATGCTGGAGAAGGAAAGTTGCTTCGGACTTTCTCTATCTCTTATACTTTTTGAGCTATAAGCTAAAAACTATGGTCTGACCCCCCTGTTCTAGTTTTAGTAACGGCGGCCATGTTGGTAGGTCGACGTTCACAAATTTCACAAACTTGGTAGAGGACATTCTAAAGATCAAGTGTACAGTTTCAAAGCAAAAAAAAAAATTGTTAACACAGGGTTGTGTTGCTCCTCGGTTGCAATCGTCACTCAAAAAATTTTACGATAGACATCATGTACTCATACATGTAGACAAATATGGGATTTCTATCTTTCAAATGAGTGCAGATATTGGTTTGTCATAGGATTTTGCTTTGTCTTTCTTTACCGGGTTGGGCACACTGAATTGGAAATTTGCAGCGCGACAGGTTTGCTACATTTTGTATGGCAGGCAGCAACCGCTTACTCTTCCGGAGCACCTGTGTTCCGTCTCACTACGACTGAAGTTCGCGTTGTGAATTAGTATTCAGTGGTTTTTGTGTTTCCATGTTTTATATGTTGCCTATTTTTTTTTCGTCCTGTCTTTGTATGTTTTTGTTTCTTTTGTCTCTGCCCTTTCGGATTTTGACATTTGGATTTGGATGCCCCATTGGTTCCTGTGCTTCTTTCAGAGAAAAGCGGGGTTTAAGCCAGCATTCTTCGCCACTGTAACAATTCTCAGTAAGTACTACCGTGGCTATTTGTTAATAAAACAACATCTACATGGGAACCATTCGAATTGTTCTATAACAAACAATAAAACATGGCTTGCTATAAAAGACCTTGCTATTGACTCGTTTTTTTAATTCTTATTATTGGACACATGTCCATGCAAGGACAAAAAAAAACACATATGTTGTCACGTCTTTCAACACGTTGGTAACTTGCGACTGAAACTGACCGCCTTTTTAGACATCATGTGCGTAATATGACCTTTAAAATACAAACATAATAGTCAGCAAAACAAATAAAAAATACCAGAGGTATTGGAACTAAAAGATTAGTGTTTCTACTTAAGAAATAGTAAGTATTACATTGAGAATTGTTCTGTCAATGTACAGTGGCAGACAATAATTTGATATATATTAAAAGCGGCGAGACAACAATCACTCGAAAATCAGTTAATAACAGTACAACAACAGCATTTAGATACGGGCAACATAAATACCCCGGTTAAAAGCACACAACAAGTCAGAAGTCGTCAGCAAGATACAGAAATTCTGAGCATTTGAATCTGAATCTGAATAAATACCATGCAGGACCAATACTGTCATAGACGCATCGGAAGAGAGCTTCTGCTTTAGCAGCAGGTCGGGAGAGCTTCCTTGAAGCTCTCAACTGTCTTTCTGCGCACTGTGTCTTCCGGGAGCTTATTCCAATAGACTATTGTGTCAACAAAGAGAGAGTTCCTGTATTGGCTGCATTTAGACGGCGGTATGATAAAAGTCCTGGTGTTGTTTGTTTCCTGACGATCTATGATGTTATTTGTCAGGCAGTCTTTGTACTTGACAGCGCGTTTGCCTCTTTGGTCTAGCTGGTCTGATGTAAGCGTCCTGGTCTACTGCTGGTAATAACCCCTCCACTACTTTGTGGTTTAAGCCAGTGCTCAGTACAGACACTGTAAGGGACTGTAAAAAATGACTGCAAAACAGTAAACTACAGAACAAACTCAAGTTATAACGAAATTAAACACAGGTGCTTCAGAAGGGTAAGTAGTTCATTAGTCAATCAGTCAAACGATGCATTCACGATGTGTAGTCAGGTTTAGGAGAGAAAACTCTCATAGACGTCCTATGTCAATAGCTTGTTCCCCAAATTGCTCTATTTCATCACCTTATCAATCTGTCGTGTTCATTTTATCTCCCTTTCATGTTCATCACCCCAATAAGCAGATTTTGCGCTGCGCTTCTCTCGAGTTCAGCATTAACCAGCAATCTATCTGCTAAAAACTGTTGTTGCCCATGTCACCATAATAAAGACTAATGGCGGACATGTAAACCCCCAAAAGTAACAATATGTAAAAATCTATATTATCAATGAGTCTCATACGGTCCCTAAAACAATTCTTCCTTCGTTATCAGGCATTGAACAGGTGGAAAAATTCTAAATTAAGTTGAACGTATCGGTTTATAGTGTTTGTTTTGATTAGTGTTTTGCTGATTGTTGTAATGAGATGATCATCTTATTATTCGTATTCTGTATTCACAACCGTGTTGCGTTGTGTGTTACTACCGGTCCCTAATATTGCAATGGAAGAGGGAGGTTTGGCGCGTTATAAAACCTTGTTTAACCCAACATTTCATTTGAAATTACTGTACCAAGTCAGGACTATTGCAATCTATAACTATTCCGGTGTGTCGTCCATGTTTTTTTTTTATCTTGGACATTGAGATTGATGCTCCAAGTTCGGTAATTTTGTTATTACCTTTATCAAACAAACTAGAGTTGACACTAAAGTATGTTTCGCCTGTCGGCACCATCAAGGAACTCATTGAAGGTCTAGCTTGGCCTGCAGAAAAGTTAAGGTCAATGTCATGTGACAGATGACAGAATTCCATTTAACCATCACAAAAATGTCTGAAGTGTGTTCTAGATACCATAGTTATTGAGAAACAATGAAAAAAGACCAATATTCAACCATGACATTGGGGTCAAGGTCACATTACATGGTGACGTCAGTTGTGTATACCATAATCCCCAAATATCAGGTACCTAGCTATTAATATACTTTTTATTAACTCATTTTCCACCCAAAAAACATTTACATTCACAAAGTCATTGAACTGTGAAAATGGGGTCAGGGTCACACAACATGGTGTCAGTTGTGTAGACCGAAACCCCCGTGTCTGTAAACCAAATATCAGATGCCTAGATATTATACTTTTAGCTAAATTTAATTCCACAAAAGTTTTAATTGTCCCAAAATCATCTAAGTTGACAGAGTCAATGAACCATGAAATTGGAGTCCATGTCAAACGGCATGGTGCCAGTTGTGTGGACCATAACTCCAACTGTTTGTATACCAAATATCAGATGCCTAGCTATTATACTTTTCTTATAATTCATTTTTCACAAAAGTCTTACAAAGGTTTTATTTTAGCCAGAAAACACATTTAAGTTCACAGAGTCACTGAACCATGAAATTGGGGTCAGGGTCAAACGGCATGGTGCCAGTTGCCCAGACCATAACTCCAATTGTCTGTTTACTAAATATCAGATGCCGAGCTATTATACTTTTATTTTAATTCATTTTCCACAAAAGTCTTACAAAGGGTTTTTTTTTGGCCAGAAAAAAAACATCTAAGTTCACAGAGTCACTTAACCATGAAATTGGGGTCAGGGTCAAACGGCATGGTGCCAGTTGCGTAGACCATAACTTGAACTGTCTTTATACAAAATATAAGATGCCTAGCTATTATACTTTTTAGGTAATTCATTTTCCACAAAAGTCTTGCAAAAAAGTTTACGCTGTCGCCGCTGCCGCCGGAAAGTAATACCTATGTCTCGCCTTCCGCGACTATTCGTCGCAGGCGAGACAAAAAGGAAATTACACTCAGATGTCGAAAAATATATGCCCTATAATGCACAGGGACTTCCTCCCCTCTATCAATATTTTGTTAGAGTCAATGTGAGGTACGAAGAAAAAAAAAGTTTCGTACCTCACATTGACTCTAACAAAATATTGAAAGAGGGAAGCAAGTCCCTGTGTATAATGTAACGAACTATAATAAGGAGGTACACACTAGATAGCAAACAGACAGGTCCTGATGTGGGAACACACGAAGACAAATAACTAGAATTATCCATATGTACAAGTGATACAGAACTGAAAATAAGGTATTAGCTCTTCGCCAATTTTAATGAATACGCATATTTTGAATTACACAGACAAATATAAAACAACTAAGGTACAGAAAAAGAAAGCAGCGAACTAGATCTCAGTACATGGAAACTGGCATCATTAATTGCTGATCATTTAATTCTTGGCCAACTGGAAGACATTGGGTAGCAACATCTAGTCACATTGGCTGTTATTAAACTGCCAATGATTTATGTAGGTTGGGTCACGTACCTTCTGGGACAGCAAACAGTGTTGAATAAAAGACGAAAACGAACACAAATGAATAAAGCTACTACCGACAAGACTTACTTTTATATTTTTGTCCTTATCGTTTGAAAAGGGTTTTAAGTGAAACAATAGAATAGCGGGGAGATGTATGTCGCCTTCGTCTCTAAATACGTGTGTACTTGGTGAACAGGAAGTGGGTGAGTTACAGACATAAAATCGCTTTACACCTTATAGTACTATAGGATTAGGCCACATGTCAAATACCAAGAGGCTGCGACATGTAGTTGTCTAGAACTATGACGAAAAACTTTGCATATTGCATATATGTTCATTTTACATGTAACCTAAAGTATTCGGTAAACAGAAAATAGCGATACTTCGGTTATAAAAAACATCAAGCCCCGTGGTTTGATGATCTCCATCACAGGCATACAGGGGAAAATTTCATGGACCAATTCTTTCTTGTTACTATTTGCCAGTAACGTCTTAAAGACCGATCCAAGAGGATCGAAAAAGGTTGCATATTATTGAGAGAGCAATACCCAGTACTCGTTAAAGACCCCTGATCGACAAAAGATGGCTCGATGATGGCCATTACAAAAACTTCCATCTCCATACTGCTAAGTGTGGAGATATTTGGTTAAGCTTATGACTTATTTCCAATCAATATAGGCATTTGAGATTAGGACAGGCTTTCTTGGTTTATTAGTATATGTTATTTGGGTTATTAAAAAGGGTTCCGATTTTTTTACCAAAAAATCGGTTTTAAAAGTAAAAAATGGCCGAATTTCGTTAAACAGGAATTTAGTGAGCGACAGACCTGAAATCGAATCCCATGGTATGGGACCCCATGCAGATGCCGCATACCAAATATCAAGAGATCGTGATTTGAAGTTGCAGACAAAACTGTTACGAAAACTATTTCCCTAATTTTTCACTCCGTGAAATCCGACCACAAATGACCATTGTACACGTGGTAGTCATATAAGACAGAGCGGTTAGGTTTTAGACATTTGTCCTAACTCTCATTAAAAATGTGTCCCGGTATGTCAGACCACTAGATATAAAGGTCGATGTCACGTTCTGTGAGTAACATTAACACAAGGAATATTCTATTTAAAGTATATCCTCACTTTATCAATTCCTGACTGTCCTTAATAATACGGTATACAGAGATAAGACTTGGTATCTTGGGATTTATAGTACAACAATGTGAGTACAGACTTTGTTTTGTACATACTGCAATTTGACAATATTATCTTTTTTTTCAATTCAATCAATTATTTTGTTTTTGCTTTACTTTAGTTTAAACATATTTTATTTGTAACGATGGTCAAAAATACTAAAAGGATAGAACACAAGTAAAACAGACTTATGAAGTCTTCTCCACGAAAATACAATATCAGAAATAACACAAAATATTTGCATGCATAATAGGCAAGCAATTGGTTTAAACTTTTATATATGTAAGATGACAATGATGATGATGAGGTTGACATTGGTGTGCTGAGATCCTGATTACATGATATTTGATTTAATTAAACCACAACAAATCTTTTAGAATGTTTGCTTTAAAAAACTTCAATCTGAATAAATTCAGATGTTAGTTCGGCTCCGTTAACGAGTTAACGGAGCGGAACTAGCATCTGATTTTTATCAGATTGATACAACTTAAGTTAGAGAGTGCCAATCTAGAGACTCCGAATATGTTTTAGTAAAAAAAAAACACAAAATAGATAGCAAACATACAAGACGAATACAGCAAGTACACACAATACAAGTCACACAAACTTTAGTCATTGAGAGATGTTAGAACCGCCTTTTATTTGTTTCTTCTCTTTGTTGCACTTTCTCTTTTGAAACTGATTCATTTGTAGGGTAGAAAACTTACATTTAACGCTTTACTCTCATGTGACTGTACAGGTTTATTTTTCAGCCATTTCATTTTCAACATGTTGAAGGGGAAAGATTTTTTGGGAGAAGGCTTTAAAAATAGCATTATCAGCACCATAGTAAAAAATGCGAAAAATATTTCATAAGGGCGAGGCTCGAAAAATGATTTAAAATTTTGTTTTTGTCGGACAAAAATTATACCTTGGGGGTAAAATTCCAGCCACTGTAACTCTATCAATTACACGATTTACATTCCAGGCTTATTAAGAGTGTGATAGCAGCTTGCGTTGTGTCTGCTGTTTTAGCCCAGACCACTGGACGTCCACATGGAACCACCATCAAACCACATGGAACCACCATTTCCAAAGACGATCACCTTCTAATAGTACTGTCAGCAATGCACAATTCCCATACATTCAAAACTCTCCCGGCATCGGAACAGATTTTACTCGTAGAAATGCTCGCCGCAGCGGAAGTCAATCAGATCACACATTTCATCGATAGAGTCGGATTCTTAAGGATTGTACAATTCCTTGATCGTATGTGTTTACAGTTTGTTAAGGATGGCATGACTATCAATTTTCATATTATTGATAAAAGATAATTAGATATGATATAATTGTATACTGCAAAACCCATATACATACAGGGCAATTTACAAATCCCCAATTAACCAATGCGGGTCGCGGTGGCGAATAGGCCTTTGGTGTCAGGCCATTTGCCTACAGAGAGACTGGGATATGTGTACAAGGTTGAATGGGGTAGCCCTGTCACCTTGCATGACGGAGTCGTTAGTCTGTAACCTGGAAAACCTGTCTGCTCACCATCGTTGCCTCGCACTGTGTTGGGTAAAAATGATATGTTCCTTTAGCTTGTGCGTTAAAGAACCCTGGTCTCGATAAGAGTAAGACCCGTAGAGTTCCCAGTACTCAGTGTTAGACTAAATTGCCTGATATTATGCATCTCCTAGTACAATGCATTTTTTAGAGACAGTCAAGTCTTGTTTTACCGTTTGGCCTCCCGTTATGCCACTTTACCATCATCATTCATGTTCATTTTAGTACCTAATTCATGTGAACCTCCGTGATATAGCCGATAAAAACTTTTGCTTGCTTAAACCTTCAGCTCATTGAGCTATAAAAATTTTCATTCGGTCGAAGATATCAGATATATAGGGGTTATGGTCCTTTTAATGTAAAAAAAATGTCGTTTTTTATGTTTTTTGAATTATTACAGAAAGAGAAACACTGATGTTTGTTTAAACCTTCAGCTCATTGAGTTCTACAAGAGTCTCCAATGGGTCGAAGATGTAGTGGCTTTTAATGTTTGTTGCCCAGAGAATGAAAACTATTGCAGATAAAGAAAAGCTGTTGTTTTCTTAAACCTTCAGTTCATTTTACTTAACAAAAATCTCCATTGGGTCGAAAGTGTCAGGTGACCCCTTTCAGAGGTAATGGGTCATAAAGGTATAAAATAACGTTGTTTATTTTCATATTTTTGGCCTGAATCTAATGAAATCTATTGCAGATAGAGAAAGCTGTTGCTAAAAGTCTCTGTTTGTTCAAACTTGTCATATGACCCTTTATAGGTATAGGTAAAAGAAGCAAAGAGGCACCAATGGGGCATTCGAGTGTAAAAATTTTAAAGTCCGACGAAACCGGTAAACACGAACAAAAATAGCACGAAGAAACACAAACCACAAAATCAATCGAACGGAAATCAACAACGCGAACTCAAGTCGTAACAAAAGTGAACTCAGGTGCTTCGGAAGAGTAAGCGGTTCCTGCCTGCTATAGCACACCCGTCGTGTTGCTAAAACATCATACAATGTAAAACCAGGTGAGCGATTCGGGCTCATGTGAGCCTTTTACGATACCATTACTTCCATTTACACAAAATCAAATGAAACCAGATCTTAAAGCTTTTTTTATTTTCAGACGTATCAAGCATTGACCAAGCTGAGGCGCACGTGCTAGAGCAATATTTGATGCAGGTACAATGTATAAAACTAACATATACTCTTTCCAAACAAATTAAGTACGCTTATTACAGTACATTATCAATTGTCATTTGTTTTGGTTTTTTTTTTCCTCTAAGTTCCAGTGTCAGTCTATTTTTGGTTTACAATATTTGCACAATTTTTCCTGCATTTCATTTTCATCTCCGTTATAGTGCTAAATATAATTCGTTGGTTGTTGATTGATTGACTGCTGTTAACTAAACTCTTTACCGTGCAGCTACATGTAATTATAGAAAAAATATTGCTTGAAAGAAGCAAAGGTGTACCAAAGGGGTAATCAATATCATAAAACCGTAAAGACAAAGACAAAACCGGCAGACAAAAAATCATCACAACAAAACAAACCACATAACAACATAAAACACACACACACATAACAACAAAACCGCCTTCAGCAACGCGAACTCAAGTCGAAACGAGAGTGAACTCAGGTGCTCCGGAAGAGTAAGCAGTTCCTGCTTGCTATAGCACACCCGTCACGTTGCCAAAAATCGATTAAGTGTTGGTCAAATCCGGAAAGGATGACATTACAAAACTCTATGTCAAACCAACATCTGTGCTCATCTGAGAGATAGAAATCCCGTATTTGTATACAAGCACATGATGTCGTCCGTAAAATTTCTTGAGTGATGACAACAACCTGAAAGCAACGTACCCCTGTGTTAACAATTTGTTTGTCAGTCGTGAAACTGATGTATTTTTTACTTTAATTACATACAAATATACAATAGTCATTAAATATGAACATGTTATCTCCTATGAGTCTTAGCAGATAATTAAGTTTTATAATTTGGGCCAATATGGTAGGTTATCATGGCAACCATTAATGTATACCTGTTTCAATTACATTTTAGCTAGTAATTAGCAGTTATTCATTTTTAGTGCAAAGAAAACTTGTAAACATGTTTTAATTCGTGGAAAGCAATTACCTACTCACTAGAAATAAACCGTGGATTATATCAAACTATTAAAAATTGAACTGATAATAAGATTCATTTTTAAAGGCCACCCTTTTAGTAAGCATTTAGTTAACATGACTACTGTGCGGCAAGGGGGTCAGAACAATTTAATGTACAACAATAAAATACTATATAGTAGTCACGCTTAAGACACAGTGATTTCGAAAGGGGTTAAGAATATTTTTCATATTTATATGATTTGAACACAAAATAAATGTATCGAAAACTGTCATAATGAAACCATGATTTGGCAAAAATTCAAAGTTCATGAAAAAATTAAAAGGTTCGTCATCATTGACAAACTGTGAATGTTTACTAACTTATGAAAATAAAGTGTGAATACAAAAGGTCCATTGCTCTGCTGGAGAAAGCAAACGGTGCAAAAAGTTTAAACTTTCTTTCTTATCAAATCTTCCATGGGCATACAGAGTTATAAAATTTTAAATCCCGAAAGTACAAAGATGTTAAAATGATGCATTCGAATGTTAAAATATTGAAAGGGCAAATACAAAATATGTCAACACAAACGTTATGAACACGATGTGATAGACAAACGACTGTGTAGTAATCAGAAATCATAACGAGCGTGAACGCGTACGCTCCGGAAGGGAAAGTTTTTGCTCATTCTGTCACAACCATTCGCCTTGCTAATGGTCAAATGCTATAAAAGATTACCATACAAAACAATAGTCATTAATATTATCTTTATTTTTTCTCTAAATTTAAAACTTGTCTTTTTCTGTTCCTTGTTTAAGAAGGGGGTCTTTCTGTGACTATCTAAGGACTGGATTTGACTGATATGCATTTTATTTAGATCATGGGCCAATTGCAGAACCGCAAGCAGCGCGCCAAATGGCCTCGTTGAATGCTGCTGGCGGTTGTCCATTGTGGTTTTTTCTAAATTGCCGTTTGATTGTGGGTTGTGTCGCGTACACTTATTCCAAAGCTCATTATTTTCTATTCTATGTAGGAACTCAACCAGGAATCAATCATGACATCTCTTACGAAACCTTCAGGGCACCACAGGAGAATGGTGAGTACTGACCTTTATTGACGGTGAGTCAAACTGAGAAGCAACATCAAAAGCAATGTGTGAAAGAAGATAATAATCTCAAATTTCAAAAGTCAATAAACCAAATACAAAGCTATATAACACTCGAATTAACGACCATTCGAATAAAAAAAAACAAATGTGTTTCAGGACGCTGGATATAGAAGGTTCTGATCAGTGCAGCACTTTTGTTAAAAAAAAGCTATTTAATCGACCGTCTGGTGAAAGTTTTATTTGACGAAGTACGCAAAAGACCTTTAATTCTTTGTCTTCTCTTGCATATATTGTGTTGTTATTAATTCTTTGAAGGCAAGGTCTTTGAATGATCTTCTAAATGGCTTGATGACAATGCATATATACTATACCCTGAGCCCACAAGACCAGCAGCTTCTCAAGGATCTATTCATAGCATCCCAAAATCACAACGTCACAAAAGTAATTGAACAAAATGGCTATGCCAGTATCATTGGTTTGGTTGAACGTGAGTATAGATATATTTTTATTCCTAGTATATAAGAATGTATTGCCAGTTGAGACAATGTTCATACTTCAAATATTTTAGCGTCTTTCTCCATCATACCACAAATAATCTTTCATTTCGTAAAGATGCTGTAAAACTGATAAATATCTTTTTTACAATACATTACCCATATTTTATAGATGGTAACAAGAGGTGGAATATAAGACGCAAGCTAAATAAGCAAGCGGCAATATAGTTTAAAAAGTTAGAATGGATTAGGGCTTGAAATATCGCCCTGTTGAACACCAACCGATGGGTGAAAATAATTTTAAAAAATAAAAAAAATATTTTTTTAAATCCACAATGGGGGACAACCAATTACCTCAATGCAACCAAACGGTCGCTGTTCGGCGTCTTGTATTAGCCAAAGATTAAAATATCAGACATTGGATTTGTTAATTTAAAAAACTATACATTGATAAGTGAAACGATAAACAGAACAAGGGCTATCAAATTGAAGTAAAAGGGATAAGAAAAGGGGGAGAATAATGTGATAAATCAGAGGCGGATCCAGAGATTCTGAAAAGAGGGGGCCCACTGACTGGTCTAAGAGAGGGCCCGCTTTGGTCACGCTTCATTAATTTCCTATATATTCAACCATATTTTTGTGCCAAAGGGGGGGGGCGCCCCCTCTGGATCCGCCTATGTAAATTAAAGGCCGATTTTTGGTATGTATCGGTATTTCATTGGCGACAAACCTCCCTCTTATTCTTGATTTCCTGTGTTCAGTAGCAAAACAAAACGCAAAACGCCGTATGTACATGTACAGTAGTGAACTAAATAATGGTTTGCTTTGTAGATATGACAACCTTAGAAGATACACACAAATTCCTGCACTTTTTATCAAAAGTAAGTTACTGACTCTGATTCTGTCTTTGTTCTCTGTCCATGGGTACGATATCCCGTTTTCCCGGAAAAAATGTCTAGTAACTAAGAACGTGTAACCGTTAATTTTAACTATAAATTTCGCCGCACCCGTAAATTTATAAAGAATATAAGGAATATTATCTGTTAAGATTACTTGCAATAATTTCACAAACAGGAAAGGGTGAGTCGGTAGGAAGCAGAGAGACACCAATGGGGCATTAAAATGTCAAAAGTCCGAATGGGCAACGACGAAACCGGCAAACTCGAACAAGAACAGCACAAAGAAACACAAAACACAAAATAAATCAAACGGAAATCAACAACGCTCAAGTCGTAACAAGAGTGAAATCGGGTGCTCAGGAAGAGTAAGCGGTTCCCGCTTGCTATTGCACACCCGTCGGGTTGCTAATGTCCAATTCGGTACCTGTTTTACGCCCGACCAACACTAAGGCAATGAACATGAAATGATGATGTAAAATATGGGTATAGATGGTTACAAAGGCAACTGAAAAGTATAAAGACCACTGAGAAAGGGGAGAAGTGGGTAGGCGGAAAATTAGCAAATGTGATGCTCTACTTAGTGGTTGACAAAGAGGTCGTTTACGTGCACGAAGTGTGACCCTTCCTCACACGTTGACCAACTAATGATCAGCGGTCAGACTTACCAAATAATGGACCTGACAATCCCCGCGGACGAGAACCACTCTATTACGACACATATCTCAAGTTCGCTGTTTGGGCTGATCATTAACCCACTGTAAGCATCCGAAGATCCTTAGAAGCCTGTTACACCAAGCTACATGTATGTTCTGTTGCGGGCCTTTTCACCACCCGGGCGCCGAACTTCATCCGAAAAGAGTATAAAATATAGCAATATTATCTATCACGTGGAAAGGATTCAAATACATTTTCTCCATATTGTGTATAAAACTGGAAGTTTGTTGTAAACTTATCATGCAGCGGATCAATAACCACTGCTGGTCGACCAGAGGTCCCTAAGGGTAATCACAAGCCTGGACGTCAGACTTGTCGGACATGAATTCACTATTAAATTTCTGATATTTTTGTTATAAAAATTTCCGGATATTAAATCCTAAATTGTTTAAAACACCAGGTTTCTTTCCTTGTACTGCACATGATTGGTATCCTAGATGCTGGATTTTGCTTTTGACCGTCCAATGTTTTGATTCAATGCTACTCGTGGGAGGTTTCTCCTTGAAATATCGATATATAGCATAACTAAATTAACCGTTTTATACCCGTTTTGGTATTTGTACTTTATTTTACTTACTTCATGTACTTTTAAACTAAATCCCTTTATTTTAGAATATTCAGGCAGAGATGTCGGGACAAAACCAGCCAGCACTTGGATAAAGAAGAATTGATTGAAATATGAAAGTTTCGGAATTAAAACAAGTTAAAATAGTTCATATGTTTTTTTTTTTTCTCCCTTTATTATGTCATATTGAAGAATTTACATAAAATGGTTTTAGAATGAGTTTCTCTTCAAAAAATAGGTATAACGCTTTTATCGGTTTCCTTTCATTTAATTCATAACGAGACGGGGATTTTATAACAAGCAAGAACTACTTCATCTTTCGTTCCGTCTTGCCTTCGTGTTGCTAGTTAGAGTATTTTCAGGGGAGGGCGTGTTTGTCGATCGTTGTGCTTTATTCTTCGTGGTCTTAGGTGTCAACCTTTGGGACATTCGGATTCCCCATTGATGGAGCAACATTTAACTTCTTACATTTCATCAAACTTTTTTACGGGAGCTCATGTTGCTAGGATTGGCTATGCTATTCGCCACCCAGTCCCTGCACGAGACTACATTAACAATAAACTTTTTTCAAGGAATCTCATCTTCCTAGGAGTGATATTCCAGCACTCCACGATAGTCCCTGGTTTTTATAATGAAATAAAACATCTTTGTTAGATTCTTAAGCCTCAACTTGTTTTCTGAAAGCTCTTTGTCTATGCCAAATTAATACTAAAACTGACTAGCCTAAAGGAAAGAAGCAAAGAGGCACCAATGGGGCATTCAAGTGTCAAAAGTCCGAAAGGGCAACGACGAAACCGGTAAACACGAACAAAAACAGCACGAAGAATCACAAAACGCAAAATACAAAAATAGAAACTTTGTCAAGAGAATTAAGTTCAAAAGCCTTCAAAACAAAAAGAAAACATTTATTTCTTTAAGCGATATAACATATTTTTCAAACTATGTAACAATGTCTTGACTTTTTAAAACAGTTTCCTGAAACAAAAACTAATGGGTAAAATATGACCATTGCAATTTATTTTGATATTCCGATTGTTCCAGAAAATTTCTTATTGTAGCGGAATATAAAATCGAAAGTTCTGTATATATACATTTAATGTTAATCTTTAAACAGAGTGCGATATTTTTATTTCCAGACAGTTGTGCACAAGACAGTACATTTGTTCCCCATTATAAGACTCACATTTAAAGCAGTCCTGTCCTTTTGACAGATCTGATCCTGTTGTATTTGTGCGACATGTTATTTTGAAGCATTTCAGTGATCAAAGAGGTCGTTCTGTTGAGGAAATAACACTAAATCATTACTTGTTTAAATTTAGAATCGAAATGTATGATTTTTTTACGTTAGTCGATAGATGCTTCTCAGCTAGCTGTCAGTAACTGTGATTGTTCACAATATAGTTCGTTTAGGTTTCTTTGTTCTCGTATAGTGCTCTGTCTATTTTTTTAATTGTTCCATGTCCCGAAATGGGTCTATCGTTGATAATTTGGGGATTTGTTTTGAATTCTAAGTCTTGTGCCAATACAAGACGACGAGCTGAAACCTCTGGTCATGTTGAAGAATTTTGGCTGTTTTACATTGTGATTTTTTAAATAACCATTTCTTTTTGTTAGCTGTGTCGCATACACTTGTTCCATCTCTTTGTCGTCTATAGTTGATGAAATTAACGATTGTCACGTACACATGATAGCAAAACTGACCTGGATGGACGTTGACATTTTTCACGCCGGTAAAAATGTAACTTGAAAACTCATCAGATGGCATCGGCATTAATATGAACTGTTAATGAACTTAAATTTTAGTTTAAATACGAAAATATAACAGAAAAAATTTGTCCGGCGAATGAACTTTACACAGGCAAAATGTTGACTGCGTTTATAACGTGCGTCTGGCGTACGTTAAACGCAGGTCATCTGACGCATATTAAATTGGCGTTTCTAACCGCGTACGTCTGACGCACGTTAAAAATTTATCTTGGCAATATTTTCATTTCATAATAAAACACTAAATAAATAACTTACTAACTTTATACATTTTAGGAAACTATATGTCTGACCTATGGTAAACGTACATTTACCGCACGTTTAAAAAACGTACGTCTGACATATGTTTTTACAATAATTTGACATACGTTTACCGTACAGTGGTTAGAAACGTATGTTTAACGTACGTTTATGCACTACGTCAGACGCACGTTTTTATCAACGTACGTCAGACAGGGGGGTGGACAGGCCCCGTACCCCCGCTTCCCGCCCCTTCCACCCCTGTTCCCCGCCCCTTATACCCCTGCTCCCCGCCCCTTCTACACCCGTTCCCCGCCTCCTCAACCCCCGTCCCCCCGCCCCCTCCTGTCCGCCCCCTCTCAGACGTATGTCTAAATTTTGCCTGTGTAATAGCTTCATTTCGAAATTATGTACTGTGTAGAGCTGAATTTCGAAAATATGTTCTGTCGTCATTGTCAATAGGCATAGATTTTTTTCGGATTTGGGATTAAACGTTTTCGTGAATTCGTGTCAACAACTTGAACATATAAATTAATGAATAGCATTTCATTGTTTGATTGACCAACGAAAAATGGTTTCCCTTGGTAATTTACTATTTCACTGGCATATTGGCAACAAGTGATTATTGCACATCATTGTCTTAGTAAATGAATATCACACTGATTGGGATAGTCGATCTCTCCATAATGTTGATTTTTACAAATACGGAATTTCTGTCTCTTAGATTAAAGAGCAGATGTGGGTCTTGCTCTGCACTCCTTTATTGGATTTGTAAAGCTCAATTCAATTTGACTGTTAGGAATGCGACAGATATGCCAAAGCAAGCAGGAACTGCTTAATCTCCTGTGCACCTGAGTTCACTAGCATTACAACTTGATTGCAATTCATTTGTATTAATATTGTTTGTTGATTTATAATGTTCTTGTTTTTACTCTTGTCGTTTCGTACATTTAACATTTAAATGTCAATGGTATCTCTCTTCTTCTTTAGTTTTGATGTACTAAAACCTGGCTAACGATGTATAAAGAAACTTGAAAAAAAATATTGTTAAATGAATTTATTCATTTATTTCAATCAAAAATATCTAAGAAGATTTAATGCCAAAATTGCAAACAAAAAACATAATATATGAAAACATAAAAACAAACATAGATACATATTCATTACTCTTTATTTTCCCTAAGACACAACTATTGCCTTCAGATACACCTTTGGCAACATCTCTGGGGGGGGAGGGGACAGAGCAATCTATCTGTTTCCATAAGAATAAAACATATCCAAGTAATCACCCTAGTTGATGTGCGACCCAGAACTTCTTTCCTTCGAAAAGTAAGATAACTCTCGGGACAAGTTTTCACTCTTGCTACGACCCGAGTTCGTGTTGTTAATTGCTATTCAGTTGTTTTTTGAAATTCTGTGTTTTATTTTGGCTGTATTTCAGTCCTGTTATCGTTGGGATTTACTAAGGTTGTCTCTGCCCTATCGGGCTTTCGATATATACGGATGCCCCATTGGTACCTCTGCTTCTTTCTCTGGTGACCATTCATGAGCCAATACCAATACCAATACCAATATCTTTATTCCAATTAAAGGTCCCTCAAGGGCCAATGACAAAAAATGACATATACGATTTGGAACAATACATTTTTTACAGTGTTAACAGAATATACGGAACAGTTACATAAATATAGATAGATTTATAGATTACTGGTGGGTGCACCAGTGTGACAAGGTTCAAGTTGGTTGTATTATGAGCAGTATCATGAGCAGCGAAAGATGCATATGTGTGTCATATACAAACTAGGTTGATGATTATTTATCACAACTCCCAAGATTGCTTTATAAAATTTGCAATGACATAAATAATGATGCAACATTTTTAAAATAAATTGTTATTCGTAACGTATAAGCTATAATAAGCTTTACAAAAAATAGTATAGTAAACTTTACAACAAATAATATTGTTCCTTCAAAGACATTGATGCAATGTCAGACAAGCACATCGGAAGTCAAACATCTGCATCTGTAACCAGTGTTTCTGTAAAAAAAAACATATCTTATATTTTGCTTGAAATTGTTCGTAAATTATCAAATAAGATACAAAATTTCTAAGCAAGGGAATAAAGATACATGTGACAACAAGTCACCCGAGCTGTAACAATCAATCTAAAATGTTTAAGACTTCAAGACAAATCAAGACAAAGACATACCAGGAAAATGTAATCACAATGGAAATGACTTGGAACAAACATTTCTGAGTAAATGCTGGGTAAAACCAATAAAGTCCATCAAATCTTGAATAATTTCCCAGTGGCGGATCCAGGTGGGGGGGGGGGGGGTCCGGGGGTCGGAACCCTCCCCCTTTCCTCCGAAATTTTAAATTTTGGTGAAGATTTTCAGCAAAATTGGTCTGGAACTCCCCCCCCCTTTTGGCCCACAGAACCCAATATGTTGACCCCCCCCCCTTTTCGAAAATTTATGGATCCGCCCCTGTTTCCAAATAACATTTCTACTGTCAAAGGCGACACGTCAGTGTTTTTTTTTCTCACGCCTTCTAATTTTGGTAAATGAACAACTTACCGCTTGGAATGTAACAATCTTTTCTTACATCGTCAGCATTTTCATGGTTTCCCTTTCGGCTACAGAGACAAACAAGGAACAATACCAGTGTTACAATTGCAACCAGTGTAAAAATCAGCGGTCTAATCCATGCTTGTTCCATAATGTAATGTTTTTCCCAACTCCGATTTTATATTTATATATTTCTTATTATTTCTTTAACTGCATGTAGATTCCCTCTGCGTTTCTGTCTAGGGTTTTTCTATAAATGTCTCTATATATCGTAGGAATGATTTTAAATATCACATATACATGTACGTCATAAAAATATTTTAGCACTGCATGTATGATTGACTCATTTATCTCATGTCAAGAATAGAAAGATAAAAAAAAAATGTCTAGTAACTAAGAACGTGTAACCGTTAATTTTAACTATAAATTTCGCCGCACCCGTAAATTTATAAAGAATATAAGGAATATTATCTGTTAAGATTACTTGCAATAATTTCACAAACAGGAAAGGGTGAGTCGGTAGGAAGCAGAGAGACACCAATGGGGCATTAAAATGTCAAAAGTCCGAATGGGCAACGACGAAACCGGCAAACTCGAACAAGAACAGCACAAAGAAACACAAAACACAAAATAAATCAAACGGAAATCAACAACGCTCAAGTCGTAACAAGAGTGAAATCGGGTGCTCAGGAAGAGTAAGCGGTTCCCGCTTGCTATTGCACACCCGTCGGGTTGCTTATGTCCAATTCGGTACCTGTTTTACGCCCGACCAACACTAAGGCAATGAACATGAAATGATGATGTAAAATATGGGTATAGATGGTTACAAAGGCAACTGAAAAGTATAAAGACCACTGAGAAAGGGGAGAAGTGGGTAGGCGGAAAATTAGCAAATGTGATGCTCTACTTAGTGGTTGACAAAGAGGTCGTTTACGTGCACGAAGTGTGACCCTTCCTCACACGTTGACCAACTAATGATCAGCGGTCAGACTTACCAAATAATGGACCTGACAATCCCCGCGGACGAGAACCACTCTATTACGACACATATCTCAAGTTCGCTGTTTGGGCTGATCATTAACCCACTGTAAGCATCCGAAGATCCTTAGAAGCCTGTTACACCAAGCTACATGTATGTTCTGTTGCGGGCCTTTTCACCACCCGGGCGCCGAACTTCATCCGAAAAGAGTATAAAATATAGCAATATTATCTATCACGTGGAAAGGATTCAAATACATTTTCTCCATATTGTGTATAAAACTGGAAGTTTGTTGTAAACTTATCATGCAGCGGATCAATAACCACTGCTGGTCGACCAGAGGTCCCTAAGGGTAATCACAAGCCTGGACGTCAGACTTGTCGGACATGAATTCACTATTAAATTTCTGATATTTTTGTTATAAAAATTTCCGGATATTAAATCCTAAATTGTTTAAAACACCAGGTTTCTTTCCTTGTACTGCACATGATTGGTATCCTAGATGCTGGATTTTGCTTTTGACCGTCCAATGTTTTGATTCAATGCTACTCGTGGGAGGTTTCTCCTTGAAATATCGATATATAGCATAACTAAATTAACCGTTTTATACCCGTTTTGGTATTTGTACTTTATTTTACTTACTTCATGTACTTTTAAACTAAATCCCTTTATTTTAGAATATTCAGGCAGAGATGTCGGGACAAAACCAGCCAGCACTTGGATAAAGAAGAATTGATTGAAATATGAAAGTTTCGGAATTAAAACAAGTTAAAATAGTTCATATGTTTTTTTTTTCTCCCTTTATTATGTCATATTGAAGAATTTACATAAAATGGTTTTAGAATGAGTTTCTCTTCAAAAAATAGGTATAACGCTTTTATCGGTTTCCTTTCATTTAATTCATAACGAGACGGGGATTTTATAACAAGCAAGAACTACTTCATCTTTCGTTCCGTCTTGCCTTCGTGTTGCTAGTTAGAGTATGTTCAGGGGAGGGCGTGTTTGTCGATCGTTGTGCTTTATTCTTCGTGGTCTTAGGTGTCAACCTTTGGGACATTCGGATTCCCCATTGATGGAGCAACATTTAACTTCTTACATTTCATCAAACTTTTTTACGGGAGCTCATGTTGCTAGGATTGGCTATGCTATTCGCCACCCAGTCCCTGCACGAGACTACATTAACAATAAACTTTTTTCAAGGAATCTCATCTTCCTAGGAGTGATATTCCAGCACTCCACGATAGTCCCTGGTTTTTATAATGAAATAAAACATCTTTGTTAGATTCTTAAGCCTCAACTTGTTTTCTGAAAGCTCTTTGTCTATGCCAAATTAATACTAAAACTGACTAGCCTAAAGGAAAGAAGCAAAGAGGCACCAATGGGGCATTCAAGTGTCAAAAGTCCGAAAGGGCAACGACGAAACCGGTAAACACGAACAAAAACAGCACGAAGAATCACAAAACGCAAAATACAAAAATAGAAACTTTGTCAAGAGAATTAAGTTCAAAAGCCTTCAAAACAAAAAGAAAACATTTATTTCTTTAAGCGATATAACATATTTTTCAAACTATGTAACAATGTCTTGACTTTTTAAAACAGTTTCCTGAAACAAAAACTAATGGGTAAAATATGACCATTGCAATTTATTTTGATATTCCGATTGTTCCAGAAAATTTCTTATTGTAGCGGAATATAAAATCGAAAGTTCTGTATATATACATTTAATGTTAATCTTTAAACAGAGTGCGATATTTTTATTTCCAGACAGTTGTGCACAAGACAGTACATTTGTTCCCCATTATAAGACTCACATTTAAAGCAGTCCTGTCCTTTTGACAGATCTGATCCTGTTGTATTTGTGCGACATGTTATTTTGAAGCATTTCAGTGATCAAAGAGGTCGTTCTGTTGAGGAAATAACACTAAATCATTACTTGTTTAAATTTAGAATCGAAATGTATGATTTTTTTACGTTAGTCGATAGATGCTTCTCAGCTAGCTGTCAGTAACTGTGATTGTTCACAATATAGTTCGTTTAGGTTTCTTTGTTCTCGTATAGTGCTCTGTCTATTTTTTTAATTGTTCCATGTCCCGAAATGGGTCTATCGTTGATAATTTGGGGATTTGTTTTGAATTCTAAGTCTTGTGCCAATACAAGACGACGAGCTGAAACCTCTGGTCATGTTGAAGAATTTTGGCTGTTTTACATTGTGATTTTTTAAATAACCATTTCTTTTTGTTAGCTGTGTCGCATACACTTGTTCCATCTCTTTGTCGTCTATAGTTGATGAAATTAACGATTGTCACGTACACATGATAGCAAAACTGACCTGGATGGACGTTGACATTTTTCACGCCGGTAAAAATGTAACTTGAAAACTCATCAGATGGCATCGGCATTAATATGAACTGTTAATGAACTTAAATTTTAGTTTAAATACGAAAATATAACAGAAAAAATTTGTCCGGCGAATGAACTTTACACAGGCAAAATGTTGACTGCGTTTATAACGTGCGTCTGGCGTACGTTAAACGCAGGTCATCTGACGCATATTAAATTGGCGTTTCTAACCGCGTACGTCTGACGCACGTTAAAAATTTATCTTGGCAATATTTTCATTTCATAATAAAACACTAAATAAATAACTTACTAACTTTATACATTTTAGGAAACTATATGTCTGACCTATGGTAAACGTACATTTACCGCACGTTTAAAAAACGTACGTCTGACATATGTTTTTACAATAATTTGACATACGTTTACCGTACAGTGGTTAGAAACGTATGTTTAACGTACGTTTATGCACTACGTCAGACGCACGTTTTTATCAACGTACGTCAGACAGGGGGGTGGACAGGCCCCGTACCCCCGCTTCCCGCCCCTTCCACCCCTGTTCCCCGCCCCTTATACCCCTGCTCCCCGCCCCTTCTACACCCGTTCCCCGCCTCCTCAACCCCCGTTCCCCCGCCCCCTCCTGTCCGCCCCCTCTCAGACGTATGTCTAAATTTTGCCTGTGTAATAGCTTCATTTCGAAATTATGTACTGTGTAGAGCTGAATTTCGAAAATATGTTCTGTCGTCATTGTCAATAGGCATAGATTTTTTTCGGATTTGGGATTAAACGTTTTCGTGAATTCGTGTCAACAACTTGAACATATAAATTAATGAATAGCATTTCATTGTTTGATTGACCAACGAAAAATGGTTTCCCTTGGTAATTTACTATTTCACTGGCATATTGGCAACAAGTGATTATTGCACATCATTGTCTTAGTAAATGAATATCACACTGATTGGGATAGTCGATCTCTCCATAATGTTGATTTTTACAAATACGGAATTTCTGTCTCTTAGATTAAAAAGCAGATGTGGGTCTTGCTCTGCACTCCTTTATTGGATTTGTAAAGCTCAATTCAATTTGACTGTTAGGAATGCGACAGATATGCCAAAGCAAGCAGGAACTGCTTAATCTCCTGTGCACCTGAGTTCACTAGCATTACAACTTGATTGCAATTCATTTGTATTAATATTGTTTGTTGATTTATAATGTTCTTGTTTTTACTCTTGTCGTTTCGTACATTTAACATTTAAATGTCAATGGTATCTCTCTTCTTCTTTAGTTTTGATGTACTAAAACCTGGCTAACGATGTATAAAGAAACTTGAAAAAAAATATTGTTAAATGAATTTATTCATTTATTTCAATCAAAAATATCTAAGAAGATTTAATGCCAAAATTGCAAACAAAAAACATAATATATGAAAACATAAAAACAAACATAGATACATATTCATTACTCTTTATTTTCCCTAAGACACAACTATTGCCTTCAGATACACCTTTGGCAACATCTCTGGGGGGGGAGGGGACAGAGCAATCTATCTGTTTCCATAAGAATAAAACATATCCAAGTAATCACCCTAGTTGATGTGCGACCCAGAACTTCTTTCCTTCGAAAAGTAAGATAACTCTCGGGACAAGTTTTCACTTTTGCTACGACCCGAGTTCGTGTTGTTAATTGCTATTCAGTTGTTTTTTGAAATTCTGTGTTTTATTTTGGCTGTATTTCAGTCCTGTTATCGTTGGGATTTACTAAGGTTGTCTCTGCCCTATCGGGCTTTCGATATATACGGATGCCCCATTGGTACCTCTGCTTCTTTCTCTGGTGACCATTCATGAGCCAATACCAATACCAATACCAATATCTTTATTCCAATTAAAGGTCCCTCAAGGGCCAATGACAAAAAATGACATATACGATTTGGAACAATACATTTTTTACAGTGTTAACAGAATATACGGAACAGTTACATAAATATAGATAGATTTATAGATTACTGGTGGGTGCACCAGTGTGACAAGGTTCAAGTTGGTTGTATTATGAGCAGTATCATGAGCAGCGAATGATGCATATGTGTGTCATATACAAACTAGGTTGATGATTATTTATCACAACTCCCAAGATTGCTTTATAAAATTTGCAATGACATAAATAATGATGCAACATTTTTAAAATAAATTGTTATTCGTAACGTATAAGCTATAATAAGCTTTACAAAAAATAGTATAGTAAACTTTACAACAAATAATATTGTTCCTTCAAAGACATTGATGCAATGTCAGACAAGCACATCGGAAGTCAAACATCTGCATCTGTAACCAGTGTTTCTGTAAAAAAAAACATATCTTATATTTTGCTTGAAATTGTTCGTAAATTATCAAATAAGATACAAAATTTCTAAGCAAGGGAATAAAGATACATGTGACAACAAGTCACCCGAGCTGTAACAATCAATCTAAAATGTTTAAGACTTCAAGACAAATCAAGACAAAGACATACCAGGAAAATGTAATCACAATGGAAATGACTTGGAACAAACATTTCTGAGTAAATGCTGGGTAAAACCAAATATTGCTTTAATACCTAATTTAAGTTTTCCGCTGCTATTTTAAATTTGTATTTTTTTTTGTTTTTCGGAAACCGTATAACCACGTCGGATTTTCGTGTAATTCTGTGTTTGTCTTATCATTAATTATAAAAACAATAAAGTCCATCAAATCTTGAATAATTTCCCAGTGGCGGATCCAGGTGGGGGGGGGGTCCGGGGGTCGGAACCCTCCCCCTTTCCTCCGAAATTTTAAATTTTGGTGAAGATTTTCAGCAAAATTGGTCTGGAACTCCCCCCCCCTTTTGGCCCACAGAACCCAATATGTTGACCCCCCCCCCCCTTTTCGAAAATTTATGGATCCGCCCCTGTTTCCAAATAACATTTCTACTGTCAAAGGCGACACGTCAGTGTTTTTTTTTCTCACGCCTTCTAATTTTGGTAAATGAACAACTTACCGCTTGGAATGTAACAATCTTTTCTTACATCGTCAGCATTTTCATGGTTTCCCTTTCGGCTACAGAGACAAACAAGGAACAATACCAGTGTTACAATTGCAACCAGTGTAAAAATCAGCGGTCTAATCCATGCTTGTTCCATAATGTAATGTTTTTCCCAACTCCGATTTTATATTTATATATTTCTTATTATTTCTTTAACTGCATGTAGATTCCCTCTGCGTTTCTGTCTAGGGTTTTTCTATGAATGTCTCTATATATCGTAGGAATGATTTTAAATATCACATATACATGTACGTCATTAAAATATTTTAGCACTGCATGTATGATTGACTCATTTATCTCATGTCAAGAATAGAAAGATAAAAAAAAGAACAAAATTGTTGTTGTCTTTCTATCCTATATTTCGTGTGGTTTAATTGAACTTTGTACACGTGTTTCATGCATGTAGATTTTAATTTTTTTTCATGTATGAACATTTTGTAGGGATATTACCAATAGGATGACGGGTATACATTTCATATGTGAATCACCTAGGGGACCTACCATTTGACCTGAAACACGTGTACAAAGTTCAATTAAACCACACGAAATATAGGATAGAAAGACAACAACATTTTTTTTCTTTTTTTTTATCTTTCTATTATATTTTAGATATTTTTTCAAGAAAAACCCCAGACCCCATCTGTTCCTTTTGTAAAATGGAACATCCCTTAGCCAGCCACTGAAACACCTTTGAAAAATTGAATGTGTGTACTTGTCTTTTGTAAGTTTTGGGACATATAATCTGGGAAGATTTACATACTAGGAATTTTCATAACGAATGCCCAATAATAACTTTTAGGATTCTCTGACCAAACAAGATAATTAACTACACAACTTCACAAGTAAGCGAAGTCGGAATTGAAGATATGGCAATGGACTAGACATGTCGATTAAAAACAACCAGAAAACACAAGAACAGCATTGTACTAGCACGGGATAGAGAAAACAGGACAGGTAAAAGATTAAATGGACAAGACCTATGGAAAGCAAGGACGTACCATGGCGCATTGAATGTCGGAAGTTTGAAAGAGAGGTCGAATAAAAAAAACGGAAGACAACAGCAACACACAAAAACACGTACTACTACAACAATGACAACAAAACACACACATGTTTAACACCAGCCAAACTGTGCTTTTCATTTCTTTTCCCGTCCCATTGCCTGAAAAAAGGTCTATGAAATCGAAGGCGAATTGACCGGAAATTCATCAAAGAGAGGTCACAGAGGAGGTCACAGTACCGCACAGGAAGTCGTTGTCACTCAGCGTCGTCAAGGTTACCTTGACAACGTTTGTTCTATTGCTGTCAGCTTCCGCAGCCAGCTACAACGTTTTTGCAATCAAACCTTACAGAATCTTTTATTTTTTGTGCGTTTGTGTTTTAGTTTATATTAAAAGGATAAATTGTGAGTATTTATAGTTAGTTTCAACAGAATAACTTCGCTAAATTGCAAAGATTTCTTGATATTTTAAAATCTTTTAAAGGGATGAAATTGTCTTTGGGGGGGGGTGGTTAACATTTATCAGCTAGTATTCAGATATCTTTCATTACGCTTTTGTATTTGACAATTAAATCACTTATCATTTCAATTCAAGGAATGAAAAATCCGGTTTATAAAAAGGAAGTAGTTTTCTTAGCAACTACTTGCTTTTTGGTAAGCACCTTTGGCATGGAATCCCATACCGTGGGACTCGATTCAATGTCTGTCGCTTAGCTACTTCCTGTTTAACAGATTTTAACTTATTGAATGCGACAAGTAAGTTGCTAAGGTCTCATTTTCGCTGCATGTTGTCATAATGACATTTCATTCAACTTAAAATGCGTCTTTGAGCCAAAAATTGAAGCAAAAAAGAGGCTTTACTCTTACATGTATTTGTACAGATGGGAAGAAAGTCTGCTGCTAAGAGGAGACAGAGAAATCGGCAAGCAGCCAATCGTGTAGCTGAAAATCATCAGGGTGCCAATCGTCAAGCCGAAAATCACCAGACCACAAATCGTCAAGCCGAAAATCACCAGACCGCAAATCCTCAAAACGACAATCGCCAGGCCCAACAAAACCAAGAGCGAGAGAAAGTTCTTATTTTTGACAGGGGTTTTTTGAAATATGTTACCCAATCAGAGTATAATGAGATCTTGCTAGAAAGAGACGATGAAGACGAAGTCAGAAAATTTATCATTGACTTTGAAGTTCAGCAACAATATGAGGCTCTTACATGGCGGGAAAAGAGGTACATTTTAAAGTGGAAGAGGAAAATGAGATGAAGAATTAGTGTACGCACATACCCACATAAACAAGCGGCGATTTGAAAAGACCGCTATTAAAACAGCCAATAGCCTTCAACGAGGCCAGTAGGCGTTGTCCCCTGTTTTCAATCGGCCAAGTTGAAAAAAAAATGCATACAATTCAAATTCAGACCTGAACAGTAAAAGAGGACTCATTCTTGAACAAGAAACAGAAAACACAAAAAAACGTCAAGAACAAACACAAAATTTTTCAAAGATTCCTGTCTTAGGACGGGCAAATATAATATTCGGCGGTTTAAACTTGTTATTAAGGGGACCCCCTTTATCAATCCCGAACGAAGCTATAAAATAAACACACCTTTACAAAATTAGCAATTGAAAATTAAAAAACTGAATAAGGTACTGAATTGTGGTCATGTAATTCTCTACACTTAAAGAAATCCTTCTTCGAATTATTTTATTCTTAACCTTTGCTGCCAAAATACACATTTCACGATAGATCAGATATAAAAGTCTACATGAACAACAAGACCCTCTCCCTCCCTAGGTTAACTGGTTGATTATTAGATTTTCCACTGCTATGGTTGTAATGAAAGGGGTCTTAAATACTGAGGATCTTTATACACCATTTTTACTCTACCATTAAATTCGTATTATCAGGTTTATTTAGTCATTGAATTTACATGAATGGTTTTGTTTGACTAAATTATACATTTTGAATGAGAGGCTACAATTAACCTATAATTAAATGAAGTTCACCTGACACTGAATTTACTAGAGGCTTCCGGGAGCCTAAATCGTTCATCAGACATTGAATGAACTATATATAGGTTCTCAGGAGCCCAAATTGTTCACCTGAAATTGAATAAAGTAGAGGCTCTAAGGACCCTAAATCATTCACTTTAATACATTTAATGAAGTAGGGGCTACCAGAAGCCCGAATCATTCACCTGCATGACATTATTTAAATGAACTAGAGGCTACCAAGAGCCTGAATCGATCACCCGACATTTGATAACCTAGAGACTTACAAGAGCCGGAATTGTTCACCTGATATGAAATGAACTAGAGGCTACTAGGAACCTGAATCGTTCACATGACAGTAAAGAATAAAGGTCTTTTTTATCTCTTTGTTTGAGCTCAAACTTGAGATGAAATGACAAGCAAGCAAACAAAGGTTTTACTATATTCGAGATAATCACATATAACATAATTTGTTACATTTTAGAAGCCCCGTTTTGCTCAATGAATTGGTTTGTAGAGCTAAATGAGCTGAATTTCAAAGCAAGCTACAGCTATTCTCTATCTGCACCTTTTTCTCTCTAAAATACAAAAATATAAAACAAACACTATTTGACCCTTTAAGTGTGATAGCTTTGACCAAACGCAGACTTTTGTAGAAATTAATGAGCTTTCCTTGTCTGATCTTATCTGCAATGTCTGGTTTCACTCTAAATGATAAAACATTACAATCGTTATTTTTATTCTTTTATGGTTAAACAGTCACCACAACGGGTCATCAGAAAATTCGACTTAATGTACGCTTGTGTTTTGTTCCTTTAGATTGAATCTATCTGTTATAGTTTACAGAATCCACCTGCTTTCGGATACCATTTAACTCTATATTCTTATAGCAACGACCATATTTATTGACAACCCAGAGAATATCCCTTTCAAGTTTGATTAAATGTCAAAAGGTTGGAGAGAAAAAATAGTGCTTACTCTACAAACTCCTCACAATTCCAATTCCCGTCCGTAACGGTCCGTACACTAATCACTGCACCCGGCTTTCTGGGCTTCTTTTCAAAGACCTCTTTTTGACCCCTACTCTCTAAAACCATGAAAAGTAATCACATAAGACCTCTTTTTGACCCCTACTCTCTAAAACCATGAAAAGTAATCACATAAACCTTAATGCATTGCGCAACCACATTGTTTATAGTATAGCCTAAATACTTCTACTTAACTTCACTTTAAAATAGCTCGTACTCATTTAAACCGGTTTTACAACAAATTAAATTAATTTTTCTAAGAAAAACATTATTACAAAAAAATTTACGTTTTCACGGCTAACTATAGCAAAATTTTGAGAATTAATTCAAATATTTATTTTTATCAAGAATATTGATGGAATTCATACAAGCCTGTAGCAGTCGGATAATCCTGACCTATTTTTGTCGGATATTTTAACAACAACTTTCTCAAGTGCATATGATTTGGGTTTGGTGGGGTCTGACTTTGCTACTAATTAATTCCTTTTTAAAAAGCTCCCTCAGCCGGTGGAGCACATGGATTTATTTTTAAAAGGTATACAGATTTTCGATGCTCGCTAAAAAAGCAGGGCCTAAATCATATTATCTACCAATTTTGTCTTTGCCTTTGCCTATTCGAAATTTTGAACTTCCTCTGACGGCCAGACGTCACCGAAAGCTGAAAGACAACCACTTTTAATCTGCCAGGTCTTTATACGCTCCCGCAGGGAGCGATTATGGTAGAAATGTTAATACGCTCCCGAAGGGAGCGATAATGGTAGAAATGTCAATATTCTAGTTGTACTATGGGCTCAATTTTCCTTCAACGTCCGGTAAATCACGCGCGGTTTCCTGGACTTTCTGCGTCTTTTTAACGCTTTTTTCTTTGAAAATTCCTGACGTCATTAAGCGCACAAAGGACCCACCAGAAAAGCTACTTTGTTTTTAGTTTCGAATAAGAATTTTTTTCAATTAATTGCCCAATTAACATTTAAAACTTATTTTAGCTTGTAAAATATTTAAGGATACGTTCAAACTTCGGGAGCGTCACAGGTTTAACCTGCATCATATTATTTTAGTTGTACTTTGAGCTGAAATTTCCTTCAACGTCCGGTTTAGCACGCGCTTGTTTTCCCGAACTTTCGGCGTCTTTTTAACGTTTTTATCTTTGAAAATTTTAGACGTCATTAAACGCTCACGTAACCCACAAGAACAGCTAGTTTGTTTTTATTTTCGAACAAACAAAAAATAATATTGATTGAAACTTCGGGAGCGTAACAGGTTTTACCTGCCTCATATTACGCTCCCGAAGGCAGCGATAATGGTTGAAATGTCAACAATTTAGTTGTACTATGAGCTGATTTTTTCTTCAACGTTCGGTTTTTCACGCTTGTTTTTCCGAACTTTCAGCGTCTTTTTAACGCTTATTTATTTGAAATTTTCGAACGTCATTAAGCGCACGCGGGACCTGGAACTGGCGGAAGAAAAGCTAGTAATTCTTTTATTTTCGAATACAAATTGTTTCAATGCATATACATTTCAAAATTCATACAGCATGAAAAATATTTTAAAGTTACGTTGAACTTTGGGAGCGTCACAGGTTAAACCTGCCTCACAAAGCGTACGTACATAACATGTATGCCTAAGGTCGGTGGATTCCTACGGGTAGTCCGGTTTCCTCCACCATTAAAACTGACCACCTTATATGATCCAGGTGCATCGAAAAGGGGCGTTAAACCCTAACAAACAAACAAACAGATCATTTATTTATAACGAGTATAAATACGAGTGGGGGATTCCACCCAGACGACCCACGGCACATAGCTAGTCTTCAATAGTCGATGCAGAGAGACATTCCACTATAGTCACGACTTTAAATACCCATCATCATCACCATCCGGGGGGGGGGGGGGGGGGGGGGGGCAAGCTTATTTTTGACCTTTTTTAGCTAAAAATGATCGGTACGACACTAACAAGGTTAGGATCCCCTTTCCTCGTGTTCAACCACTGATTGGATTAAATTTAAATTTAAGGCTGGAGTGGGTACACAAACCGGCCTTCAAGAATACTATGCAGCGGCTAGAGGAGCCGGTGGAGGAGACGGTAGGCGGGCTTGTATTGGGAGACAATGGCGATCTCCAATGGGATGAGGCCATGCCCGCCGATGTCTGGAAGATAAACAAGGATATAATCCTGTTAAAAGGATTGGAGGAGGCGAGGTTGGTATTGTTCCTATTTCTTATTCACATAATTGTGCACCTAGAAATGTTTGCCAGTGCTTACATTCACATGTAAATGGCCAAAGTTAAGTTAAATTTGATTAGTTTAGGTTAAAACATTTTAGGAGTTCCATTCGATCCAAAGTTAAGTTAAATTGGATTAGTTTAGGTTAAAACATTTTAGGAGTTCCATTCGATCCAAAGTTAAGTTAAATTGGATTAGTTTAGGTTAAAACATTTTAGGAGTTCCATTCGATCCGGCGAAAAATAATAGGTCTTAAGACACAAAGTAAACAATGTCTTATGAGATTTAAAAAACCTACCATTTGGATACGAAAATTATTTTGCAATGCAAAGATCAAATATCCTGAAACTTATATGAGAGACCAAGGGGCGAACTGATGTCGAATTAATACATTCGATTTCAAAATGAATGCTTTAATTTAGAAATAACAAGTCTGCTTTATTATACAGTTCATTTACAAAATTTTAGCGGGATCACATTAACTTTTTATTGTAGGCTATCAGTAGAGGCAAAAACATGCCCTGCTGAAGATGATGATGAGGTCATTCCCCCTGAACCGTTCCAATACACATCATCCGAATCACAAGCCAATGATATAGAAGCTGGTCAAGATAAAGGCAATGACATCGTCAAGCTGCCACTGGAACTGACACAGGCGTCAACTTCAGTAGATCTGGCCAACTTTTCAAAACCAGTGGATTGTATGGTTAATGTTCCGGAAGGTAATAATAGTTCGCATTGAAATATGACATACTCACAAATGTAGAGTCTGATCTGGAATTGGAATTGAAAGTCCGTATTTTTCCTTGTATCACCCCTGCGTATAAAATAATTTATAAAAGGATATTGAAAATTATTCCTCATCAACAACACTATATCCCAAACAAAGGAAATCCACAATATCAAGATGTTCAAAATGCATAAAACCAAACGAAATCCAAATAAATATAGCTAAGGATTGAACTACGATTGGGGGAATTAGAATTTACATAAATTCAGATAATGGTTATAAAAGACAGTCGTATAAATACATGAAATATCTTAAAACATTGGTATTTGTCTTTTACAGAACCCTCCCAGTGCCCCACAGCAGGAAAACGTAGAGGACTCCTTAGTTTAATCAGGAAAAAATTAAGCAAGGTCTGTATAAACTTTATTAAAGAATTCACTAAAAAAAAAACTAAAAATTAGAAATAATGTTGATCTATTAGCACACAAACTGAAAAAAAAATCTTGTTTATTCTCATATCAAAACATATGGAGAACCAGCAACCGATGCTTGCTTCTATTAAATCTTTTATGCATATACCTCTCCGCCCAACCCCCTTAAAAGAAACAGTAATCTGGTAAGATATTTTCATCCTTAGTAAGACCCTGTGTTCACTGATAATTGAATGTTCAATCAAGTTTAAACAGCTCACACATTCGGTTTGCTCCAGCTTAAGGAGTTTACGTATCACAATTGATTCGTTACTCAAGAGCTTGCGGGAATTACATCAATTGCCTAAGCAGGCCGTCAGGTTTGACACAAAAATTGTTTACACAAGATCATGTTGCTCTTATGTTGCTGACGTCACTCAAGAAATTTTACGGTAGACATCCAGCACTCATAGACAAAATGAGCTTTCTATCTCTCAGATGTTGGTTTGTCATAGGATTTTGTTTTGTCTTCCTTTACCGGATTTGACACACTGAATTAGAAATTAGCATCACGACGAGGGTGCTATAGCAGGCAGGAACCGCTACCTTTCCAGAGCTTCTGAGTTCTCTCAATTTACGACCTAAACATGGCTTGTCGCCATGGTTTCTATTGTTCTTTCTGAGGACCCATATTAGAATATTCAGTAGTTTTTGTGTTTCCGTGTTTAATTATGTTGTCCTGTCCTTGTTTGTGTTTACTGGTTTCGTTTCTACGATTTCTGATTTTGACATTCGGATGCCCCATTGGTACCTCTGCTTCTTTCATGAAAATGACACAATATGGCAAAAGTGTCAGTAAACAATGTCAAAAAGGGTCCCTATATGATATATGTATTTTTCATTAGAAATTATTGGTCAAATTGACTTGAAAACTGTAGAATGTCATGATTTTGTTTTGTACAGAAGCCTAAAGAAAACAACAGATCCGGTGAAAACAAAGCAGGTAATACAATAACAAACATCTATACTATACAAGTATACATGTATGGGTCTTTGGAAAAGTTTGTCTATTAACAAACAAATCTTAGTCTAGTTTTATTCTATTACCTTGACAAATTTTATGTTTAAGTAAAAACAATTTGTTGTTCTGATCTTATGTTCCACTTTATTTCATAATTTCAAGATTATTCTTTATTATTTCATGTAATTTCTATACTTTTATCCGTGCTATGTATCTAACTTTTGTATCTTGCTAAGTTATTTTTTTTTTTCACAATAAACGCTTTATAACCTTTTTTCGATTTTCTAATTGTTTTAATGTTTTTATACAGGAGAAACTGTGGCAAAGAAGTCTTCATTTTTAAGGAGCTTATTGTGTTGGAAAAAACAAAATACCAGGGAGTAGTCGGGGTAAAATAAAAATACCGAACACGGTTTTTTTTCTTTGGATCTTTAAATCAAAGTACTAAGTACTGATACTTACTGAGTCTATGTGGAATGATTTTGTTTTTGTTTTCCTTTTTTTTCAATTAGCAACTGTAACAAATTAAGTAGAAAATTATTATCTGTATGTAAATTATCTAAGATTTTTTCCAAAGAAACTCGACTGAATTCTTTAGTTTTGGAGAAAAACAAAATTACCTCACGATTGAATCAAAATGTATCTCAGTTTACTTGAGTAATAGGTATTCATTTGCCTTTGTCTTAAATGAGGTTTTAACAAATAATATAAAATTTGTTATTATTTATTTTTTTTATATAAAATGTCAATTTAAACTTTTATGTACATGGAAGCTTTAGATTTTCCTGTACTTTAGCAGATGGCGGATTTCTTTAGGTGGTTCATGTATTAGAATTGAACCTGCTGGAAAAAAATGAATTCAAAATTGAAAGATTTTTTTTTCATATATTTCAGTAACCTTTTTAGAACTATCTGATAATTGAGCATGCATTTGATTGGAAAATTTCAACATTCGTAACATTGATGCCATAATTTTCAACTGGATTAGATGTTTGCCACGAAGATGTTCTAATGAGCCTTAAAGATATTTCAACTTAATGTGATTTACCCGAGAACTTCATCCTAATTTGAACCTGGATATTATTTCAATTCTGATTTGAAATTAATTTGCTGTGCCTCGAACTTTTCGTTACCAGAAAAGGGTTTAAAGTTACAATGGACCTTATCATTCTCTGCAAATGAACATTCAGTGACCTTGTGCTTAGTATTTCATATCTTTAATTTGAAAATGTACCATAAAATAATTAAGAGTGCTGTTTGTACATACGTTTTTCATCAATTTCTAAGCTAATTCTTAAAAAAAGCCACATGTTTATTATTTGTACTGCATGCAAGTTTTTGACAATGAATTGTTTTTACCTTTATATTGCATTAAGTATAATATTTTTCATTGTTTTGTATGATTTATATACGCAATAATTAATTTTTATCATGATTTCCTCATTTTTGTGGGTGCATTTTTCAACGACTTTACATTTGAATTTAATATATCATCAATTTCTCATATTTTAATCATTAATCATATTTCTGTACAATTTTTGTTTAGTAATTTGCATTTGTTATCATTTATTCATATATTTATATATGAATAAGGAAAACAGTTACTCATGTATTCATATTTATATTTAACAACGTAATTGTCGTCATTTTCACGTTTGAAAAAAAAATATAAAAGAAAATACAATTGAAAAAAAAATAAAAAGAAAATAAGTAACTCATTTTGCATTGTTGCATTTTCATATTTTACCTTGGAAGATAAAAAAAACAACACCTTTTATCTCATTGTTATCATTAGTGTTTGCAAGTCCATATGTTCTGAATTTTAATGTCAACATAAGTCATATAGTTTAATGACCATTCCATGACAGGTTTAAAAGTCATAAACAAAAATATGATAAATACTAGACAAAATAAATAAAAATATCATGATTTCATTTTATAACTCAAGTAGCATTATACATCTTATTTTCAAGTAATTTTGTTTCCATGTACCGGTATATTTGTCATGTTTATAGTAGTATTAAGTGTTTTTTTAACAAAAAAAAAAGAGAAAATAATACTAAATATGAAAAAAAACACAATTTATTTTGTACATTTTGCAATTATGTTCATGTTTTACATACAAAATCATTCATGTTTTTTATTAATAATCATACAGTAAGTCATGTTTGTTTTGACTTTCTTGCATGCAGTACACATTTCATGTTTCTTGTCATGTAATCATTCAAGTTCGATCATTTTGTTAAAATTACCTTTTTTGCATGCATGGTGCAGCATTTAACTATCTGTATCCAACCTGTATTTTTGTTGTTTTTTTTTTATTCATATCATTAATGTTTAGAATTAATTCTAATATTTGTACAATTTTGTTTTTATTTGTTTATGATTTTGTAGATTTGTTATATTTGTTGTGTTATCAATTTATATATGTCGTAATGACATTTGTATGTCAATGTATTTTTGTATGAATATAAGAATCATGTCAATAGTTTAAATTGCTCCAACAGTTGTGCTGTAGCCATATTGGTTGATGTACTTGTTTTAAAAAATTTGTCAATATCCTAATTCCGAAAAATATTAAGTGAAAAAGACTTTTGAAACCATTCTTGATCAAGATCATCTATAAAATGTCTATTTTGCTACCAACATCGTTCAGTTTGTTATTTAATGATATTGATTGATGTGTTCCCAATGGATACCAGATTTAGAGTGAGATTTCTATTTCACTGCAAACCCTAAGAACAGTTTGTTATAAATTTTTTTAAGCGGTCGTCCGTCTACTGAATTGGATCGTCACTAAATTGATTGTTGGTATCACAAAGGGTGTCAAAACAGACAGGGACTGCTACCCTTAAAAACACGGGCGTTCAATTAACTCTTAAGTTGTTATTTTTGTCGTTTTGGACTTCTAACACTTGAATGCCCCAATGATACATCTTAACTTTCTTCGTATTGTATCCCCATATGGATACCGATTGCTGGAAAAATAACACGACCACCATGCAAACTATGTTGTGTGTTAGGGTAACCTGACCCTACCTAAAATTTTCTGCTTTTTATGTAATCGTACATGGTTTCCTGATAATTGCTGAACTATCTCATTTCTTGGGTTAAAGCAACCTAATAGACAACATATTTGGAGGGACCACAAACAATTGTGTGATTCGGGTAACATTTTTTGGAAAATAATGAGTGGTGGAATAAGTGTACGCGACACAGCCAACAATCAAGCGGCAATTTAGAAAAACCACTATGGACAACCGCCAGCAGCCTTCAACGAGGCCAGTAGGCGCTGCTCGCAGTTCTGCAATAGGCCCATGGTCTAAATAAAATGCATTTAATTCAAATCCAGCCCTGAAATAGTCACAGATAGACCCCCTTCTTAAGGATGCTCGCTGGTCTTGTTTTGTTTTTTCTGTCATTTTTACGGAATCCTCTGGATTTTACCATCAAAATATGGTTAAAATTTTTGCCCACGAACCCCCTATTTTCTTGTTAATAATGTCTTAAGTATGTCATAAAGAGGTTATAGACAAAGTTTTATCAAATCCTATTTATTCTGTCATGGGTTTTAACAGCTAAATAGTGCTAATGCTAAACCTATGAAAAAGTCAGAGAAAACCTTTTCCCGCCAAAACTTTAACGTCAATTATCTTGAAAACGAGGTCACGAACCTATCAATTGTTTTTGCTTATTTTATACCTTTTACTATTATCTTTTCATTTAAGGCATCAAATTTGAAACCTATTTATTTTCAATAATAGTAGCGAACATCCTTAAACAAGGAACAGATAACATGAAAAAGACAAGTACAAACGAAAGCTTTGTCAAGGATTCCTGGCTTAGGACATGCAGATATAATATGTTGCGGGATTAAACTAGTTTTTTGGGCCCAACCTTGCCCTTATCAATATTCCTATACAAAGCACATAAAATAAAATAAGTCTATATTACCTCCATGGAAAGATGAACAAGGTGAACCAATTTTGTTTGCTTTCGGTTTTTTTTTGTATTATGGCCTGACCACCCGACATGCAAGATGACAGGGTTTTCTCATTCGACACCCGGTACACACATTGCTGCCGCTGAGGGCCTGAGTGTCATGAAACTTTTTTACCTTATCAATTAACATATGACCTCTAAGCACATCATTTGATTGGCTATCACTGGAAAAGTTACATGAAACTTTGAAATTTGCGTGCAACTAAAAATTTCCATGTTACACGATGAAATTTGTTGCATGCAACTAATTTAATGAAATTAATTTCATCGTGTGTCCTGGGTTTAAAAGACTGGGACGGCATTTTTAAAAAGAAACCCTAGAATCCTTTTATATAGTATTTATTTAAAACAACAACATTAAATGGAATCGATGAAATGCCAAAATTACACGATCTTGTCCTTGTTCTTGAATAATTATTAAGCCACAGTCAGATGTTTGTTTCCGTTGTCAGAATAGTTCCTGCAATAGAAATAAAATCTGAAGAACTATACGGTATAAAGAAAAGCCTTGCCTGGCAGAGTTCACGAAAGAATAACAATACAAACTTACCAAGATTCACGTAAAGTTGATTTCAAATAGAATATGTTTGTCTGGTAAAGAAACAAAGGTAACAAGTTTGAAATCTTTCAAATTCGGTTTTATATTTTGTGATTTATCGTATTGAAACACAAATATTTACCAAAACCATTTTTACGCGCACTCACCTTACTTGTCGTGAAACATCTGTTTCATCGAAGTATATCGATAAAAAAAGACAAATACGGTTTTGCAAGATATGAAAAGAAAATCTTTGCAACATGTGAATCAAAACAATAAAAAACTGTAAGATACAATTACTTGACATTATAAACAGAGCGAAATCTAGAATCGGGAATATAAAAAACAAGTGTGGTCACTTGAAGAATGATATCTCGCCTGCCGGCATCACCACTAAAATCAACTACCTATAAAGCTTTCATTTCTTAACATAAACACAAAAAGTGTCTGTATACCCAATATCAGATGCCTAGCTATTATATGTTTCAAGCAATTCATTGTCCACACAAGTATTACAAAAAGATTACGCCGCCGCCGCCGCCGCCGCCGCCGGAAAGTAATACCTATAGCCCTCCGCGACTATTCGTCGCAAGTGAGACAAAAACTGAGTGTTTTTATAGTTTTGAATAAAGATAATTTCGGAATTTTTTTTATTCGTGTCAATATACCCATGATACAAGTAGCTCTTAGCTCTATAAATGTCGGCTAGCATGTCAGAAAAAGAATTATGTTATTAAACTTCTCTAACAAAGTATAGCCTCGAAATTATTTGTTATGAGGTTTACTCATAAGTAATGAAAAGAAAGGACGGAGCCGTTCTAGATACAAATGAAAAATTAAAGTAAAGTAAAATTAAAAAGATAAATACTGTGGTTTCATTATTTTTCGTAGGGTATCAATTTTCGTTGATGGCCTTGACCCACGAAATTTGATTCCCCACGAATAGGAAATTTTGCAAACTTCAAAATCACGAATCAACGAACTGACTCTTTCTCATCAAACTACGAAAATTGATACCCACGAAAATAAATGAATCCACAGTATATAAATAAAGATCTTCAAGAAATTTGAGCAACATAAAAGAATTTGTCCGTTCAAGACTTAAAAATAACCGGCTAACTTCCATTCAGCATTTGGAAACCGGAAACGTCGAAGAACAAAACACAAAGCATAAAAAACCTGACTGCAGGAGGAAGATATTGCAACAGAACTGTTGGGTAAAACCAGGTTTTATGGCACCAAACCTTTCTTACTATTTGCGGATTTTAGGGTCCGGTGCAAGTAACACAATACAACAGACGTGAGACAGACTTACCGGGTTCTAAAGAACCAAATGTCGTGAAGCCCTGGTCTTCTTTTAGTCTTGAATGCAACCTGGAACATACACAAACTAATAGCAAACAAACCGCTACTATACACACGAATGCAGTTAGTACAGGTTCTACCCAAGTCTCCATCAGAAATTAGTTTGTTTTCCCCGAAAAACTTATTCCGGTTATTATGTTGATTCAGAGCTTATTGAAATGCTTAAACCACGTTTACAACCAAATCGAAGAATTTGCAATGAAAATAAATTATGTAAGTTTGTAATTAAAGAAAACATTTGCTAGATGTGAAAATTTGTCACTTTGCAGTTTTTGAAAACGCTAAGACCAACGCTAATGGCCCTGTCACACTATAACGTTTTAGCCAACGTGTGCCGAACGTTCAAATAATTTTCTAAAACGTTGGAACACGTTGGCAGTCGAGGTAAAAAGTTTCAAAAAATATCTCGGTGAACGACCACAAAGCGTCAGACTAACTACCTGCAACGCATGACAAACTTATTCAAAACTTATCTCTAGCGTTCGTCCGGCGTACTTGACGTTTGCCTAGCGCATGCGTGACGACTGCAGAACGCATTCATAGCGTTAGTCTAACTTATATTTTTTTCTCTCGGTGGGGAGACCTAGGATTTTTGTTAATTTCTTAAGTATCATTTCGTAATAGCCCAAATAGATCTATTATCTGGCTTAAATGTATTGCTGGATTAATTAATAATTATAGAAATTTAGTTTCGTTATAAAAATATTGGTTTTCAGCTTTCTGGTAATATGAATGTATAATTATTCTTAAGCCGTTTTATAACCAAAAGTGATGATTTTTGCACTCAGTCTAAAAGAATAAAATATAGTGTAGATTTTATATTTTGATACATGTAGGTCAAAAATATACAGAGAGGAATGCATGCGCTTGTTAACAAACTCTCAAAATCTCAAATGAGTATATACATGTAAGAAATACCGGTCTGTAGATGACTAATTCACAATGATCGCAGACAGCATGACGGATGTCCTAAATAGAAAAATGCGTGTGCTTATTGAATATTTAAAATACACATTATTTCAAATGAGTATTGAAGTTAGACTGTCGTTACTCGTTGTATTTGAGTATTTTTCTACCCAAAACAAAAATCATCGAAAACACGACAGGTGTATTAAATTTGCAAGAATTACTTTCAATTCCAGACCATCTAAGTTATCTTTGTTATATTCAAAATTTTTTTTGGCTTTGTTCATTGTTTTTTTTTAAATATTTTTTTTTTCAGGTTTGAATTAGTATTTGAAGCTTTTGAAATTGACTATCCCCCTTGTAATTCAATCTAACTTATAAAATTCTGGGGTTTGATACGCTACTCGTTCGTTACAATGACGCTCTGTGCGCTCTGTACACGTTTCTTCGTCGTTAGACTGACGCTAGACGTGCGCTGCATTATCGCTAGACTAGTTAGTTTCCATTTAGCTTAGCGTTCGTCAAACGCATTTCAACGTGCGCACAACGACCACATAGCGTACATCAGCGTGTGTATAACGTCCTTCTAACTTATGCCTAGCGTTCGAATAATTTATTTCTAACACGTTGGCGAACGTCGGAAATTTTAAGCATGTTGAAAAATTTGCGACGCACTCGGCGATCACCAACGCACGCTGACGTTCGCTAACGTGTTTGTAGCGTGTTCATAACGTGTACAAAACTTACGCAACGCACACCAGCGTGTTGAAAATATATTCTAAAACGTCGGCACACGTTGGCTAAAACGTTATAGTGTGACAGGGCCATTAGATACGCGACAAACTATAAAAATGTGCAAAAACATGCTGTTTCAAAACAACACGCCAGCAACGGAAAATTAAAAGAAAAAGATAAACATGAACACATATTTTGTTAATTTTCAAAAGAAAATAGTTACCAAACAGGTACAATCTAATCCTTATCCCATATTGTGGCTTGGTTGTCAGGCCTACAAATGTCTTAGTTTTGATTTTATTGAAAGTGGTATATAAAACATAAGTTTTTAAATCAATTTTGTTCTATTTTGGTATCTTCCTAATTAAAAACACAGAAAAGCGGAAACCAAACAACCGTTGATAAACAGTGAATAGTTTTTTTTACATCAGTCGATAGATGTTCAGTAACAGCGAGCGTTCTCTCTATGTCCTTTTTTCCGCATTTTTGCAACTTGTTTGGATTGTTCTATACACAGGCAAAATGTTGACTGCGTTAAACGTGCGTCTGGCGTACGTTAAACGCATGTCATCTGACGCACATTAAATTGGCGTTTCTAACCGCGTACGTCTGACGCACGTTAAAAAATTATCTTGGCAATATTTTTATTTCATAATAAAACACACTAAATAAATAACTTACTAACTTCATACATTTTAGGAAACTATATGTCTGACGTATGGTAAACGTACGTTTACCGCACGTTTAAAAAACGTACGTCTGACATATGTTTTTACAATAATTTGACGTACGTTTACCGTACAGCGGTTAGAAACATATGTTTAACGTACGTTTATGCACTACGTCAGACGCACGTTTTTATTAACGTACGTCAGACGTATGTCTAAATTTTGCCTGTGTACGAATGAGTTATTCTGTACAGCCTGGTTTAAAGATTTTTCTTCTGGCAAAAAAAAAGCATGACCGTCGTAACTAAAAATAAAATTGGGGGTGGGGGGGGGGTGGTGGTAGCAACAGTTTTCTTTTACAAATAACTGATTGTTAAACTATCAATATTCTGATAGAGAATATGAGTGCTCTGCTATCTGAATCAGCACCAGAAGATCTACTAGTCCTGCTTTAAAATTTTGACGTATATCATGACTCATTTAAGAGTAGTTGCCTTTTTCTACATTTTTACAAGTTTTCTGGTTTTGTTGTTTCTGATGGTATCATACACAGAACTGACGTGGGGGTTTTGATCTGTCCAGAAACATGACCATCTTTACTATTTTTTTTTGGGGGGGGGGGGGGGGTTAACTCAAAACTGATACAATAATCAAAATTCTGACAGGGTAGCAGTGTTCAGCACCTCAAGATCTACCCATCCTGAGATTTTGATGAAGGTGAAAAATCGATTGTCCTTTTTTATTGATTTTTTCATTATAACGGTTTTTAACTAAATGTGGTTTTACATCTCAGATATTTGAGAGACTTAAAATGTAAAATGTTCAGTTCATCTAGGACAACTATACCTGTCAGATATTG
Organism: Arcuatula senhousia; assembly: GCA_963971305.1. Taxonomy (NCBI): domain Eukaryota; kingdom Metazoa; phylum Mollusca; class Bivalvia; order Mytilida; family Mytilidae; genus Arcuatula; species Arcuatula senhousia. The sequence goes on from OZ020313.1 coordinate 5,836,250, forward strand.
AAGTTGTCAGATGACCACATTGAAGGCTGCTGGCTTTTTTCTTTGTGGAAACATTTGCAATGTGGATATGACGGTAACAGCTCGTTGCTCTCTGTTCTTCCGTTTCTAAGTAGAGGGGTATGATTACTCACAATATTGCCCCTACAGCAAATGGGGGATGTCTAAAACTTAGCATCTTTTTAACATATTTCATGATTCGATGGTGCATAACAAGTCTTAGATAGAAATATTTTCACAAATCTAACAAAATATATGGAATTCTTCAGTACTGATGGAAATGGAAATTCTGATTTATTGATTCTTAAAATGCATTTTCCTTTATGGATAAATTGTCACGCAAATTTAAGACCATTATCTACCTTAAACTAATCAAAAAATCTTTAAGTGATGCCTAACCAGTGGTAACCCCGCTTGTCATTAATGATTTAAGTTTGTTCCTGCCTGCAAAAATATTGTCCCCCTCAAGAAATATTTTAAGTACAAAAATTGCATAAACTCCACTAAAATTTGATGATCAAAACTTCCTGGTAATATGCACAACTAAATTAGGGTGTCCGTCCTAATTACCAAGTTTCGTTGAATTCGGTTCAGAAGTTTCAGAGGACGGTGATGATTTTTCGCAAATTTCTACCGGTTCAAAGGGTCATAACTCCAAAGTTAATTTGTGGATAAACATTTCCTGATAATATTCACAACTAAATATAGTGTCCTTTCTACAAACAGTTTCGTTGAATTCTATTCTGTAGTTTCAGAGAAGTTGCACTGACAATGTGATAAGGAAAGACTTCAGGAAATTTCTAAGTTCAAAGGGTCGTAACTCCCACCAAAAAATAGAGGATCAACATTTCCTTGTAACATGCAAAACTACATATAGTATCCTTCCAACACACAAAAGTTTCCTTAAATTCGGTTTAGTAGTTCAGAGGAGTTGCCCTGACAAGATAGTTGATAAATGAGGATTTTCAGCAATTTTTTAAGTACAAAGGCTCATAACTCCAAAAACAGTTGAAGATCAAAATTTCCTGGTAATATGCATAACATATCTTGTAAGTTTTGTTGTATATCTGTTTAGTAGTTTAAGAGGAGTTGCCCTGACAAGATGATAATAAATGAGGATTTTCAACAAATTTCTAAGTTCAAAGGGCCATTATGAGGATCAAACGTCAAAGTGATATGCACAACTACATATGGTGTCCTTCCAACATACAAAGTTTGGTTGAAATCAATTCAGCAGTTTAGAGAAGTTGCCCTGACATTATGATAAATGAGGGTTTTAAGCAAATTTCTTAGTTCACAGGGACATAACTCCAACAAAAATTTGAGGATCAAAAATTCCAAGTGATATGCTCAACTACATATGGTGCCTTCCAACATACCATGTTTTGCTGAAATCAATTCATTAGTTAAGAGGAGTTACCCTGACATGATGATAAATGAGGATTTTCAGCAAATTTCTAACTTCAAAGGGCCACAACTCCAACAAAAATTTGAGGATCAATATTTCCAAGTCATATGGTGCTTTCCAACATACCATGTTTTGTTGAAATCAATACATTAGTTTAGAGGAGTTGCCCTGTCTGACTCGATGATAAATTAGGATTTTCAGCAAATTTCTAAGTTCAAATGTCCATTTGTACAACAAAAATTTGATAATCAAATGTTCAAGTGATATGCACAACTACATATGGTGTCCTTTCAGCATACCAAGTTTTGTTGAAATCAATTTAGTAGTTTAGAGGAGTTGCCCTAACAAAATGATAAATTAGAATTTTAAACATTTTTTTAGTTCAAAGGGCCATAACTCCAACAAAAATTTGAGGATCAAAAGTTTCAGGTAATTTGCATAACTACTATAATATATAGATCATTAAAATTAATTGCAGTTTGGGATTACATGAGTTGTGGTCTCATGTTAGTTTACTCCTATTTCTTTCTAAAAATATATATGGTGTCCTTTCTACATACCAAGTTTTGATAAATCTATTCTGTAGTTTCAGAGGATTTGTGCTGACAATATTTGTGACAAAGAAACGGACATATTGACAGAGAGACAGACAAACGGACAAGACAAAAAAAAATGACTGTACATGTATATAAGGTCTCTGTCTACCACCATGTTGTTTCAAATGGTATAGCATGTATTTAATTACCAACCTTGGTCTCTCTTTTATTAAACAAACTGTCTGGTGGTAAAACAAATAGACCTTTTCATGATGAATTGTTTTTATTAAACTTAGATAAATTGTACATTCATAAACAACAAAATTATCACACGTACTGCGTAACTGTAAAAATAAATAAAATAAATTAACAAACAACAAACAAACAAACAAAAGCATCTTCTCCCTATCGGTTTGTAAATACATGCAATTTCCTAATGGTTAACCTTTTCAACCTTTAGAATAAAAAAAATTAGAAAAACAGTAAATATGTATATTAATAATATTAATTTACAAAAAAAATAAATAAAATAAAATAATGAAGGACAGGGGTTTGTGAATTTTCTACAACATACCCCTGTAACAAACATGCAAAAATATTAAAATCGTGAATAATCAAATAAAACCATGACATGGTATGATAAAACTACATGTATTTGTTTCATGCTTTAAAATAAAAAAATAAAAATATACAGTTTAAAACAATGATCTTAAGTTATAAAAATAAAATAAATATACAGTCATTCCATAAAATTCAATCATGCACAATCTTAACACAGATCTTACAAAATAAAATAACTAAAATTAATAAACAGTTCTAGACACTCTGAGCTCCTAAAAAGAAAACAAATTGATATATTTTACTTAATGATTGAGCACTTATTTAATCTAGTGCTGCACTATAATACACATTGTGAATGATAAACATATTTTTTAAGAAAAATTAATACCATACAGCTGATTAGGGCTGTTCCAGAATTAAATGTGTGGGGGGAGGCACTTTTTTTTTTACCCCACCACCCATCTAATAATAATTAAATTTTAACCATTGTTTATTAACAAATCTTTCTCAAACACCCACCACCCACCATATATGTAATAGAGATTCCTCCCGACCCCCACCTCCCCACATGTAAAATTATGGAACAGCCATTATTTGAACTTTTCAAATTATACAGATTAAACAAGAGGCTGTCAGGAGCCTGAATCACTCACCTGACTTAAAATCCTCACTCAGACACAAAAAAATAATGACATTTACAGGCCATAATCTGAAAACATTAGCTAACCTTATACTTAAAAAATGTAGAGTTAAAATAGTTGAACATTTTAGCAATCAATTATTATTTGTTTTCAATAGTTTGCTAGCTATAAATAAACAGTCATTTAATCATTTAAGGGACCATAAGGGGGTCATATTAAACTTTTACTCAATCTAATTAGTTTTTTGTATAGTGGCTGACCGCCAGCCCAAAACTGGTAACTTTTTGGCAGGACTTGCTTACTTTCATGAAAATATGCCTCAGGCTACATAGTAAAAACAGGTAGAATTTCAATTCAGGGCGGGTTACTTTTTCAGTCAATTTCCTACCCTGGCTTAACTTACTTAACAATAATGTAATTTAAAGTGTTTCTCTAAGTTTTACAGTTTGCAATACAGTTGGGCCCAGGGATTTTGTGTGCCTATATTTAACCCCCCCCCAAAAAAAAGACTGTTTTTTTCCATAGAAAGTGTACCAAAATATCTAAAAATTGCTTAAAACTTTATCCCAAACTAGGGTTAAAATTTTCCAAATGATGAACTATGTGACATTTTAAGGTGAATTACTCCTACAATAAATGGTCCTAGCTACAATTTGTATCCCTTGTTGTGCTGAACAATTTTTTCACACTAACCAAGTTTCTCCTTGGGGGGGGGGGTTAAAAAGATTAATACAACTATCATTAATACCTATCCCTAGTGGATTTTTTAACCTGAACTGATTTAATCAACAATTTACACATATTGCACTTATTAAAACAAGAAGAAAATCTTTAACAATTATGCAAAAATACTCTCTCTGTAGAACTTATTAATTTTTATAAAATACCACTGAATGAGACAATAAAATAATTAATTGATAGTGGATCTTTAAACAGAAGCCCCCCCCCCCTCCGAAAAAAAAGAACAGTTATTGAGATTATTACTGAAACAGTTCATAAAATCACAAGAATGACAATTGCATTCATACAAAGAACTAAAGGATTATGAACTATCATTACATTTGCATTTGCATTACCAACAAATTGTTGACAGTAGTAAATTTCACAAATTTCCAAGCATCAATTTAACATGATGCATTACAAACAAAGCTGTTGGCTCTTTGAGGAAAAAATATAAGGGGATCATAAGGATTGGCAATTGACACTTTTTGTCAGACCCTGAGACAACCATATCCTTACAATTATTTTTTTTAATATCTGAACAAATTAGTACAGTAACATCATTGCTTAAAATATATAAACATGTATCATACACTCTTAAAAAATAATAAAAGTGCCTTCCAATTCTTGGATTCACCAGATATAAATTTCCAGAATAGCCTCTTGTTTAATGTTTCTCAATTTTACTCAACAAAAATATATAATCTTAGACTGTGTCAAAACTTTGTTAACCTAGAAACTCTTCTAATTGACCTATTATTTTTGTCAATGATCACTAGGAGATGGAGTTGGGGGTAGATAGTCCAAGTCAAGAGGTATAATATCCTCTTTGATGTCATCAAACTTATCCATTTCATAAAGATCTAACTGTAAATCATTGTCCAAGCAACACGCAGAATCGCTGGACTTACAGGAATTTTCTCCATCTAAATATAGCAACAGGTCTTTCTCTTTTAGTTCATAACTTGGCTGCCAGTTATATACATCAGGCGAGCTGGTTCCACTGCTTGTATCTGGGGATAAAGTGGGCATCAGTTCCACACTAGCTTTTGGATATCTGGTCTCAAAGGGTGGCACTTCATCTGTGCTTGATTGAGAATTAGAGAGAAGAAATGGGTTCTCCAAAACCTGATCGAAGGGTAAGGTGGGTGCCCAGTTCTGAGCCATCTTGTCATAGGTCATTGATGAATCGTTTCCCAGGGTCTCTGCATTGATGAGAGGACTAATCACCAGCGTGCTACTGTTTGAGTTATCACTGTGAGGAGATATACAGCTTCGTTCTCTGGGAGTCTGATCCATGTTCATGTGAGATACAGGAATGATAGCATTACCATATCCATTAAAGCCAGATTGAGTCATGTCATAGCTGTTTAAGTCTGAAAATATAATATCAGAATTGATAAAAGTATTAAGTAGGGCAATAAGGCCTGTTTTTGGTCTATTTTACACAAGTATCAACAATAATGTTGTCTGATGCTGATAAATATATAAAATGAGAAACTAAATATTTTATTCTTTTATTTTTAAAAGATTGTTATGGTAAAATAATATTATGACATGTAAAAGACCTTTATTAAAAAAATTGCCAATTTACATCAATTTGCAGCATTTTAAGATACATTTTGGATTAGAAAAATATCTCAGCGCACAAGAAACAACTTATTTCTTTTGCAGATTGTAAAATAATGAAGTGGACTTTTTCATGTAGGGATGATGTTTTCTGGTCCAAAATATGTCTTTGAAAACGACAAAAATTTATTTTTGTCAAAACAGCTAGACTTATTATGACATCATATAGTGACACTTCAAAATTGTATTTTTTAAAAATTTTGGACATGTTTTCCTTTCACAATGTTTTAGGCAATGTTATCACTATATTGTAGCCAGAAATTGACACTTTTTTATAACCTTCATATTTTAGGCAAAATAAGGGCCTTATCACCCCTACTACTTTCTAAAATAAGTAAAATATTACAACAGTGCCTACCAAGCATTTTTATTTTTCCTGTTCATCTATAAGTAAGTACAACAAACATTACACTAACCATTATATTTAGAGTTTGTTGAACAAGTAGTTAAGACTGGATCTGGGTCATAAGAATTCTGTGCTACTTGATTGAAATGGTCTGAAGGATCCACTCGTGAACTTTGTGAAATGGATGTTCCAAGTCTGAAGGTCTGAAATATAATTAACAATTTATCAATACTTTCGTAAAGATGTAAAGCAGAAATTTTCATTTATTTTTTATTTTCCCTTTAAAAAGCATTAAAGGCTGTTCCAGAATTAAACGTGTGGGGGGGTCGGGAGGAACTTATATTACATATATGGTGGGTGGTGGTTGTTCTAGCAATATTTTGTGAAGAAACAATGATAAAATTAATTATTTTTTCATTGGTGGTGGGGTAAAGAAATGAGTGCATCCTGACTCCCCCTCACATTTAATTCTGAAACAGCCCTAAGTATATATAGATGGAAAATGTTTGAAATTGCATTAAGAATCTAAGGATGTGAGTAGTAAACTTATTCTGTACAGACCTTGAAATGGAAGAAACTTTGAAAATCATGTACTGTTTCATAGTCTGATATATTATGTTTGATCAAATCCCATCAAACTATGAAGAACAAAATCAAGTTGTATTTAATGTAACAGTGGTTTCATTTTTATTTGGTATCAATTTCATGGTTTCTTGTTATGTGATAACCAGCTATAAAAACAAGAATTAAACTGTGAATTTTATATGAATTTCTCTAAACAACATATGAAAAACATGAAATTAGGAATCCACTGAAATTCTTTTTCTAGGAACAACTATACTTTAATAGAAAATATCAATCTACAATATGTAAACGGACAGGCAGACAGATGTAGATTGGGAAAATTCTGTATTTTACAAAAAGCTTGTAAGCTAAGATGCGAACAGTTTGATTTTTCTGTCAGATATTGTGACCATTACAGAGAAGCTAGTAATGCAAGACCTATCAAACTTGTGCCAGACCTATGATTTTAGATCAAATATATAATTCTTTATACATGTGAAGGGGATCCTAGAGTGATTTAGCATTTTGGTGCACTAACCTGTTAGGTTTTAGTGACTCTCAGTTTGTATTTTTTTCTACTAAAATCTGTCAAAGTCAAAAATAGCCAGACAAACAGGAAGTAGGTGAGCGACAGACCTGAAATCTAATCCCACATTATGTGACCCCACCCTGATGCTGTATACCAAATACCAAGTGGCTCCGTGATATGAAGTTGCTGAGAAAACTATTACAAAAAATTTCTTTCCCGCCTGCTGGCCCATCTGCCTGTCCAACATTCACCATTTTATAACCTGGAATTTTCACTACATGAAATCCCGCCAAAATTGTTACCAGCCATCAGGTCCTGCACAACAAGTTTTGAAGGACCTGCATAATTCCCCCTCCTATGTCTAACAGGGCTGCATTACTCTAAATAAGCAGGGGTTGTTTTTATTAATTTAAACTTTTACATGTTATTAAAAGGGTCAATATAATTGGTACATGTATACATATTTACATTGATCTTGCTTTTCCTCAAGGATGCTGATTCTTGTTCCTCCTCTTTCAGTAGTGCTATGACATTCTCATGTAAATCTGGGTCTATGTCCAAATCTTCAGCACAGTAATTTTCTTCTGTTGAAAAATCATAAACAAGATTAAAATGAAAAACTTTAAAACAAAAAAATTAACAACTAGGGACTACATGGACTTAAAGAGTTAAATTTTGCAACTGAGGGCTTTTCCAAGTAAAAAATGTTGTAGGGGGTTGGAACTCTCTTCAATTCTAATTTTCTTGTTGGTGGATTAAACACTGTTTCTAAATGCTTAAAATATGTTTAAAAGATTATCAAAATTCTGGTGGTGGTAACCTAAATTGGGAGGCGAGTTCAGACCCACCTGTTCCTTTTTTTCCTGGAAGAGCCCTGATTGATAGATGTAGACATGCTTTTGTATATCTATTGTTTTTTATGTGTGCCTAAATACTTGTAAAATTAGTTTCTTCATTATTTTTTTGTGTGTGCCTTTTTCTTTAATTTACAGAAAACAAAGTCATGAAAGTATTTCTATTCTTTTAAAAAATCTATAATATTTTTTTAATTCGTTTATTTGAATACCCAGAATAAAGCCATAGAATTTAACCAAAAATGCTCCTATTAGACCTAAGAATGTTAAATATTTCTGAAAAGGGGCATGCAGCTGCATCAGACACATAACCCTGTTCTGATTGTCATAACAATACCTGGCTTTTTGTAACTTCCATACATGATTTCTGAAATGTCAGCATTTGGATTAATACACCAAAAGCATCCTTTACTGCTTATATTTTGGGTCTTAAATTTTAGCTTTTTAAACCACTTTTGGAACAATGCATGTCTTACTGAACTCTGAAAAAAAAATAATGGATTAAAAAGCTATAGGTTATAATGAAGTAAATGTTTCCATTGCCCGTAATGTTAACGTTTTGGACCATCACTCAAAGAGGACAAAAATTTGTAACATTTTACTCACTTTTCTGGAAAGTTTCATCCCTCTGGGTGTAAATGGGAACCAGGAATCCATAGGTTACCGCAGCAAAAATTCACTTAAAATTGGCCTCTTGGTTACCACCAAGCATCAAGCATCATTTCAAAAGTCAAAATTTGGGACGTGTCCCCCTCTAAAAATAGGATATTTTAGTTTTGTTATGTGGTGTCCCTGGAGTTCATATGCTCTTAATAATTTTTATAATAAATTTGCTTATTTTATCAATTTAATTTGATTCATTATCTCTTATAATAAAAAAATTAAGCAATATTCACTTCTACCCATCATCTTGGGTGTAAAATCCAGGTGGCGACACGGATCTATATTTACTTCATTATAACCTTTAGCATTTATCTTCATGAAAAAAAAAATAGACTCAATGTAAGAAACTCATGCAATGGGAGATAACTCAAGTTTTTCTTGTTACAGCAAAAATGAATGGTTCTTAAAAAGAATTGTTTGGCAGTGCTGTTAGTGTGCTACAGCAAGCAAGAACTGCTTACTCTTCCTGAGCACCTGAGTTCACTTTTATTATGACTTGATTTCACATTGTTGATTGCTATTCAGTAGTTCTTGTATTTCTGTGTCTTATAAGTATATTTTTTGCCCTGTTCTCACTGATGTTTCGGACGTTTGACATTCATATGCCCCATGGTACCTCTGCTTCTAACTAATATTCTTTGCAGATCAGCTATAAAAATGTGCTAATGTGTGAATATGAGTTGTGTCTCTTTATTCTGATTAAATTATAATAAAATTAAACTAAGTATGTGACAGCAGATTGGTCATTTTTCAACAATATTATTTAAGATAATTAAAACCTGGATATGCTTTATTCTTTGAACAATTCAAAACATTTCCTATGCTTAAAACTGAATAAGACTTTTTGCCTTTAAAGCCAGGTACTCTAGATTGCTGCTTGGTTTTTGAATGGTTGAGGCAAGATCTAAAATGTAAAGTCTCAAACACAAAATTTGAAAACTATTGATACTGACGATGGCCATTGGGGAAAAGAATAATAAAATTGATGGGCAACATCCTTCAAATTTGGAATAAATTTTATATACATGTACACTGATTAAGTGAAAAAAACTGATAAACTAACCCTCCAACTGGTCACAGCTGTTTTGTCCATATATCTATAGTATGGATACTTGTTCCTGAAAAAAATAATTTGATTAAAAACGAAAAAAATATGGAATAAAGATCACAAAATGGAGAGATCTTTTTGAAGGATCATGAAAAAATGGCGAACATTTCTTCCCTTTTTTTTAAAATTCTTTTTGAAGACTTACTCTATTCTTAGATACAAAATAAATGTACATGTACTTGTAACACTTTTTAAATATAATGAACTAAAATTGAACAAGAATAGGGGTTTAAACTGTGTTTTCTTAACTGGTATAGTTACCTAATCACTGTTTAAATTTAAGACCTGTATCCATTATAGTCTTGAAGTTTTAGTACTCACCAAAAAATTGGATGAACAAAATGAAGTGACAACTATTTGGCCTGTGCAACCTGTTCTTATCTAACTTTACTTACATTAGAATTGTGTATATTTGAGGAACCTGAAGAAGACCATCTGGACTTGCTAAAATAGCTTCTGCTACCAGCTCTACTAGTTTATCTGGAGGTCTGTATAGCTTTGTTCCTGGAAATAAATAGACAAAAAACATGCAACCATGAGAAACCTCAAAGAATTGTCACAATTAATTATCTCCCCTATTTTTTGGAAACTTTTATAAATCAAAATGTAATGTAAGATTGATAAAAAAAATTAGAACCAAAGTTGTTGACTGTAGATATGCTTCCAGATGGATATACATATTTTAAGAAATAAAATCTTTTGGGTTAACAGCACTTGACACCAGAAACTTTTATTATTTGTACCATAAGAAAAGCACTCCTAAAAACCAAATAGCTCATGTTCCAAGTCAATAGCCAGTACAAGGAAAAACTGTTGTTTAAAACACAAAAGGCATTGAGTTTAAGGCACTTTAAAAAGACTTGACTTTACATAAATCGATAAATGTTTCTTAGCTAGTTGTCAGTAACTTCGAGTGTTCTCAAGAGAGTTCCTCCTTGTCTTGTTGTTTTCGTACAGTATTTTGTCTTAGGCTCTCTCTTGTTGAATTGAACTTTTGTCGATTGAGTTTTACAGTGTGTTTTATATGTATGCTTTGTGCAAGCTTATCAATAGGGGGGAGGTTGGATCAAAAAAAAATAGTGACTGACTGGGGCATACATGTGACGGACCCGTCATGACAAAGCTGGAGATTTTGATTTTTTTAGCTGGAGATTGGACAAAAAAGCGGGAGATTTTCAAGGCTCTTTAAAATTGCATTTCAATGTTAATTGGGGCACTAGCGTATGCCAAATATACACGGCTTCACTTGTTAATCTCCAACTGTTTATACAATAATTAAGTCATTTATGACAATAATTAAACCTTCAATTTACACCTTTACCTGTGAAAGTAACGTCTGGCTAATTGACAAACCCCTAAATCACTGGAAATGTTTATGACTGAACAATTAAAATGTATATAAAATATGATTTTTTTTCGAGTCTTGAAAAAGCGGGAGATTCCACAAAAAATCGGGAGAACGGGAGATGGATCAAAAAGTCGGGAGATTTTGTCTCCCGGCGGGAGAATCACATGTATGCTGGGGAGTTTAACGTCGTGACTATACCTATATATAGGTCTGCAGCGACGTTACAAAAAAAAATAGTTTAACCCCGCCACATTTTATATGTGCCTATCCTAAGCCAGCAAACTTGCCAAAGCCTTTGTTTGTCCTTGTCATTCTGTGTTAATTGGGTCTTTCGATGGTGATTTAGGGATTGGTTTTGAAACTTTTGTATTGTATTATAAGTCTTTGGCCAATGCAAGACGGTAAGCAGTGACCTATGGTCATGTTGAAGACTGCTTGCTGTTTTCCGTTGTAATTTTTTGAATTGCTGTTTGTTAATTATGTTTGTTGTGTCGTGTACACTTTATTCCACATCTCAATATCATCTATTGAGTATAAAAGATTTTAGTCTTTAAAATTACTGAACTTAATTAAAATAATTAAATCTGAATGTAGGTCACTCATGATATTCATGGCACTACAAACAAATGTGACCTTATAAAATAAGTAATTGTTAAATGACATTATTTTACCACATGGTAAAGAATGGCTGTTATCGTAGGGATCATCAGGAGTGTGGTAGGAGACGTAACAGCTGTCTGTTAAAGAATTGCGACATTTCTTCTTCTTTGGCAAGGGATACTGTAACTGTTGTCCTATCAAGCTGGCAGTGAATGCAGGGTCTTTCTTATGGCTAAAATCTTCTGGCAAGCTCAAGCATCTCAAATCTGGTTTAATGGACATTGAGAATAATTCAGCTCTTTCATGGATCTCCTCCTCTTCAGACTGGAAATATAGAATTTATAAAAGTTAACACACTAAATTGCACTTTTCTATAAGGCCATCCTTAAAAAATTATTTGTTTGCTGTTTACCTACTCACATTTTTCAATGTGAGTAGGTAGGTAGGTGAATTATTTTTTTTTCTGAAAAAAGCAAAAAAGTGCCTTATTTTTAAAGAAAGTATGCTAAAAATAGAATAAAAAAAAAATTATTCCCAGAGAGGGGGATAAAATTTTTTGAGTAGGTAGGTTTCACAGTGAGTCGGTCGAAAACAGCAAACCAACAATTTTTTAAGGACGGCCTAACTATTCTTTTGCATAAACATGAAAATTGAGAGTGTATATTAAATTCATTTAATTATAACCCTTTTTTCGTTTTATTCTTCATTCAAATATATTTGGAAAATTAAACCACTAAATTTCAATTAATGAGTTTTTATTTTTTAATTTCTGTCAATTCCATCTCGAATATAATCTTCCTTAGGCCAAAAAAAAAGTAGGTGAGTTTACTGCCACCCAATGCTACCTAATTTTTACCCCCCTCCCCTACCCTAAAGTTTTTTTTTAGCATTTTCCATTAAGCATTGTTAGTCACAATGATGCCACTATACTCTCAAGGTAAAAAAAAAAAAACATGTATAAAAAAAATAATTTCCTACCTACCAACCCTATTTTTTTCAGCATGTGACAGTAAACACACATACTTTTTTGTTTGGCCTTATGTAACTTAAAATGTAATAATTGAAATTCAAATGACAAGGATAGCTGGCATGACACAGGATTAGTATAGGGGGGGGGGCTTAAATTGTTTTTCACAGAGCAAAGCAAGGGCAAAATTTTATTGGTATTTTTTTATGTGGATTTTGTGCAATTTTATCAGTTTTGGAGGAATACATCCAGTACTCTTTCCCTTGTATCAGCACCTTATTCTGGGTATCTTTAATGTATGTCAACTTTAGAAGTACATATGAAACTTGTAGAATTTTTTTTTTCTATCGACAGAAATTTATTATCTATCTGTTTCATATCATAAATATAATTACACAACTTACTCTGAGGAGTGGGTTTTCTTTATCACTTTCAATCTTTGCTAAAATTCTTTTTTTCCTTTCTTCATTCTCAGCACCTAAAATGTTGTTCAAACTTGTTGATTTCATTGGTTTTAATACCTATTTCAAATCTGCCTCCATACTATTGTAACTGAAAAATCTTTGTATACATATATCATGTATATATTTGCATATTTTTTTTCCAAAAAGTTTGAGTAGTAGAATCTAATTGTATAAATAAACCTAACTATTTGTGTGTCTGAGTCACTAAAAAAACTTAATGCTCAATTGAAAATAAAGATTGATATCATGTATTAGTATTTACAGCTATTAGAAGATGGTTATTCAATCAACATACACTAAACACAAATATTGAATATAAGAACGGAATTATGAAAGATAATTAATTATTAATTATTAATTAATAATAATTAATTAATTAATTATTAATTATCTTTCATAATTCCTTTCTTATATTCAATATAATAATTTTTTCCTTCTTCTTAAATCTTTTTAAATTGAGATAAAATGCCTGTGCTTGTCATATAATTAGAAAGTAAATATTATTGACCTCATGACATTATCATATAAAATGTGACTGTGTATTCCTAACCTTATCACATATTCTCTGTTTGAAAAATGGTACCTGCTTCAGCAGCATGTCCTATCACCTTCTACATGTACTAGTATATAGGAAGCCCCATGAAGAAATGAACACCCAACTATTTTGTACCTGAGCATATTTTCTCTAACAGATAGCTATCTGGATACTGTTTATCAAACAGTCTTTTCCCTCTCCTCTGTCTACCCTTCTGTGTTTCTGATCTATTCTCTGGGACAATTATTGTGGCAGGTTGTTCTCTAATCTTTAAAGTGGACCTTTTCACAGTTAATTCTTGTGCCCCATCAAAGACTGGTTTGCAAATGACAGGGACTGTTGTTCTATAGAACTGAACACCATCAATCTCTTCAATCATATTTGGACCAAGCATGTCATGTTCAGTCAAAGCTTTAAGATCTTCCATGTAACTTTTAAAAGTGTTTGGAGGTGCAGTGTAAACATGAACCGTCCTTGTTGAATCAGTATTTCTCCTTCTTCTACGTTTATGAAAGTTTTGAAGACATTGTGAACGTCTGACTGGCTTGTCTTGACAGAAAGGGAACATTTTGGAAATGACACACCCCCTTTGGCTTAGCAAGTGTCAGTTGCAAAAGTGTAGCAAAAACCTTTTAAAAACTGTGAATGAGAATATCTTTGATTTCTGAATAAAAATGTGTGTTTGTAGAATATTGATTAAGTTTGTAAATGGATTCACATAAGTTTGATTGCTTATTTAAATTGAATTTCCGATATCATTTCTGTCTGCTACATCGTCTGCTTTCTCCCATAGTTCGCAATTTGGCGCGTGCAAACTTCCCGGAAGCTGAGGCGATTGGCTAATTCTATACGGAAGTGATTGGCTATTGAACAAAGCATTTAATCTGATTGGTTGTTAAACACGTCAGAACTAGAGGCTCCCTATGTATTTGTCAACTAAAAAGGCGGGAATGTTTTACGTTATGCGCTTAAACATTTTTTAACTCTAAGCCATTCAAATTTGATTAACAGAAGTGCACAAGTTCATCGTTTGGTTTTTGATTTGTTTTGTTGTTTTTTTTAAGGGGGAATAAAGGTAATAAAAACTACCGAACTTGAATGATCAATCTCATAGTCCAGAGAAAATGACAAAAACGAATCAGGGGTCAAATTCGAGGTGCAAATCTAAGAAAGACGTGAAGCAATTTGATTCGGTGGTCTCTTTAATCTCAAATTCTGGAGGATATATTGAAGGAATCCATCTACCAAATAAAGTGTTATTGACAGAAAGGACATCATCAATATAACTGAATGTAAGATTAAATGACCTTGCCTCTTTCATCTTCTTGTTCTTTACGAGTCCCTGAATAAATTCAGTCTCGTAAGAGTATAAAAACAAATCGGCGAGGAGAGGAGCACAGTTTGTGCCCATTGGAATGCCGATTTGTTGTTGAAAGATCTCTCCTCCGAAGGTGACAAATATGTTGTCAATGAGGAAATCAAGCATACTGCAAACTTGTTCCAGTGTGTAACAAATTTTATCTTTGAAAGATGTTTTGGAAAAGAATGTAGAATTATAACCCAAAACAACAAAATTCCTAGAGTTTGAAAAGGCCTTTTCGAGAAGTTTTTTAAGGCGACATTTTAGTTTTTCGTGTGGCAAGGTAGTGTATAAAGTTGAAAAATCGAACGTTTTCAAAGAGTGAACCTAAGAAATGATCTAGATTTAAAATGATCTAACAAATCTTTTGAGTTCTTCAAAATCCACATATGGTTAATTCAACTACGATTATAAATAGAGTCGCAGTATGCTTGTTTACCTTCTTTGACAGCAGACAAGATTTTAGTAAATAAATGAACGGACAGCTCTGTAGTTGAACATGATGAAGATCCAGTATATACCTTTCTTTGTACGGATTTTTGTGAAGTTTAGGTATCCAGTACAAATATGGTAACTCTTTTTGTTCCTTTTTCATTGGAATATTGAAAGAGGACATAAAAGAGCTATGGTTGGCTATGATTTCATCTTTGTTAAATGTAGTCAGTTTGTATGTAGCACTAGCGGAAGTATTACCATCAATGCCTAGTTCTTTTATAAGACAATCGTAATAATGTGCTTTACATACAAAAACTATATTATTGGAAGCCTTGTCTGCTGGCGTGACGACATACCTGTCATGTAAGGAAGAGAGACAATTGAGAGCTTCACGATCTCTAAATATAGAAGAAGGCCGGGGGTTCACACATTTGCGAAGTTTGTCTATTCGGCTTCGTGGAAGAGATCGGATAGTCCTCACCCGAATTCCCGTTGCTAAAATCGGCCGATCCCGGCGTCCCGAAAATGGTCTCGCCCCCCCTCTTCTTTATCTGCACAATTTGTCATTATATAAGGCTTTCTGTGTCTTCACTTGTTTTGTTACATAACAAGACGAAAAAAATGAAGAAAAACCCACGGCCACGATTTTTTTTATCAAAAAGTGTCATTTTCTCCGTGTGAGGGGTTTACAGACGACTTCTATTAAATAAAGGTTTATGTAGAGTCATTGATTATAAAGGCCTAAGATGGATTTATCAGATTTTTTTTCTTCCAAAATGTTGACAATGAGAATCAATGGCGGTTTTTATTGTTTGTTCTTTATCTTATTTTTTTTGTTAAAAGCAATGTGAGATTTACCATTACTTGGCCGTCCGTCTGTGATAACTTTTTTTCAAAACAAAAATCTTCTTCTCTGAGATCGCTATGATTGTCTTATATTTTCAATCTTTATAATTTTTTTCTTATTTATTTAATTTTGCCGGATCTGACAAAAAAAATTAAGATAAAAACAAACAATATAAACCTCCATTGATTCTCATTGTCAACATTTTGGAAGAAAAAAATCTGATAAATATATCTTAGGCCTTTATAATCAATGACTCTACATAAACCTTTATTTAATCGAAGGGGGTCATCTGACAACTTCAACCTAATGGAGAATTTTGTAGAGCTCAGTGAGCTGCTGAAGGTTTAAGCAAAAAACAGCTTTTCTCTATCTGCAATAGTTTGCTTTTTTTAGCAATGAAAAACACGCCATTTTACACCTTTATAGGACCTAACCCCTATAAGGGGTCATCTGACAACTTCGACCCAATGGAGACTTTTGCAAAGCTCATAGAGCGGAAGGTTAAAGGAAGCAACAGCTTTTCTCTATCTGCTATAATTTTCACTCCATAGGCCAATAAAAAGCTACGCCGAGCGCAGCAGGATACGACCGCAACATGTTGAACCCTGTACATGGATTGTCAAATGCTTTGGACACATGCAGTCCATGGTGGACTCACAAAGCTCATTGGTACATGCATTCTGTGGTGGACTTTCAATGCATATTTGAATTTCTTATTCATACCAACTTTTAGGAACTCTTAGAACTGGCGTTTTTGGTCCCTTTGACTCCTAATTTTTCAAAAACGTTAAGAGATATTGCAAATCTGATTGAACAACTCAGGTAGGGATTTTCACAAGGTTTCCAATGAAACAAGATTGCTACACGTAGCCAATATCCCGCGTCGCTGCATTAAAGTTGAAAATTACTAAAATTTGAATAATTGAAATTGTATTGCGATATGATCAACTACATATCATGACCAGATATCCTACAAAATTTCATCAAAATCTGCGCTCACAAAGTGTTCCTGTGACTTATAAAATGAACAAAATCAATAAAGTCCCATAACTCCTATAAAATTTGTGGAATCAAACTGGCGTTGCGATATGATCAAGTACATATCACGACAAACAATCCTACAAAATTTCAACAAAATCCGTTGAGCGGTCTCAGAGGAGTTGCGCTCACAAAGTGTTCCTATGACCTAAAATGAACAAAGTCGATAAAGTCCCATAACTCCTATAAAATGTGTCGAATCAAAATGGCGGTGCGATATGATCAACAACATATCATGATAAACAATCCTACAAAATTTCATCAAAATTTGTTGAGCGGTCTCAGAGGAGTTGCGCTCACAAAGTGTTCCTATGACCTAAAATGAACAGTCAAAGTCTATAAAGTTCCATACCTCCTATAAAATTTGTCGAATCAAAATGGCGTTGCGATATGATTAACTACCTATCATGAAAAACAATCCTACAAAATTTCATTAAAATCCGGTGCGCGGTCTCAGAGGAGTTGCGCACACAAAAGTGTGACGGACGCACGGACGGACAGAGACCATAACTAGGTCCCTCCGTCGCGTTGCGGCAGGGGACAAAAAAAAAGATTTTGCAAATTGGACCACAAATAAGAAAGATGATTTTTGGGGTGTGGCCCAATTTCGACCCATCCCTTAGCAAGGTTATGATGCACAATAAATCAAAACAGTTGTCATGCACATTTAGTTGGCAGAATTTATAGAGGAATACATAAAAAATGATTGATGAAAATCAGATGAAAATAAGCATTCTACAGAAGTTTTGTCAATAAACCCATTTAAGCCCCTTTTGGCTTTTTTTTCTGAAACAGTATGGGCCACAGACCCCAAATTCAATATCAACCTTCCTTATAAAGTAACAAACATCATATCAAAATTTCATATCAATTGAACAGCTACAACTTAAGTTATTGCACGTTCAAAGAAACACTTATAATTGGTGTTTTTGGCCCCTGTGACCCTTCATTTCTTAAAAACAGTTAGAGAAATTGCAAATCTGCAAATACACAGGCAGGGATTTTACAAGGATTCCAGTGAAAAAAAAAAAGATTTTGAAAATCGGACCACAAATTAAAAAGTTCATTTTTTGGGCGTGGCCCATTTTTGACCCCCATAAGCAATGTCACGGTGCAAGATACATAAAAAAGTTGTCACATTTAGTTGACAGAATTGATTGAAGAATACAATTTAAAAGAATGATCAAAATCGGATAAAAAATAAACATTCTACAAAGGTTTTGTCCCAACAACCATTTTAGCACTTTTTTCTAAAACGGTAGGGTCCAAATGCAATATCGAATAGAAACATCATATCAAAATTTCATAACAATCAGTCAACATCTACTCAAGTTATCGCACGGAAACCAAATGTCCCCAGACGACACAGACGCAGACGACATCGCCATAACATTATACGACCACAATTTTTTTGCGGTCGTATAAAAACATGAAAAATGCCATTTTCACCTTTAAAGGGCCATAGCGCCTTGTGGGGGTCATCTGACAACTTTGACTCAATGGCATCTTTAGTAGAGCTTTCTATACTGAAGAAGTTAAGTTGCTTTAGATTTTCTCTATCTATAATTATACTTTTTGATTTATATGCCAAAAAGTGTGGCCACTAAAAGTATGTCTCGCCTGCCGGGACCATCACTTAATTCGGGTCATACTAAAATGCGCCCGAGACGTCTGTTCATCGAAGTATATCGATAAAAAAAGTCAAATATGGTTTTGCAAGATATGAAATCTTTGCAACATGTGAATCAAAACAATAATCAACTGTAAGATACAGTTACTAGACATTATAAACAAAGCAAAATCTAGAATCTAGAATCGGGAATATAAAAGAGAAGTGTGATCACTAAAAGAAAGTCTCGTCTGCCGGCATCACCACTAAAATCAACTACCTGAGCTTTCATTCCTTGATAGATACACAAAAATGGGCCAAAGACAGAAATGGCCGGATATCGTTTAACAAGAAGTAGGAGAGCGACAGACCTGAAATCACATCCCACGTTATGGGAGCCCATGTTGATGCTGCACACCAAATATCAAGAGGCTTTGATTAGTAGTTGCTAAGAAAACTGTTACGAAAATTTACTACATTTGGACATTATTGTCAAAAATTAACTAAGTTGGTAAACAGGAAGTAGATAAGCGACAGACCTTAAATCGCATCCAACGTTATGGGACATCATCTGATACTGTATACCAACAAGTGGCTGTGATAAATAGTTGCTGAGAAAACTGTTACAAAAATTTCTTCCCCGCCCGCACGCCATTTACCATTTTTTAACCCGGATTTTTTACTCCGTGAAATCCGGCCAAAAAGTGTCTGTATACCCTATATCATATCAGATGCCTAGCTATTATACTTTCCCAGCGAATAATCGTCCACAAAAGTCTTACAAAAAAGTTTTTTACCTGAAAAAAGACCTAAGTTTATAGTCACTGGAGTGTAAAAATGGGGTCAGGGTCACACGGCGAGGGGACAGTTGCCTAGACCATAACTTCATCTGTCTGTATACCCAATATCAGATGCCTAGCTATTATACTTTTCCAGCAATTCATCGTCCACAAAAGTCTTACAAAAAAGTTTCTTGTCTGAAAAAAGACCTAAGTTAATTCACAGTCACTGGAGCGTGAAAATGGGTCAAGAACACACAGTGTGGTGACAGTTGTGAATACGATAACCTGAACGGTCTATATACCAAATATCAGATGCCTAGCTATTATACTTTTCCAGCAATTCATCGTCCACAAAAGTCTTACAAAAATGTTTACCGCGTGAAAAAAAGACCTAAGTTCACAGAGTCACTGGAGCATGAAAATGGGGCCAAGGTCACATGGCATGGTGACAATTGTGTAGACCATAACCTGAACTGTCTGTATACAAAATATCAGATGCCTAGCTATTATACTTTTCAAGCAATTCATTGTCAACAAAAGTCTTACAAAAAAGTTTACCGCCTGAAAAAAAGACCTAGGTTCACAGAGTCACTGGAGCATGAAAATGGGGCCAAGGTCACATGGCATGGTGACATTTGTGTAGACCATAACCTGAACTGTCTGTATACCAAATATCAGATGCCTAGCTATTATACTTTTCAAGCAATTCATTGTCCACAAAAGTCTTACAAAAAAGTTTACCGCATGAAAGTCACAGAGTCACTGGAACATGACATTGGAGTCAGGGTCAAACGGCATGGTGACAGTTGTGTAGACCATAACCTGAACTGTCCGTTAACCAAATATTAGATGCCTAGCTACAGGGTTCCCAGATTTTTTTGACACAAAATTCAAGGGTTTTTTCCAGGACTTTTCAAGGGTATTGAGGTTATTTTCAAGGATTAAAATAGTCTGCAAAAATTTTAAAAATCTACTATTTTTCGGCCTTTTTTCTGCATATTACAAAATTCCAGGGTTTTTCCAGGATATTTGATGAAATTCAAGGATTTTTCCAGATTTTTTATCATTGAAATGAAATTAAAAGATTTCTCCAGGTTTCCTTGAATCCAAGGATTGCGTGGGAACCCTGTAGCTATTAAACTTTTCTAGCAATTCATTGTCCACAAAAGTCTTACAGGAAAGTTTATGCCGCCGCTGGAAAGTAATACCTATGTCTCGCCGTCGCAGGCTAAACAACTAGTGTCCGACCCCCTTGTTCTATATTTAGCAAGGGCGGCCATGTTTTTTGGTTGGCTGTCACCATTTTAGCAATACCCGTAGAGGACATCCCATATATGATGTGTGCAAAGTTTCAAAAAAATCGTTTCAGTAGTTCAAAGGAGAAGATTTTAGAAGAAAAGTTAACAACGAGGCAAAGTGACGGCAAAGCTCACATGACCCTTTGGGTCAGGTGAGCTAAAAAGGGTAAAATGCTACTTTTTCAACTTTCTGATTCAATTTGATTGTTTCTTCTATACATGTATCATTCTTTTTAAATGGAGGGCACTTTTGGTCTGATTTGTAGGACATTTGTAAGATATAAATGAGGGATTTTTTTCTGAATCATCCATTGCGTTTTAAATGGAATGAAAGGGAAAATTGCAACTTCTCTTTCCAATTTTGGGGATCTGAGCTGTTGTTTTATGGACATTGTCCCTTATTAAATTTGAGCTATCTCTTACTGCTCAGGGGAAAACACTGGTCAGAGGGAACCCTTAATGTCAGCAAAGAAGACTTTTTTGGTAACAGTACAAGGGATGATAAGACCATATTATTGTCTCAATTAAATTATCTCTAAAATTTGCTGAATTTAGGGAGCTAAATCACAATACCTATATTAAGTTATAAATAGAATAATTTATGTAGAGCGTAAAACGACCCTACCCATTTTATATCCCTATAAAATGACCAAGTATTAAAGTCAAACCATATTATACAAAATAACATGGGTTGGTCCAGCCAATCAAATTCAGCGTTACATACCAAATTAAATTATTAAGTTATAAATAGAATAATTAGCCTGAAGTCCATGTGAAAAATTTAAATTAAAGAAGCTTTAATGTTTACTTATACCATTGGTTGCCTGTGTCAAAATGCTTACTTAGTAAACCACTGGATGCAGGTTTCAAAAGAATCTGACTTTCCAAAATACAGGATTTTTTTGGGCTATATACTGATATGACTGATAATGAAATTAATAATAAAGAATAAAAAATAAACATTTTCTTATTTAGATCAGTTTTATGTACCTCTGTTTGTGTACATGTACATGTATTATCATGTTAAATTACCTGTTTATGTATTAGGACTTATGGATACTAAGATAGAAAAGTGCTTCCCCCTTTTTTCCCGAAGCAGTAGAATAAGGTCCCCTGCTGTGCAGCAAAAAAGTCCACTCACTAAAAGGGGCAAAACTTCCACAAAAGAGTCATATGGTGCTCAAAACCAAACTTGTCCAAATAAATAGTGATATAAACATTAAGTTTAAATTTCACAAACTATCTGTTTAGAATTGTAGACTTGAGTATGCCTACAAAAGTGTAATGGATATAAACCTCCTTTTCATCCTCTAAGGGGGACAACTTGCACAAAAATAGTTGCACAGTACCCAAATTTGTACTTGTCCAAGCTATTAGTGATATAACCATAATGCATAAATTTCAAAAACATCTGTGAAGAAGTAAAGGTGTGAGTGCACTTACAAGAGGGTAGTAGACACATGAACCTTATTTTCCTGGTCAAAGGGGGACAACTTGCAAAAAAATTGATGCAGAGTATCCAAATTGAACTTGTCTACGCTATTTGTGATATAAACATTATGTATAAATTTCACTAACATCTGTTGAGAATTTTAGGTGCGAGAGCGCTTACAAAATTGTGACAGACACACAGATGCCCAGGATTTCTATGTCCCTGAGGGTCGAGGATAAAAGATGGAGATACAACTGAGCAATGCCACTACATTAGTTTCTTCCATTAAAATGATCTAAAAATATGATCATCATAATGTTTGTAATATGTAATAATTCATTTTGTAATGTTTCAAATATTTTATTTTATAAATTGAACATAAAATGTTATATATTATGCTCAACATAAATAAGATACACATTCAAGACAAAAATCTTGAAACTAAATTATCTACACAATACTGAAGTAAAATAACAAAGTCAGAGATTCACTTTAAACAAGTCAACTTAAATTGGTCAAAGCCTATTTAGCTAGAAAAGGCATGAAGAAGTAGTCCTTGATAAATTCTAATGATCCTCAATAAGAATTTTCCACATTCAGTCAAACAGTAACTTTTCTCAAATTTACTTGAGCATTAAATACAATGCTTTGGCAAACATAGAATTTATAGTTCTGTACACACCTCTAAATCTGCCTAAACATGTGAGGGTTTTTTTAATACAAAAGGGAGACAATTTTGACTACTTCTTTTTTTTCAGAAAAATTTAGTTTGTGTTAACTTGTTTAAGTAGTTTCCCTTACTGACATGACTGATTAAAAACATTCAAGTTACAATCACACTGTAAGGACTTAATACTAGTAATCAGAATCAACTTCAAACTCAATATAAAAATGATGTCTTTAAAAACTTTTTTTAATTATTAAATCTTTCTTTTAAGTTTGAAACAAAAATTAATGAATTTACCAGGGTTCAAATTAACATTTGAGAGCAAAAGGTCCTCGAGTCCAAAATGGAAGGTCTTGTAGAAGAAATTGAAAGGTCCTCAATAAGAGTTATTGTTAATACTGTCATGTCCAGGTCCTCTGTCACTGAAATTGTGTAGGTCCTGCATAAAAAATTGAGGGTCTTGGACCTCAGACCAGTGCTAATTTGAACCCCTGATTAACAAATGTTTAACTACAATAAATGATTAACTCGTCATTTTTTTCAATTTTTGCTATTCAACTCTTCTTCATTCTAAAGGAGTAGGAAATCAAGCATTATTTCAATGAAAAATTCCCCAAATATTTAAAAACTGTTATCTATCCTAAAAAAATATTACATTTAAAAAATGTGATCTTTCCGAAAGCTTTCTCAGAACATAAACACTTGAATGTTTGCCTACCAACTACAAATTGTACTATTAAAATGTACAAAATAAATAAAAGTAGTATTTTGGCCGTGTGGATTTCTATAATTCTATCACATTGCATGCAATGACAAAAATTAAATGCAGCTCTACATTTTTTCTTCAATATCATAACTTCAGAATACTTTTATCTGCCGATGTTTTTATAGAGGATAACAAATGTCCAAACTTGGCTAAATCTTCACCGGCTCTCTTTAAAATCTCCATGGCTTGTTCACCTAAAAATATTAGAAAGATATGTTTATTTGAGGATAAAAACAGTGACATACATATAATGATTTGTTCCATACAAGAATTAAAGATTAGATTGTCAAAAACTTGCATAACTAAATGTTAGTTTTACAAATGTTTAATGGACTTAAATTCTTTGATAGCCCCTTCGGTAAAGTTTTGTATGATCATGATAAATAGTTAAAAATTGAAAATGTTTTCCTATTTAGAAATAATAGACTCAAATGATGGCAAACAGTGGTACCAAGTGGTGATGTAGTTTCATTGCAAAGTTATAGTAAAATATTACGCTTCGAAGGGAGCGCTAATAGTAGAAATGTCAATATTTTAGTTGTACTATGAGCTGAATTTTCCTTCAACGTTCGGTTTAGCACACTTTTCCTGAACTTTCAGCGTCTTCTTTACAAAATTTGAACGTCATTAAGTGCACATGTGACCCACAAGAAAAGCTTGTTTGTTTTTATTTTCGAATATATTTTATTTCAATTCATATTGCAAAATATTTATTTTCGCTTGCAAAGATACGTTTTAACTTCGGGAGTGTCACAGGTTTAACATGCCTCATAGTCATACTAATATATTGAGTTTGAATAAATATATTCATAATTGCTTTAAAAGATCAATTTCATAATACTCACTCGCAGAGAAAAGGTGGACTGATTCTTTTCTCTGGAGATATAATAGGTTCCAGTTCATGCAAGGTAGATAACCCTGTCTTATCACAGATTTCCTGAACTTCCTGTTCTTTCAAACTTGTGTTGGACTCTGGGAACATTTCGTTGGCAAGTTGTAAAACTTTCCGAGCACGTTCTAAAATTTCTTCCTCCGAATAAGGACCATGGCCAAATTTTTCAGGATTGGTAATATCAAGTATGTGTTGCACTAAATGTTCTTTTGGTGTGGCCATATGGTGGTCGTTGCAGTCTAAAACACTATCACATTCAAAGTAAAAAGAATTTGTGGGCATACAACCAAATTGTGTCGTTAAATTTGTATGCTGAGCGTCAATAAAAGTTGACTGTCTTTGTACTAAAACATCAGAATTAGAAATGCTGGTTGAATTTACAGGAAAATTATTAGTCAAATTGGATGCAGAACCACTAGCCGTGTCCTGACTCGTCATTTGTAAACTGGTCGTCTGGTAACCAGTGTCTTGACTGGTTGAGTTTGGTTGCACTACATTTTCATTGGTCAGTTCCATGTCTGCAAATGAAGTTTCACGATTCAGTAAAAGACTAGAAGTTTTTATATCGTCAACATCTGCAAATCTTAAATTTTTATGAACAGCCGCAGGTTCAAAGTCCATGGCCGTGTCGTCAAAATCTGGAAAGATTTTCTTCTGCCTATGTCGTCCTAGAGTTGATATTTTACGGCAGGATTCTGCTTTCTTTAATTTTTCTACATTGACTTCAGCAGGGATGGGAGTTCTCATGTCATCATCTGAATCCACACAAAATTGAGCTGTAAGAAAGAGCAAGACATAATTAGTCTTCTGATCAGGATTTCAGGAAATTCTATTCAACAATTTTTTTCTGAAATATTCTTTTAAATGCTTCTTCAAAGTTTAACTATTTTAAACCACTTGGTGAAAAAAGACCCACTTCCTCATATTGCTTGAATGTGAGTAAGCTTATGAAATTCTTACCATGCTTTTAAAGTTATGTTTCAGAAGCCAACTTCCATGAGTTCAGTCTTAAATTTCTAAATTTTCAAAATCTGTGATTGTGACATTGATCTCTTGACAAAACCAATAATCTTCTTTCATGTCATAAGCTTTAATGTGTGTTATTTTAGTAAAACTCTTTCAAGGCATTTATAAGTTATGCTTTGAAAAAGTTTCTGTCAAAGTCAAAATTGGCAAGATTTCATTAAACAGGAAGTAAGTGAGCAACAGACCTGAAATTAAATCCCCCCTGATGCTGTATACCAAATATCAAGTGGCTGAGATAAGTTGTTGCTGAGAAAACTGTCACAAAAAATTTCTTCCCAACCCACTGCCTGCCCGCCCCCTGACATTCACCATTTTATAACTCAGATGTTTCACTTCGGGAAATCTGGCCAAAAATATAATGAAGTTGTTAACCATAGACTATCATGTACATTTGACACACAATTCAGATGCTTACCAGGTTGGGACTCTATGAATGATCCATCATGCTGAGGGGGAGACCCTACGGGTGAAATCTGTGCTATAGGCGATACACCCGGACTATGAAACGTAGGTTTGGTAGCACTGCTGGAGATTGACGGTGTTTTTAATAATACTGCTGGTTTGATAGGCGAGATTCCAGGACTATCTAAGGGTTTGGCTAAGTGCTCCTCATCTTTGATTGGTGAGCAGTCATCTTCTACAAAGCTACCATCATGTGGGTTGAACATTCCAGAGGATCGAACACGAGCTATAAAATAATTAAGATAATAATTTTTTATGTATATTCAATATAAATAATAGCATCTTTAAATGTATTTATTATTTCCAAAGAGGTATAATAATAATGCCATGTAAAATTAGTGCTCAAAATTAAAGCAACATTGGAGCCCAACAGACCCCCTCCTAGATTAACAAAATCTAACCACAATCTTAGCCTATGATTTTTTTTATTTTTCAAAAAATCTATAGGATACTAAATCAAATTGTAAAAATTAGCCACATGTTTTGGTCTTAGGCCTTCATCAGTAAATGTACATGTAGCATAATGATTCCTTGTTTATTTGTATGTTTATGTTAATACTATTTGTAAAACATAATTTGTTTGCCTTTATTATGAACTTTATGCTAATAAAGATTATAAAAATGTCTGATAAACCAGTATTAACACTTTTAACTGTATTTTTTTTTTATTGTACCCATCATCAATACACAGGCAAAATGTTGACTGCGTTTAACGTGCGTCTGGCGTACGTTAAACGCATGTCATCTGACGCATATTAAATTGGCGTTTCTAACCGCGTACGTCTGACGCACGTTAAAAATCTATCTTGGCAATATTTTTATTTCTTGATAAAACACACTAAATAAATAACTTACTAACTTCATACATTTTAGGAAACTATATGTCTGACGTATGGTAAACGTACATTTACCGCATGTTTAAACAAGTGTGGCCACTAAAAGTATGTCTCGCCTGCCGGCACCATCACTAAAATCAACTACCTAAGCTTTCATTTCTTGATATAAACACAAAAAGTGTCTGTATACCTAAAAACAGATGCCTAGTTATTATACTATTCAAGCAATCCATTGTCCACACAAGTATTACAAAAAGTTTTCTGTCTGAAAAAAAGACCTAAGTTCACAGAGTTACTGGAGCGTCAAAATGAGGTCATGGTCACATGGCATTGTGACAGTTGCGTTGTCCATAACCGCAACTGTCTGTTTACCCAATATCAGATGCCTAGCTATTATAACTTTCCAGCAATTCATCGTCCACAAAAGTCTTACAAAAAAGTTTTTTGGCCTGAAAAAAGACCTAAGTTAACAGTCACTAAAGCGTGAAAATGGGGCCATGGTCACATGGCATGGTAACAATTGCGTAGACCATAACCTAAACTGTCTGTATACCTAATATCAGATGCCTAGCTAATATACTTTTCCAGCAATTCATCGTCCACAAAAGTCTTACAAAAAAGTTTACGGCCTGAAAAATGACCTAAGTTCACAGAGTCACTGGAGCATGAAAATGGGGTCAGGGTCACATGGCATGGTGACAGTTGCGTAGACCATAATCTGAATTGTCTGTATACCAAATATCAGATGCCTACCTAATATACTTTTCCATCAATTCATCGTCCACAAAAGTCTTACAAAAATGTTTACGGCCTGAAAAAAGACCTAAGTTCACAGAGTCACTGGAGCGTGAAAATGGGGTCAGGGTCACAAAACATGGTGACAGTTGTGTAGACCATAACCTGAACTGTCTGTATACCAAATATCAGATGCCTAGCTAATATACTTTTCCAGCAATTCATCGTCCACAAAAGTCTTACAAAAAAGTTTACGGCCTGAAAAAAGACCTAAGTTCACAGAGTCACTGGAGCGTGAAAATGGGGACAGGGTCACATGGCATGGTGACAGTTGCGTAGACCATAACCTGAACTGTCTGTATACCAAATATCAGATGCCTAGCTATTATACTTTTCAAGCAATTCATTGTCCACAAAAGTCTTACAAAAAAGTTTACGACGCCGCCGCCGCCGCCGCCGCCGGAAAGTAATACCTATGTCTCGCCTTCTGCGACTATTCGTCACAGGCGAGACAAAAACGTACGTCTGACATATGTTTTTACAATAATTTGACATACGTTTACCGTACAGCGGTTAGAAACGTATGTTTAACGTACATTTATGCACTACATCTGACGCACGTTTTTACAAACGTATGTCAGACGTGTGTCTAAATTTTGCCTGTGTACAATTTCCTTCACCATAAAATAGTGTGTACAGTGGTTTAGTGGGTTATTTTCGTAGGGGTACATTTTCACAGTTTTTTTTTTTTTGTCATAAGGTATCATATGTGAATAATTTTGGTT
Organism: Arcuatula senhousia; assembly: GCA_963971305.1. Lineage (NCBI taxonomy): Eukaryota > Metazoa > Mollusca > Bivalvia > Mytilida > Mytilidae > Arcuatula > Arcuatula senhousia. The sequence goes on from OZ020313.1 coordinate 5,864,690, forward strand.
TTTTTATTTTCACAGTTTTGGAATGTGTTTGAATATGATTTGTATTCAATTGATATTTTACAATTTCCATGAAACTGTGAAAATTAAACCTCCATGAATATAACTGCTAAAGTGACAACATAGACTGACTATGAACTTATTGCATAAAACCTAACTGCAATTTTTCAGTAATCTAATCTAATCTTATCTAAATAATCTTTTTTTCTGAGGTACAAGCCTTACACATATGTCCATGAACAATTGGTGAAAAATCCAAATTTTCTAGAAAGTCTTCCCCAGGAGTTCTTTTGTACAGAGGTGTACATGGTGTGTGGAGATCTTTGACATTCTTAATCGGACTGGAAGAAAACTGGCTCTGAAAAAATATAAATTTCATAAAATGTTAAATATTAATTTTAAGGACTCAAGGTAAAATGGACCAAAAAAGAAAATCAAGTATTAAAATAGTAAATATCAATTTATCATGTTTATATGCTCTATCTTTATTTCTTAGGGCATAATACAAACAGTGTTGAAAATATTTTTGTTTCTATGTATTAAATAGAAGATAATGAGGTGTGAAAACAACATACAATACAAACGACAATTTTAAAAAATCCACAATGGAAAATTAAAGTTAAATTTCTTCACTACTGTTCTTTCATGTTTAATGAATTAATTATCCTCACACTAGCAAAAGCGGGGGAGATAATGTTTTGCTTTTCAATGTCCAGAATAATCTCTGTAACCACTGGGAGTAGAAAGATGAAACTTGGGTCATTGATTGCATTGTGGGTGGGGACTGTGCCAAAGATTTTGGAATTTCGATAATGCCCCTAGGGACTGGGCTGCACAGGTAGCCTAAGGTCACATTATTCCTTCCTCACACAACTCCTACCAGGTTATTTGGAATACGGAACTGAAACTTAGCTCAGTAGTACATTCTGCCGAAGGTTTCAGTATTTTGATAATGCCCTTAGCAGCTGAGCTGCATAGATAGCCTGAGGGCACATTATTCCTTCATCATGCATAATTCTTTACATTACTATCACTCCCACTACCAGGTAAAAGTCTCATATTAATACATATACATTTGATAGTACATGTACTAGTAATGCTCATTATAGTCATAGTTTATTTCTTTCAATTATTAGCCCTTATATACTATCAAACACCAGAGTAGTGCAGGGATCTGCTTCGACTAGTTCTATTTTGCACTTGTTGCTTTCATGCTCTTAGAATATCTTAAAACCTGATCTTACCTGTCCTATGAAGCCAAGAATCTGTGTCGAAACTAATGTTGTACACTTTTGTAGTCTTTATTTAAGTTTTGAAATGCCAAGCCATGGGGGCTTTTGTTGATATTTATAGGATTTGTTTTGATATGCATCATATTTTCACATTGGAGGCATACTGCAAAACCACAAGTCACTTATATGATGGCAACTACATATCCAAATACATTTTTATAACCAATAGTTATATTAAAACGCATTTTACAATAGAATTACTATAAATACCCTTGAAGGTGTTTTCAGTGGCGTGGCTTGATGACTTTCTGTTTTCTGTGGAGTTTTGGATGACAAGATTCTAGGCGATTCCATAAGATTTTTGAAAGGTTCTCCATTTTTCTCTGAACAACCCCTGTAAAAAAATGAAACAAAAATCTTTATGAAACTGCAGATTTAATTTAAACATAACATACATTTAAATATTAGAAAAGGATTTCAGAGCAAATAGAATTTTGTTACGATAATAATATATACACAGGCAGGGTCTACAAATTCATAAGGTATTTGATATTACCTTTCAAGTTATATGGTTTACAATGCTAATATTTTTGAAAGTTGCAAACCCAAAATACATGAAATGTGTTAATCTATTGCTTTCTTTGACACCCACTCTGATACATACCTACATACATAATGTGTAAATTGGCTACCTTGTGTTAACTTGTACATGTTGTAAGCATTACTTAAACCCATTTTTTTAGTATTTTACATGGTATGTAAGCATACATTAAACCCAAATTTGTGGTATTTAATCTCCTTAAAGTTTTCTTATTCGAAACTTGTATCTTAATCCTGGATTGTGAAACAAGCTTAATGCTTCTGTCAATCCATATCCAGCTTGCAGTTTGTGATTGTGGCCTTGCAACAGCCCCACTGAGCCTAGTCTTATTCAACAAAGGGTATTTGACATGCATGGGATGATTGCTCTCCCTGTACACAGGACAACCATTTTTAGTCCCCTCTGAAGGAGTACTTAGCATGATTTTTCGAAATCATCCTCCCCAATTATGTCTGGAGATTTAGAAAAACAGTCACATCAAAATCCCCTGCCAAGCAACAATCCATAAACATTGGTGTTACATGTAACCCCAAGCAGTTTACAATACACCATTGACTATCTATTGTCATATTCAATGTAAAGTGTTCAGATCTATGTGTGTGTGTGTGTATTTAAGGGGGGGTATAAAATCCTGTGGAAGATCTATCTCACTTACTTGACAGGACTTAAAGCTATCCCAGAGTTATCTCCCTGGAAGAACAATTTCCTCCTCAGTGAAGAAGAGCTCATTGACAACATTTCCTGTGCTTCTTCTTGGTTCATCTGGGGCTGCATAAACTGACCTTAAAATAAAAATGTCAAACTTTATTTTTTTTGTAAAATGAATTTATTCAATTGGTTGGTTTACATTATCATATCCAGACATATAGCTAAATGGTGGCCCTTTGATATACCAAAGAGTAAACCCAGCCTGTGTAATGATTTCCTATATATCAAGTATTCACAAAAATAACTTTTCATTAGAAGGGTCCAGTCCCCCCTTCTGGATTTATCAATGTTTGTTAGTTGTAGGGGTTTTATCTCATTTTTATACCTCGCCACACCAAGTGGCAGGGTATTATGTTATACCCTCAATTTTTTTCGGTGTCTGTCCGTCCGTCCGTCCCCCGAAGGTTTCCAACCAATAACTTGAAAACACGTAAAAGGATTTGAATGATATTTTGCACAGCTGTTAAGTACAATAAAATATAGGTCAAGTTCGATTTCCAGCATGATCCAAAAAATAGTTTTCGAGATAAGCCACTTTGAAAAATCAAATTTCATGAAATTTTGAGTTTCCGACCAATAACTTGAAAACGCGTCCAAGGATTTGAATGAAATACAGGTCAAGTTTGATTTCCAGCATGATCCAAAAAATAAAAATAAACTTGTATTGCCAAACTCTGGATGATTTCTGCTCCTAATGTCTGACAGGGCTAACAGTTATTTGCAGCCCATATTGGATACTTGTTATTGTAGTCAGTACATGTATTATTGGTAAAGTAACATTTCACTCAAGAGGAGACAGTAACCACCAAGCCTAATGACATACAGATTAACACACAGTACCTTTTTTTAATTGGAGGTTTTCCACTATCAAAATGTGTTGCCAAGATTACTCAGCAGATTTAAGGGCTATATGGGTCAGTAATGCAGTCAAGGGCACCCTTTCATAAAATGTATTGTGATGTAAAACATGTAAAACTTATTTAAAAAAGATCCAGACAAATGTTTCTGCTATGTCTAATGTCATGAATGTATGTTCCACAAAATCAATTAAAAAACAAGAGGCTCCCAGGAGCCTGAATCGCTCACCTGAACTACACAGATACACATATTTTGTAGATATTATTGTGCTTAACCATATGCGATTTAAATTTCTGAAATAACTTGGTTAGTTTTCAAGTTATTGGGCTTAATAAGTGCAAAATTTAGAAAAAAAATGAAAAAAGGGCAATAACTCCCACACATCAGCAGTCAGATCTTTTCCTAAATTTCAGGACAGGTACTTAATATGCTGATAACTTTCGATTTTTGCACAATTTTGATATCTGAAACCATTTTTGAGTTATTAGCAAAAAAATGAAATTTACGCCCTATGTTCTATTTTTAGCCACGGCAGCTATGTTTTTTACTTTAACGAATCAAAAATATGAACAATAGAGTTGTAGCATATAAGCTATTAAACAAGTGTGCCAAGTTAAGATGCAGTTGGTCTTACAGTGTCAGACAATTTAATCTTTGAAATTCAGGGGAAAAATAATGAAAAATGGTAAATTTTGTTGTTTTAAGGACAATAACTCCTAATAGAAATGGTCCTACAGCTTTGACCTAAATATATGAAATGTAGATCTTGATGTGCTTGATCATATGCAACTTAAATTTTTGAAATATCTTGTATAGTTTTTAAGATATATGGCTAAATAAGTGAAAAATTTTGAAAAAATCCAGAAAAAGGGCAATAACTCCTACATCAATTGTTGGATCTTCTTGAAACTTTCAGAGCAGGTAGATCTTCAGATGCTGATCACTTTTGTCTCCAATCAGAATTTTGATATCTGTAACCATTTTTGAGTTATTAGCAAAAAACTGCAATTTACCCCTATGTTCTATTTTTAGCCATGGCGGCCATATTTTTTGACGAATCAAAAATCTGAATGATACACTTGTAGCATTTATGCCATTAAACAACTGTGCCAAGTTTGGTTGTTGAAGTTGGATGCATGGTGTCAGACAAGTTAATCTTTGAAATTCAGGGAAAAAGTTATGAAATATGGTAAATTTTGACACTTTAATGGCCATAACTCCCAGTGTTCTCCCCAGGCCCATATAGCATCTCGGGACCGAGGCGCTATCAGATTTTACCGAGATGCTATCGGTCTGTACCGAGACGCTATAAAATTGCTTAAAATTTGTACAATGAAGCCATTCAGAACCATTTGGTAATGACACCTTTACAACCCCAAGCCAATTATCAAATAAATGATTGGTCTGTTGTCAATTAATTGAAAGATATCGATTTTTACATAATTAGGCTTGATTACAGGTGATTTGCCGACAGTAGGCACCTGTAGCCCAGTGTTTTATTTTGGTTGGACAACCAATCAGAATTGACCAAAAGAAAAACAAACACAAGCCATGTGTTTGATACACGTGGGTTTTTGAACTTACCTGAAAAAGAAATGAAAAGCAAAACTAAAAGACTGATCAAGATAAAAGAATGATTTTTTACCTTAAAGAATGAATATTTGAATCCTTTTACATCCTTATTAACGATTATATAGTCCAAAACATTGATTTCACACATTTGATTTTGGCAGTAAATTACATAAACAAAGAAAGACAACTTTTGGGCAAAAGGGAGATAACTTAAAGGCAGTGGCTACTGTGTACAAATTAAATGAACCATATATTTTTTATATGGTACAAGTCAGCAAAACTATTTATTCAGAGCAGATTAGGAATGAAATATATTCATGATATCAATATAAGTTTTATTATTACTATTTCAGGTAACTTTCTGTCCCTTTCTCTCCCATTTTAATTTAGGTTGTGAGTCTGTCAGTCATCACATACATCATAATTTTTATAACTAGACTCATGTCTTTTCCCAAGAAAGAGAATTAAACAATATATATAGTAATATTTTACAATGTCTTTTCCAGTCAATCATACAACTTTTTACTTTTTAAAATTATATAGGAGGGGGACTCCTATATAATTTTAAAAAGTATTTCTCAATCATGTTTTATATTAAAAGGGGGGGTGATACATTTAAAGTTGAACTACATGTATAAATAAAACATGAGCCAGATGTCGATTGACGCGATTCGTTTTCCTTCAGCTGAATCTTGTTTACCCAAAATGTGATGCTATCCAAAATTTCTGGGGAGAACACTGACTCCTAAAAGAAATGGTTCCACAGCTTTGACCTAATTACATGAAATGTGGATCTTAATGTGCTTAATGATATGCAATTTGAATTTTTAAAATATCTTGTATAGTTTTTAAGATAAAGGGCTAAATAAGTGCAAAATTTTGAAAAAATCCAGAAAAAGGGCAATAACTCCTGCACCGGTTGTAGGATCTGCTTGAAAATTTCAGGGCAGGTAGATCTTGAGGTGCTGATCACTTTTATCCTTTGCCAGAATTTTGATATCTGTCACCGTTTTTGAGTTATTTGCAAAAAACTGTATTTGACCCCCCTGTTCTATTTTTAGTAACAGCAGCCATGTTTTTTGACGTATCAAAAATCCCAACACAAACTTTTTGCACAATACCCTAAGGAACAACCATATCAAGTTTGGCTGCATTTGGCCAAGCAGTTTCAGAGAAGAAGATGTTTGAAAAAAGCTAACGGACGACGGACGACAGACGACGGACGACAGACGGACGACGGACGCAAAGTGATGGCAATAGCTCACATGACCCTTCGGGTCAGGTGAGCTAAAAAAGTTGTCAGCATAAATTTCATTTTAGTATGTGGTCATTTTTGTGCATTTTAAGAGCAGTTAATTTTATACAGTTGGTTTTGAAATTAAAATTACAATGTAGCACATTGTTTTCTCTAGCTATTCATCTCCAACACTACTGAATTTACACAAAAAATCAAAAGTAAGCACACTTAAACACACTTTAAAAGTTGTATATACATGTAATAACCTAATACTTTTTGAATATCAAAGTCAACTGGCAATGACAGCATAGTTTGGCAGGAGACTGAAATGAAATAATAAGAGATGTTAGATACACATAATATGAAAGTTATTCTATTACACTCTACCACATTTCAAAACATTTTTACACAACTATTTAAAGTTTTCTTAATTGGCTAATCAGCATTTTATTTTTTGACAGCTTTCAGACTGGATTTTTCTAAAAAAAATATGCCAAGTCATCTTTACTCATGCTTAAATTGCTAAAATTATCTGTAAAGCTGTTGAACTTAAAGTCATTAAGTTTAATTAAAAAAGATCTTCAACATGTTCAATATTCTTTGAAAACATACTTTACATTTAAAATGTTCATTTAAATTTTGCAATTTCTTTGTTGACAATTTTTACTTAAACACAAATTGCTAGATCACCACATTTATTCTTACTATTTAACAACAATCACCCACAATTACTTATTCTACAACACCCCTACCTTCTTTACTGATTTTACTGGTTCCTGATAACTGTTTCTGTATAGAACCCTGTAGCTCTTCATGTAGACAGCCCAGCCTTTGTCCTGTAGGATACACATACTTATAAAATACCATATTCCTCAATACACCAATGTAAAATGTAGCGATAAATTGGACCACCGATTATCAGAAATTGTGAAGATGATTTTTTAGTGGTTGCTCAAAAGATCATATAAATACTTAAAGCACCATATTCCTCAATATATCAAACATTAAACATCAAACATGTCAAATGTATACTGATAGTTCTCACGAGGTAAACAAAAATAACGAAAGTCACTTCTAAAGTTCACATCCTCAGCCAAAATGGTCTCCTTTTGCCAATCTTGTCAAAATTCATGATAAACTAATAATTCAAATAAAATTGAAGCTCAGTTCTTTTTTAAACCATAAGAAATATTTTGAATAATTCTTCATGTTCTAATTTAAATATGATGATTTTTCAATGAACCAAATCAAAATGAAGACTTATGATTTTTTGTGACTTGTTTAATTAATCTAATTACTATGTGAGCTTGGGTGACAGATTGATTGATTGATTTAGAGAAGCTTGGATGAACAGAATTCATTGATTAAATCAGATACTAGTATTTACGTACTCCTTTAAATTTATCTTAAGCTTGGTTTAAAGTACAAATGTTTTCACAGTATGATATTTTGACACAACTATTAAAAGTTTTTACATGTCTTATCAACATTTTATATGTTTATTTTTAAAAGCTGTGAGATCCAAATGTAAGACTAGATTATTTCTAATGAAATTAAGTAAAGTCAACTTTACTTATGCTAAATTGTTAAAGATATTGGTGAACTTGTTGAAATTGAAGTTGTAGAAAATTCTAAAAGAGGAAAAAATATTTTTAACCCTCATTGTCACATGAAATAAGAGGAATACATGTATGTCCAAAAGACATGATGTTGATTGTCCCACAATACTATAATGAAAATTAAAGTAATCAAAACCTGAGGAAAAACCTGATTTTGGATAAATGGACAGATAGAGACACTTGAACACTGTATGTCCCTCTACTTTCGTAGGTGGGGCAAAAATAATAGTTTTATAATTTATCAGAAACTTATATTACTTGTTGTAGATTTATTTTCAAATATTAAAGGGCTCTCATAAATTCTTATTGGAAAAGGGGGGGGGGGGTCTGAGGCACCATAGTAAATATATTATTGATAGGTATTTTGAGCTATTTTTTTTTCAGTGCAACATAAACATGATAAAGATATTAAAAGCATATTAAAATTTTGCATGGTGGGGGAAAATGACAAGTGTGGCCACTAAAAGTATGTCTCGCCTGCCGGCACTATCGCTAAAATCAACTACCTAAGCTTTCATTTCTTGATATAAACACAAAAAGTGTCAGTATACCTAATAACAGATGCCTAGTTATTATACTATTCAAGCAATCCATTGTCCACACAAGTATTACAAAAAGTTTTCTGTCTGAAAAAAGACCTAAGTTCACAGAGTCACTGGAGCGTAAAAATGGGGTCAGGGTCACATGGCATGGTGACAGTTGCGTTGTCCATAACCGCAACTGTCTGTTTACCCAATATCAGATGCCTAGCTATTATAACTTTCCAGCAACTCATCTTCCATAAAAGTCTTACAAAAAAAAATTTCGGCCTGAAAAAGACCTAAGTTCACAGAGTCACTGGAGCGTGAAAATGGGGTCAGGGTCACACGGCATGGTGACAGTTGCATAGACCATAACCTGAACTGTTTGTATACTAAATATCAGATGCCTAGCTATTATACTTTTCAAGCAATTCATCGTCCACAAAAGTCTTACAAAAAAGTTTACGGCCTGAAAAAAGACCTAAGTTCACAGAGTCACTGGAGCGTGAAAATGGGGTCAGGGTCAAACGGCATGGGGACAGTTGCGTAGACTATAACCTGAACTGTCTGTATACCAAATATCAGATGCCTAGCTATTATACTTTTCAAGCAATTCATCGTCCACAAAAGTCTTACAAAAAAGTTTACGGCCTGAAAAAAGACCTAAGTTCACAGAGTCACTGGAGCGTGAAAATGGGGTCAGGGTCAAAGGGCATGGTGACAGTTGCGTAGACCATAACCTGAACTGTCTGTATACCAAATATCAGATGCCTAGCTATTATACTTTTCAAGCAATTCATCGTCCACAAAAGTCTTACAAAAAAGTTTACGACGCCGCCGCCGCCGCCGTCGCCGCCGCTGCCGGAAAGTAATACCTATGTCTCGCCTTCCGCGACTATTCGTCGCAGGCGAGACAAAAAGTGTCTTCCTACAACTCCCCTTTTTTCATGCAATCAATTCTGAAATAGTCCTGCTTTGCTTAATTTTGTCCCTCTTAATATTAATGTTCACCTGTAGCAGGAGTAGATTTAACGTAAGACCCTGGCGCGGGTGAAGGAACAATAAGGTTGTTACTGAAGTAAGTCTCTATTGCTCTCTGTGCTTTCTCTTCCGTTTCCCTGTCATGCCTACAAACATGACAAAAGGGAAAAAAAATATTATGGCATGAAACTGTTATTTATTGGTGGTACTTATTTTCATTTTGTTGTTGCTGTAATTTTTCCTTGTAGTTAAATCTATGAAATAAAGTTTTCATCAAACAAAACTTATTTTCAATCAACAAAATTTGTCACCCCCCAAATAAAATTTGAAATCAGGAGTTTTGTTTTGAATCAAATGACATTCATATAATTCCCAAATGAAGAAATCAATAGTTATTATTACAGATGCAAAAACATTATATCCTCGACTTCAATGAATTTTGCAAGCTTTTTATATGTACATTTGCCTTCAATATTGTCTTTTAGGTGCAGTGCAGTGTTTATAAAACAGAATGAGTTTTATACGTAAACTGTCCAAATTAGTAAAATTTGTAGTAAAATATATATAAACTATTGAATGATTCCATATTTGCATAAAATCAACTTGTAAGCAAAACGAAGAACCCAATATGTAATTATTTTTTTAATGCTGGCACAATATTTTTTGACAAGATATAAGCATAGTGAACCAAGTGAATAACTCGATTCAAATTTTTTTATTTATTTTTTTAGCTGCACAACACTATTTCTTGACAGTAAATGAATAGGGCTATTCCAGAAAAAACTAGAATACTGACAAAGTCAGAAAGGGCCCCGCGGCAAAATATCTAAGTGTTTTCAAAATCATACAAACTTTAATTATAACCACTAAGGCATGTTCCATGAAATGCATATGAAACTACAGATCTGTATTGTTAATAGCCTTTGAGTTTTATTGTTCACAAAGTCCAATTCTCAAAATCTGTGATTTTTGATAAAAAATGAAGTTTTTTCCAAAAATATCAATCAGATTTGCACGAAATTTTAATATGCACATCATGACATGCTACTTAGCAGCTGAACAAAGTTTCAGAACTGTTTCGTTTACAGTTTTTGAGTTTTAGTGTTCACAAAGTCCAATTCTCAAAATCTGTGATTTTCGTTAAAAAATGAAGTTTTTTCCAAAAATATCAATCAGATTTGCACGAAATTTTAATATGCACATCATGACATGCTACTTAGCAGCTGTGCAAAGTTTCAGAACTGTGTTGTTAACAGTTTTTGAGTTTTAGTGTTCACAAAGTCCAATTCTCAAAATCTGTGATTTTCGATAAAAAATGAAGATTTTTTACAAAAATTTTCATCAGATTTGCACAAAATTTTAATATGCACATCATGACATGCTACTTAGCAGCTGTGCAAAGTTTCAGAACTGTGGTGTTAATAGTTTTTGAGTTTAAGTGTTCACAAGAATTGTTGACGGACGGACAGACGGACAAAGTGAAAACTATAGGGCGTCCGCATCTTCGATGCGGGGCCCTAAATATCTCCTGGGGGCAGAACGCCCATCAAAGGACCAGGGCTGATAAGGCCTGTTTTTGGCCTCAAAATATGGCTGAAAATTAAAAGTTCTAGTATTCTACATTCACTGTGTTATTTTCTTAGGCAAGTGTTAGGGACATAATAAACAATGAAAATTATTTCAATCCATTTAATCTATATATAGAAAAAGACATTAAAAGTTGGAAGATTTTCAACATTTGGTCAAAATTAGCGGTTTTTACATTATTTTCATGCTTATTTTGTTTTCAATAGTAGTATGTACAGCCATGTACCAAATAGATACTTTGGGAAAATATTTTTCAGGACCAACTTAATTTGTTACCAAAAGGATTTTGTGGTACATGGGTGTTGCGGTCACTTCCCAGAGCGAAAATTATCAAAAATATGCTAAAAAACAGCCAATTTGGTCAATTTTGTGCAATTTGTTCAATTTTGACGTCACTATGACGTCACAGTATGGTCAAAAATATTGAATTGTCTATGAAGCATTAAAGTACTGACATTTAACTTAGTCTTGTCACAATTTTTACTTGAATTCAAACAAAAATAATTTTTGGGCCAAAAATGGCCCTTATCAACCCTAGTCCTTTAGGGGTACCACCAATACATTTAATTTTATGCATTGCAATACATTGTATTTAGAATTTTTGTATCGGACCCCCCACCAACAGAATTTTAATTCAAGTGCGTTCTGCCCCCTGGGATATATTTTTTTCTGGAATGGCCCATAGGCCAAAGTGAATAAAACTTCTGATATTTTTTTGATTATTTAATAATAATAACAGTTTTAAGGAGGAAATTTTGGAAATCCCAATATTTAACTGTTATCATGTATCTATAAATTTATTTCAATAACAAAATCTCTCTAGCACATATGCAGGGTTTCCACTCTTTTTTGACCATCAAATTCAAGGATATTTCCAGGGTTTTTCAAGGATTTTCAACCGTTTTCAAGGATATATCGCAGTTGTAAAGCTGAGACATACACCATTCTTTTTTGTTCTATAAATGCATTATTTCATCATAGTGACTTAGTCTGTACTACATGTACTAAAGCCTGTGTTAAATTCATAAAATAAAGTTCCAGTTTACAGTTTCATATGTATTTGTGACAGTATTGTATTATCTTATATAATTTTTTTCATGCCATAACCATTTACTGTCAATGTGTTCGAGCAATGATAAATTCATGTACTTGTAGAACAAGTGACATGAAAGAGAAATCACATATTTTATTAACAAATCCCTCAATTCTCAGTGATCTTGCTATGGATTTTCCACATTAAGTTAATGCTTCATATGTATTGTTTTTTATTAGGTAACTCCTAAAACTACATGAACTATATCTTTATTTTTTAATCTTGGCTACATTTGTATTTTTATTCTATATAGATATAACTGTTAAAACTTACATGTTAACAATTATAGAAGATTCTCTAGCGTTGGTTTATCTCACCATTCATTGAAGACCCCCAGATACCCTTCAGTTGTTTATTTTTCATTAATGGGTTGTTTTCTAGTTAACATTTCCCCATATCCATTTACTTTCTATGAAAACAAGTGAGAACTGTGTCACACTGTAAGGTTTGTTGATTGCAATTCAAGGCCAAATATTTGTTTTTCAATGTATTTAGCACTCATAAAGTTCTACATAAGATGTTTTTGCTACATGTACATACCAAAATTCCTTCTCTAGATGAGTTGGGCATTAAAATTTTCACGATAAAGCTTTCATGTAATGGATTAACACATTTTCCTTAATTGTGTTAGAGTTCACAGTGAGTTGTGGGGGGAATGAATTCGTTCCTTTTAGCTGGAAATTGAAAAAAGCATTCATGAAAACCGCCATAATTTTTTTTTTATCTAGGTCAAATTGCCGGCTGCATCATGCTCAACAAATTCGTTAGAAACAAACGCCGAAAAGATTTAGAGTCTGGTCAAACTCGACCCATCTCTTTCGCCCCAATAATACTGTTACTTTAAACGCGAAGGACGACGTTCCGTATGGGACGAACATTTCTATCTTAAGCAAAGGGAAGACAACTCGTGACAAACTGACTAATCGCGACAAAACTGATCAAAATCAAGGATTTTCCCCGGATTTTTTCACTTAATCGCGTTTTCACGGACATTTCCCGACCGGGAACGACAATTTTTAAATTCAAGGACTTTTCCCATTTTCCCGGGTGCGTGGCAACCCTGCATATGGTATTTTGAACATCATTGTATCCTATGTTTTGTACTAACTTATGATGAGGATCTTGTTGATTTGGCATCTCATCTATATCTGCTGGGTTTAGTACTGCAATATGCTCTATCGACCATCTAAAGGCTTTCTATAAATAAGAAAAAATGAACATTTTTGTCTTTTACAATCTATTTTCAATTCTAAACCATCATTCTAATTCATTTTTTTTTTAAATTTAAAATGTTGTAATGCTGATTTTCAACCTAATCTCTATCTTTGCAGCGTTAGAAATTAGCACTAGCCCATGGATTTGTTTATAACCTGTAAAATTAACTGTGGGCTACTAGAATTTTTATCGACTTTGTAAAGTTATACAAGTTTGCTACCTAAATTCAGTTGTCAGCTACCATGCAAAAATTCTTAAATAAAACCTCTGCTTTGCAGTCTTTTTCAGTTTTCAATCTATTATGTTTTTAATATGTGTCAAATAGTAACTTTTAAGACTTTGAACTTGTTTGTAGCAAAAGACTGATTTTTTCATGATTTTAATACTCTTGAAGAAAAATTTCAGGATATTTGCATGGAAATTTGCTATAATTTTGATTTCAAGCAAAATCTTAGTTCCATTTTCTTTTCAAAATACCTTCTCCTCAGAAGCAGGTGTTGAGCTTGCTGCGGAAAAAACACCAGGACTCATAAACATGTGACCTTCCAGATGTTCCACATCAAACTCAAAAGGATTTAGTGGCCCACCTGCAGCTCGTTGATTTGGTGTTTGAAATTTCATACTCTCAGGCGTAGCTTTCACCATAGGGCTGCTTCCAATGTTTTTCCCCGGGGTCCTGTACTTTGGGCTGATGCCAGAGGGAGTGGCTGATAGGGGGGTGAAGTTTTTGTGGTACGGACTCAGGACACTTTTAAGGTATAGCTCATTCCTTTGACTCGTACTGCCGGGCATCTTGTGAGCTGGACTTGGACTGTACAAATAGCAAAACAGTATCAATTAAGTCTTGCAATTGTAAACAACTGGAAATACTGTGGTTTCATTATTAGGCCAAAAAAAAGTAGCTGAGTTTACTGTCACCCGACAATACCTAATTTTTAACCCCTACCCTAAAGTTTTTTTGAGCTTTTTCCATTAAGCACTTTTAAAGTCACAAAGCAGCATGTGACAGTAAACACACATACTTTTTTGTTTGGCCTTATTGGTCTGGTATCAATTTAAGCAATTTTCGTGGGTAGCCTTGACCCAAGAAATTTAATACCCCAGTAAAAAGACATTTTACATTGATCTTTATGCTTCAGACTTCAGAATTTATGAACACACAAACTTATCAATTTTCCTCAAACCACAAAAATTGGTACCCACGAAAATAAATAAATCAACAGTACGTCAAAATAGTCACTCAGTAGCAAAATCAAAACATTTTACCAATATACATGTAATTTTGTACATATGAAGTAACAGAGGCAAGTTTGAAATTATCCATGATTCGTGAAGCAGTTTATCATGTCTTTGACTCTAAAATTTCTTTTTGGTACTAAGAAACAAATGATGCTGTAATACTAGCGGGATTGTATTATGCCATGCTGACTGAAAAGTGGTGCAATAAATTACTTAAAGCATTATCATACATTATGTGTAGAAAAAAAATGCACTAAATTAACATTTCAATGTTTAAACTTTTCATTTTCTTATCTTAACATTCACATCCAATAAATATGATGAGGTTTTTTTACTTTATTCATACATGCATTTTTGTTGAAATATCATATTGAATGTGTGTAATGCAGTCTAATTTCAGCTCTCAAACTGCAAACTGGAGAAGGATTTCTAAGCATTTAGCTTGTTTCCCTATCCAGGTTTAAAAAAATATGTTAAAAAAAACATTTTAATCTAATTTTGCTTTTTTACAAACCTTGACATCATTAGTGGATGACCTAGTTTCTTGGCTGAACTCCCTGGAGTCTTGGACCGAGCACAAGCGATGGGACTACACATCATTTCGATATTATTTAGACCCTTGTTGGGGGTTTGATGAGTCTTTATTGGGGAGGGGAGGTTAGATTCCATATTTGTGGTTTCACTGTCACTGTGGAAGGCAGAATGAACTATATATATCCCATCTGAAGATTTCTAAAATAAAAAAAAGAATAAAAACAACTATTATCTTGTCCGAGTTACATTTGTACTTTACAGTACTAATAAATTATACCACACATTTTTATAATGTTCTTACACATAAATTCTCTTGTTTTAAAGTGTACAAAACAGAAATATGAAAAGAATAAATGTGTTACTTGACATTTCATGCATTTCTTATCATTAGTTCGAGAATGCATGTACAGTTTGGTTGTTTAATGTGTGTTTTTTTTTTTTGTTCTGTTGTCTTTTATCTTGTCAACAGATCTTGACTCTGCCATTTCAGGCTTCTATTGATACTTCTTTAGTCATAAACAAATAATTTTGACTTTTAATTGAAAAATATATATCATTACACCTGAACCCTTAAATATCTATTCAGTCATGACAGTTTAATATATCTTTTTTTTTATTGTGCAAGCTGTTTAAGCTGGTTTTGAATAATCTTAATGTGACATATACATGTATCTTTGTACTACATGTATTTATAAAACATTTTAATAACCAATTTACAATATTATTCCATTTTGCTGGCAGTGTTTACTAGGAGTGAGTAAATTGTAACATCAATAATAGTGTTGCAAGTTTTTGTAAATACCTTTTAATGTTGTTCTATTTGCAAAATATCAACCAGCTTGTTGAATCCAAGCTTTCATATAAGGCATCATTCTATATACCAGTAATTTAAATCAATCTTTTTTTTGTGAAATAGCTAATTACCCTGCAAAAGAGAATCATACAATTAACATTTCAAACTTGTTATTTACTAAAATATAAACATGATAAACAATGGTATATGTTATGTATATATGAAAAGCTACATGTATGCACACAAGCTGTCCCATTTTATACATACATGTATGTGTATTATTTTTTTTTTAATCTTCCAGCATGTCCAGAGGCAACATCTTTTCAAGTTTTCCCATATCATTAATGGTTGTTTTTTCAGTGTAAGTAAAAAAAGGTAATTACAAAATTACCATACTTGGAGGATCAATCTCAAATGTTCAAGAGAAAAGACAAAACACGGACATACAACATGTACAAGTACCTGAAAAAATGAAGATTAAAATGAACCTGACTTGGTACAGGCATTTCAAAAGAACAATTACCCCAAACTTGTGCCTGTCTCAGACCACTTGGCCACCCTTTTGTGTTAAATACATTTTTAAATACATTTTCATTGGTGAATTTTGAATTTTAGACAAAAATGATACACAGCATATGGGTTTACATCTAAATTAAACCCAGTTGTGGTCCATTTTCGAGTGTCTAAAGACAGAGTGAGACATCTGGAAAAAAATAAGCTGTGAGATGTCAGCGTAATCTCAGTTGTAGTCTCCTGTGTCTCTTTTAATTTTAGGTATTGGTAATACATGTAAAACTGATAGCATGAATACATGTTAGTGGGTGTTTTCGTCCCAATCTAATAAAGTAACTTGATTAAGTGATTAACGTTGCATTTTTTTATTTGTTTACCTATATTTTTTTACATTTAACTCAATTTGTAAAATTGTACATTGGTCAGTCTTACTACATTTATAAAATAAATGGCACAGGATACGATAACGGCAAAACCGTAACAGTAAGAAATTCTTATTGTTAAGGCAAAGACAAAAAACAGGAACAGATGACAGGATGAAGACCAAATCATTAACAACTGTAACAATAAGACTTTTGTTATTATTACAGCACTTATCATTATGGCAAATTTATCTAAGGTTGATATGCATTGGAGATTTTCCAATTTGCCGTAACCGTATCCTGTGCCAAAAAAAAAAAAATGTACATGTATTTTGTAGGGTCAAAGGTTTGAAACAACCCTTTGCAATTGGAAATCATTACCAAATGACCAGCATTCCCAATTGTATTATGTTCTTCACATTATCCGCTTTAATTTTATTTTGTTAACATGGAAAAGTCATGAAAGTATATTGTCCAAATAAATAATTACATTGTAGGCCGTTTCAGGGAAGGCTAACGTTTTTATTTGGATTTTTCTTGGACGCCTTCCTGTTAATGAAGAAGGAAACAAGCTGGCAGCTGATTAACTTGCAAAAGAAGCAGAAAATCAAGATACTGATGCACATAATACCATCACAAAACAAGACGTAAAAAGGGCAGCGAGGCAAAACATTGAGAAAAAATGGCAAAGTAGATGGGATGCAAGTAAGTGAGCAAGGAAGATTTTACTACCAATTCCATACAGAGGTAACCAAAAAATCCCAAAAAGATTTTCCAAGCAAATTGACATCCAGCATAATGAACAACTTAAGATCAGGATATGCCAAACTCAATGACTACTGTCATAAATAAGGATTTGTAGACAGTCCCAGATGTACATGTGGAGAAATAGAAACCGTTGAACATTACCTGCTTAAATGTGAAAACTATGAAGAACAGAGACAAAAACTAATCCAGGACATATTTTTATTAACAGGCTCTATTCACCTTGATTTGGAGGTGCTACTACATTAGGAGAAACTGAAAACAAAAATTTATCGGAAACGGAGAGACTACGACTAATGTCGACCTACATAAGTGAATCGAAAATTTTTTCTCTATAAAATAACTGCAGCCACCTACCATATTTAGTTTACACGAGAGTAAATACAGTGAGAAATCATAAATACACGCGAGGATTCATTTAACATTTTAACAGTACACGAGTGAGGGGGCGGACGGGGATACAGGGGTTGAGGGGGTAGAGGGGATGGGGAGCGAGAAAGGAAGGGGCAGGGAGCGGGGGTAGAGGGGCGGACAGGAGGGACGAGTGACCATCCAGTGTCAAAAATTTACATACAAACAACAGATAACCAGAAAGCTTAACAATTTTTTTTTTTTTAAACTTACAAGACGTCCTAATTATTTGGACTGGAAAGTATGTAAATGTACATGTATGATCACTCAGATAAATTCATTGATTCTTGATTTTTTACAGCCAAATTGATCTATATTTTTTTTATCAAATCTTAACCTTATTTACATAGTTTCATTCTAATTTGTGGGTGATCGATTAGATCTCCATTTTCACAGGAAGTTTGACAGAAATCTATTTCATGTATATACTTGTTTGGAGTCAAAAAGAAAATTTAAATACCCGCTCTAGTTTCAACCAATTAAGCACAATTTCCGAAAATGATGATAAGATAATTACATACAAATATTTTTTTAAGAAATACAATTCACATAAAAATCTAAATAAAATAGATATAATGAAAAATTATTTTCAGTTTTTATGAAAATTTTTATTATATGATTTTTATGATCAATTTGAAATAGATCTAGCGATTATTTTTGCACTGTGCACATCACATTGTAAACAAATATGGCGGACAGAGGGAAAAAGAAAACTTCTTCTGCACGAGAAACTATGGATAGTGCGTGATTTACGATATATTTTAAGAACATATAGATGATATATATGTAACAAACTTCACAATTTTACAATACATTTATTTAATAGATCATACTTCCCTTGACAAGCGAGTCTTAACACTTTTCCGTGTAAGCCATAAGGAAAAAACGAAATCCACATTGACACTGAAGGCTTGTTGATCATTCACATTGTGTGAATGTGCATAAAAGACTGACTGACTGGGGAGTTTAACGTCGTGCACAAAAGTCTGACTGATGAGTATTTATAGTCGTGACTATAGGGGAATGCCCCTCTGCATGGGGTACTTTAAAACTGATAAACGCAATCGAAACGCAACGCAACGAAAGGAAACAAAATAAAACTAAACGAAACGAAAAATATTGAAACGAAACGAAATTTTATAAAATGTAACGAAAAATTATTTGTTGACTTTTTTTTTAGAAAAATTCAATCCCATTTGCATTTGTTATCACAATTTAGTCTTGTAAATGTCGAATATTGAAAATTTATGTTTTTTAATTTTGTTTTGTGTTTTGATAGAGAAGTCGCTGGTCTAAGAAATGCATATATCTTATAGGCGACCATTAACAATTTTGAAATCTGACGACAGTATGGAAGGCCATAGCTGCCTTATGATGATGAGTTTCATTATGTGATGATACTTTGTCATTATGTGATGGTACTTTGTAATTATGTGATGATACTTCTTCATTATGTGGTGATACTTTGTCATTATGTGATGGTACTTCTTCATTATGTGATGATACTTTGTCATTATGTGATGATACTTCTTCATTATGTGATGATACTTTGTCATTATGTGATGATACTTCTTCTTTATGTGATGATACTTTGTCATTATGTGATGATACTTCTTCATTATGTGATGAGGACCTCAGTC
Organism: Arcuatula senhousia; assembly: GCA_963971305.1. Classification (NCBI taxonomy): domain Eukaryota; kingdom Metazoa; phylum Mollusca; class Bivalvia; order Mytilida; family Mytilidae; genus Arcuatula; species Arcuatula senhousia. Next base: position 5,884,168 of record OZ020313.1, read on the forward strand.
ATCTTTTAAAGCTTTCCAAAGAAGATGCAGCAACAGTAGAGCTAGAGGGGGAAGCAAGTTCTATGATTCAAGAATGTGCTCACAAGAACTGCTTGCTCTTCCGGAGCACCTGAGTTCACTCTTGTTTCGACTGGAGTTCGCGTTGTTGATTGATAATCAGTTATTTTGTGTTTCCATGTTTTACATGTTGTCTGTTTTTGTCCCGTTCCTGTTGGTGTTTACTGGTGTTGTCTCTGCCCTTTCTGACTTTTGATATTCGGATACCCCATTGGTACCTCTGCTTCTTTCATTATCATATCTGCCTCCAAAATATATTATTCATCAAAAATCATTTTCAAAATCTCCTTATTGATAGCTGATAAAGATTGTTTTTTTGAAAATTTATTGAAGAGTCTAATTAATAAAGTTATTTATTTTTTAGCACTGCTTGAAATATCCAAGTTATTGAACACAGGGCTAGATGCTGAACAATTAGCTGCTTGTGTTAGACTCTGTGAAAATGGTATTAATCCCCAAGCATTAGCGTTAGTTATCCAAGAATTGAGAAGAGAAACTGCCAACATCAGGGTACAAAATGTAACTTTTGATTAATTTCTATAAATATACAATTAATATTTGTCTTATCTGCAATAAACAGTTTACTGTAATTTTAATTTTATAAGCGTTCAAAAACGTGACATAATAATGTAGTATTTTAATTCAAAGTAATTTCTAAAACTTCATCATCATGTTCAAACAATAATCATTTTCTTTAATCATGTTATTTTCAACATGTACATTTTTGACTCAAGTTAGCAAAGTTTAAAGATAAAATACAATCATGTATCTTTCCCAAGATACATGTAAAAAAAAAAAAAAAAAAACACACACACATTACATGCAGTTACAATGCCAACACCAGAGTAAATATTTCACTGCCACTTTACTTTCATTTTACCACAATTAAAATGACAAAGGAATTTACTTTATATAAGACAAGATTTTCTAATTGAATGAATATTTTGCTTTTGAAACCTTACTTCATATGTGCATGTTGCATAGTTTTCTCCGCAGGCCCTTATAGCATCCTGGCAATGTCATGCTATCAGAAAACACCCTCAATATATTTCATAGGGAATGTGATGCTATAATTTCATACCAGAAGATCCGCCTTTGTGTCCCTCGCCGCAACACGGAGCAGGGACATAGAAATACCTGGCGTCCGTCAGTCACACTTTTTGTAAGCGCTGTCAAGGCTACAAATTTTGTTGGATTTTCATGAAATTTATACCAAATGTTTATATCACTAATACCTTGGTCAAGTTAAATAATCAGCCATTTTCGATAATTTTTGCTTCACGGGCGGGGGACCCTGGAATTCCATTCTTGTCGTTATTAAAAAAACTGAAGATAACAGGATGCTGGGAAAAACACTAATTACATTTAGCCATATAGTACATGTATACTTTGTCATGTTTGTAACGACATTTTGATTTGTACTGTACATTGATATTGATTGATAGATTTTTTTTTTTCAGAAATCAAGCTGACAGAGGGTAGTGGATGATTTGGTTATAAGCCAGAGCCACATTAGTTAAAAAAGAACAAACATGAGATGGAAGGACATGGACTGCAAGAAACATAACTTTAATCAGAATTGAGTTCTGTTTAAGTTTTGCCATACTTTGTATATACATGTAAATTTTGTAGTTTGATAAAATGAAGAAACACTAGCTTGTTTACGCTTCAAATTTTGAAGTTAAATTGCAACTGTTTTCCCACTATCTCATTCTATAGTTAACAGCTTTTAATTATTATATGTGCAATCAGTTTTGTTGTATCATTTCATCTTTCTGTTTTATTTGATTCCTGCAAACTAAGAATGAACCCCATGACAATTTGTTGTCCTCGTCGCAACGGAGGGAACTACATGCAGTAATGGTCTTCATCCTTCCATCTGTCACACTTTTGTGTCAAGCCAAACTCCTCTGATACCGCTCAACAGATTTTGATGAAATTTTGTAGGATTGTTTGTCATGATATGTAGTTGATTATATCTCACTACCATTTTGAATCAACAAATTTTATAGGAGGTTATGGGACTTTATGGACTTTGTTCATGTTAGGTCATAGGAACACTTCCTCTGAGATTGCTCTACGGATTTTGATGAAAGTTAGTAGGATTTTTTGTCAAGATATGTAGTTGATAATATTGCAATGCCATTTTGATTCGAAAAATTTTATAGGAGTTATGGGACTTTATCCACTTTGTGAGTAAAGATGAAGAATTGTTCCTCAAGATATGAAGGTCATCATATCGCAATGCAATTTTAATTCTTCAAATTTTTGTGCATTTTAAACTTTATTGCAACAGCAGGGGACATTGGCTACGTGTACCAATCTTGTTCACCAATGCATGGTATGGTAGTACATATATTTGTATGAAGTTTACATCTTTCCAGAAAATATGGTATTATTGTCACAACATATAAGTTGTATATGTCTTCAACTTCAAGATTCATTTTCAGCTATTGCTTGTTAGCTCACCTGACCCGAAGGGTCATGTGAGCTATTGGCGCCACTTGGCGTCCATTGTCCGTCCGTCGTCCGTCCGTAAACTTTTTCAAACGTGAACTCCTCTGACACCATAAGTCCAATTGCAACCAAACTTGGTATGGTTGTTCATTAGCATTTGGTGCTTAGAACTGATGTGGGGATTTTTGATTCGTCGTAAAACATGGCCGCCATGGCTAAAAATATAACATAGGGGTATAATGCAGTTTTTTGCAAATAACTCAAAAACGGCTACAGATATCAAAATTCTGACATGGATAAAAGTGATCAGCACCTCAAGATCTACCTAACCTGAAATTTTGAAGAAAATCCAACAACCCATGTAGGAGTTATTGCCCTTTTTGTGGATTTTTTGCAAATTTTGCACCTGTTTAGCTCAATATCTTGAAAACTATACTAGATATTTTAGAAATTTAAATTGCATATTGTTAAGCACATCAAGATCTACAAAATATGTAAAAGGGTCAACGTTGTAGGACCATTCCTTTTAGGAGTTATTGCCCTTAGAATGTCAAAATTTAGCATTTTAACAGCATTTCCTCATTACATTGAAAACGTTAACTCCTCTGACACTTTAAGTTCAAATGGAACCAAACTTGGTATAGTTGTTTATTAGCATTAGGTGTATAGAACTTATGTGGGGATTTTTGATTGGTCGTAAAACATGGCCGCTGTGGCTAAAAATAGAACATAGGGGTAAATGGCAGTTTTTTGCAAATAACTCTAAAACGGTGACAGATTTCAAAATTTTGATTGGGGACAAAAGTGATCAGCACCTCAAGATCTACCAGCTCTGAAATTTTTAAGAAAATCCAACAACCCATGTAGGAGTTATTGCCCTTTTTGTGGATTTTTTGCAAATTTCGCACCTGTTTAGCTCAATATCTTGAAAACTATACAAGATATTTGAGAAATTTAAATTGCATATTGTTAAGCGCATCAAGATCTACAAAATATGTAACAGGGTCAACGTTGTAGGGCCTTTCCTATGAGGAGTTATTGCCCTTGGAACTTCAAAATTGAGCATTTTAACTGCATTTCCTCATTATATTGAAAATGTTAACTCCTCTGACACTTTAAGTCCAATCAGAACCAAACTTGGTATTATTGTTTATTATTATTAGGTGTATAAAACTGTTGTGGGGATTTTTGATTGGTTGTAAAACATTGCCACTGTGGCTAAAAATAGAACATTAGGTTAAACTGCATTTTTTTGCTAATAACTCAAAAAGGGTGACAGATTTTTAGATATTGATCGAGAACAAAAGTGATCAGCACCTTAATATCCACCATATTGTCAGATGATCCCCTTATTAATCTTATGACCCTTTCAACGTCAAATACATTTTGCCTAATAACCTTTACTTCAGGCACATATGTCAGGTGAGCGATTCAGGCTCCTGGGAGCCTCTTGTTAAATGATTTATTGGTTTCCTTGTTTTGTCTTTAGATTTCAAAATCTTAAATAAAGGTAACAACAAAACTTTCCAAAAGGGATGATCAATCTCATCTGTCCAAGAAGATATCACAAAACAAGGCAAAGACATACCAGGAAAATTGAAGACCGCATTGGTCCTGACTTGCTACAATCATTGTACAATGTACATGCATTTAAAATGAAATGGTGGGTTGAACCAGGTTTTATGGTACCAAACTTCCCTCTTTTATTAGAATCTTAGGGTAACACAAAAACAACACACAGTTGTGAGACATATAGGGATAGCGAGTTGATCTTAATACAACAAACTGCCACAAACTAATTGATAAAAACTTATTGAAAGAGGGAGAGTTATGACATTTTACCTGACTTATTCTTACATTTTCTTTAAAAAATGTTTACTTTTATTAAAAGGGCCTTACAATGCACTGAGATCTTTTTAATGGTTGGACACAAATTAGTTATATGGTTAAAGTTCTGTTTTTCACTGTTCAATAGTGTTTGGGATTTGGCTTCCCCATTCGACAAGATTTCTTTCTGCATGATGAAACAATTGATGCACTTGTTTCAAGAACAAATACCTGTAAATAAGTAGAGTACTATAGTATATGATTATTTTGTCATATACTACATGCCGCACAGCCACATATGGGAGTCAATGTTACACTAAGAGTCATGTAGCATCCTGTGTCATGCTACAGTTATTTTACCAGCAAACTACAAATTCTTCTCTTTATATTTTGCATTTTGTTTTATTCTTTATAGTTCAAATTATAAATATAAAGTGTAAGGCAGTTTTATACGGAAGCCCGTCAGTGCCAGGTGGTGATTTATTTTTAAGTCGTTATAACGACTTAGCTAACTCGTTATAACGACTTAGTAACTCGTTTAAACGACTTAGCTTACTCGTTATAACGACTTAACAAACTTGTTATAACGACTTAGCTAACTCGTTATAACAACATAGCTAACTTGTTATAAAAACCTAGCTAACTAGTTATAACGACTTAGTAACTTGTTATAAAGACTTAGCTAACTCGTTAAAGCGACTTTACTAACTTGTTATAGCGACTTAGCTTACTCGTTATAACGACTTAACTAACTTATGAGGAGTTAAAGATAAGATATTGGTGTAACGGAAGGATGGACGGACACCCCCACTTTTCAAGCGGGGGGTATAAAAAGAGGCACCTTTATTTTATGGTTTTGTCCTCTAAAGTTAAATCATTTTAGATTAAGAAAACAAAATGTTGTTCATTGCTGTTTAAACTTTAAAAATATTTTGGTTGTGATCACAATACTTTGATTTTTTTAAATGTATTTTTCAAATTGCTCACAAGAACCAAACCCAATTTGAATAAGTAATAACTGTAATTTGTAAGCAAGTCACAAAGCCCACCCCCCCCAAAAAAAAACGTCCCCTATTTGACATTATTTTTCTTCAGAACAGATGGCCACCATATCCAACCCCTGTACAAATTTTCATTAAAATCTAAGCACTTTGAAAAGATATACAATTTCGGTCCAAAAAATCACAAATTCGCAAATAGCGCAAAAACCGTAAATATCCTTCAGATTTTTTTTTTCGTATTTTTAACACAAGTTTGTTAAGTCGTTATAAAGAGTAAGCTAAGTCGTTATAACGATTTAGCTATGTCGATATAACGAGTTAGCTAAGTCGCTATAACAAGTTAGTTAAGTCGTTATTACGAGTTAGCTAAGTTGTTATAACGAGTTACTTAGTCGTTAAAACTAGTTACTAAGTCGTTATAACTAGTTAGCTAAATCGTTATAACGAGTAAGCTAAGTCGTTATAACGAGTTACTTAGTCGTTATAACTATTTACTAAGTCGTTATAACTAGTTTGCTAAGTCGTTATAACGATTTAGCTATGTCAATATAACGAGTTAGCTAAGTCGTTATAACAAGTTAGTTAAGTCGTTATAACGAGTTAGCTAAGTCGTTATAACGAGTTACTTAGTCGTTAAAACTAGTTACTAAGTCGTTATAACTAGTTAGCTAAGTCGTATAATGAGTTAGCTAAGTCGTTATTACGAGTTACTTAGTCGTTATAACTAGTTACTAAGTCGTTATAACTAGTTTGCTAAGTCGTTATAACGAGTTAGTTAAGTCGTTATAACGAGTAATCTAAGTCATTATAACGAGTTACTTAGTCGTTATAACGAGTAAGCTAAGTCGTTATAACGAGTTAGATAAGTCGTTATAACGAGTTAGGTAAGTCGATATAACGACTTAAAATAAATCACCACCTGACACTGACGGGCTTCCGTAGTTTTACACCTGTAACTCATCTTCTAATATTTGATTCCTACATGTTAATTGCACGCAATAATTACATTCCTTGAAGAACAGCAGTTCAGCCTTTGGATCAGATGAGCTATTGCCATCCTATAACATCAGTCATTAACTTTTCCTTAAAAATATTCTCTTTTATCTCCAGCATCAAAAGCTGTACAAAGTATTTGCTGGTTTGAAGTGTCAGATGACCCCTTATAGTAGTTATGGCCCTTAAAAGATGAAAAAGCTTGTTTGTTGTTTTCAGCTACTAGTGTTGAATTTATCCCATTGCAGATAGAGAAAACCAGTTCAGATCATTGAGCTTTACAAAATTCGCCATTGGGTTGAATTCGTCAGATGACCCCTTTTAGGGCCTTAAAAGGGAAACAAGCACTTTCTCATGTTTAGAGGGTAAAGAATAAGATTATTACAAATAGGTCAAAGTTGTCAGAAAACCCTTATGGTCCTGTTTTGTCAATAATTTGGGGTTTTGAATTTAAGATTGAAAGCTAAAAGGTATAGAAAAGCCTTGGTTTGCTTAAAGTATTCAACAAAGTTAGCTCTTTAAAGCCTACATAGATCATGTAGATTGAAGTTAAGTTAGATCACTATAGGAGTTTTCCCCAAAATACCTAAAATAACTATGCTAAATATATTTTTCATTCTATCATGACCAGTCATTGACATTACACGAGTGAGTCAGGCTCCTGTGAGCCTCATGTTTCACTTAATAGGCGAAAGTGAACAATAATCGAGACCATGCAATGAACGTACATCTTGTTCAATAAACTGGACAGCGAAGCCATTAATGACATACCTTTGAATTATCTAACGAGGTAAATAATTTCAGAATGTCAAAAAAGAAAGATTTTTCAATGGGACACAGATGCCGGGCACAAAACAGGAAATAGAAGTCCAACCGATTTGACAGTCGCTTAGGATTTTTGACAATTTTCCACTCTACCAAATTTTAAAACATTCTCATGTACAGTTTCTGAGAAAGCTTGACGGAAATTTTATGTAAATCATATCCGTTCAGTTCCAACCAGCAAATAGAAGTCCGATAGGCATGCAAGACGCTTAGGACGCACAGTTTGTCATAATGAACCACCCCTCCAAATTTTAGTTGTTCCAATGTGTGGTTTTTGAGAAAAGTTTGAGGTCAATCCAAAACGATTCCTCAAAAAACTAGTTTAACCCCGCCACATTTTATACTAGTATGTGCCTGTCCTAAGCCAAGAATTAATGTCAAAGGCTTAAAGCTTTTGTTTGTATTTGTCGTTTAGGTTTTTTCTTTTCATTGTTCAATAATAAAGGGATCTTTCTTTGACTATTTCAAGACGACTTGAATTGTATGCAAAACAGCGAGCAGCGCCTACTGGCCTCGTTGAACGGCTGCTGGTTGTTATTCATTGTAATTGTTATAAATTGCCGCTTGCTAATGTAGGCTATGTCGCGTACATTTATTCCTTATCTCAATATCTTCTATCCTCTTCGGATTCCCTGCGTCTTCAAATTGTCGACAAGAAAAAAAGAACAAAATAAAATTCACGCGCATCTTGCCGGTATTTCCTTGCGTCTGTGTCCAAAATTGCATGTTGTTAGACTTCATCTTTCCAGTATTTTCAGTTATCAACATCAAAACCTGTGTGGCAAATGTTAGATAGTAATATGCATGAAAAAAATCTCATTTTTATACTGTAAAACGAGGTCTAAAATTTAAGGAGGCTCGCGGGTCTAAATTTGCGCATCATTTTTGCGCAGCGGTATTTTATCGGTAAATCTACCCAATGTCTAACGCATCGTCACTGATTTCATTAAACAACACACCTTCTGTGAAAATTTGAAGAAATTATTATTGTTCAGTTCTTTATGTATGCCATGTTTTACATTGAAATCCTCATTTTCTTTACAATTTGTGTGAAAATTGTGAAAATTCCATCAATTTTTTAAAATTCATTTCTTTATTTGTACGGTAACCCCCACTTTTTATTGGTTCAATTTGAAGAATGCATTAAAACACACTTTCTTTGCAAATTTGAAGAAATTCTGTTGTTTAGATTTTTTTCTATGTCATTTTTAAGCTTTAAATTATCATTTTTCCTATATCATCTATATAAAATATATGGGAAATAGCCTATTTTGAGAACTTAAACGAACGGTGACCCCTATTTTTTATTGCATATTTTTTATTCATACACAAAGGACTAGAAATGTGCCAAATTACAGGAAAATATATAATTTCAAATTTAGACCCTCGAGCCCCCTTAAAGTGCAACTAAAACGGTCATAACAACTTAATTTTATTTAAAAGTGTTTATTTTTCTAAGATCAATGCAAAAAATCCGATCAAAATCCGTTGACAAATAACGGAGATATGAGTGTTTGAAGTGCAAAATTTCGCACCTTTCAAAATCTAATCAACGATATTTCCGGAAAAGAATTACATGCGAGCTAAACCGGAAGTGACGCACAAGGGGGAACCAAAATCGTTTGCTAGTATAGTAGGAATGTGTTTTTGAAAGTGGATATTAAAGATATCCACAATCAAATATAAATAATTTCGGTGGCAATTTTTACATTAATATTTAAGAAATACCCAACGAACACATATATACATTTTCCAGTTTTAACAATACATTTTACACCAAATAATATTTTAAAAAGGTAGGCCGTCACAAGAATGAAGTTTAGACCTTTTAAAGTTTGTATAAAATGTTAAATCAAGGAATTAAAGTACTCCAATTCCTAGGTTAAATCCTTTGATTTAAGCAATTATGATTGTCAGATTTCCACAAAATTAAAAGAATTTACTGCAGCAATCAGTACACATACATGATGCAATCAAAGGAACATATCTATTTTAAACAGTTGTGTTGTCTTTATGGTCCAAAGTGTTAATTTAAATCATATATGTCTAATATGCAGGCCTATGTCGGAATTGCACGGTTTCAGGATTCCAGTCCTTATGATAATTATCTTAATTGTTAACCCATGCTGAGTATGGACTACCTTTTGCGACGAACAAACAAACACAGGTGTGAAGTTAAACGAAATTAGACAACCAATATGTCACCATAGGGGGACAATTAACAATTTGGGGACAAGTAATTTCAAACTCGAGCATCTTCTCAAATTCAGTGTTGTATTATCGTATGCCTGAAATAGAAACATAATAAAATTAAATATAGAATAAAATAAAATAAAATAAATAAATTCCTTGAGTCCACAGTATTTGCAATAAATGGCTTCATACTGTTGGTGGGCATATAATGTTCATAGTTAGCGTCTAAAATTTTATAACGTTTACAGTAAAATAAAACATGTTAAAAACATCACGCATATCCTAGAGCATAGTCCCTTGGTGCCCTCTGCAAACAGACAAAGTAAAATTTAGAAGTTCTTCAATATATTTGATTAGTAAAAAGTATCCATTTCTTTTGTTATTAAAATAACATCAGATCATCATGAAAGATTTTCTCTTCTAAAACTTCTCTGGGCTGTGGTTTTGCCATATACAAAGTAAACACAAATATGTACTATGCTTATTTATTATATTTAATTATTATAGTTGTAAACAATAATACAAACACATCACATTGTGTATTCATTTGTTTTTTACTTAATTATCTTGTTATTCTAATGTTACTGAATAGTTCTGGTCTGTCTTTGTCAAAAATTTTTATATGTAATCTAGCTGAGACAATAATTCGTTATGATTTTCTCAGATGTAATATGCCACCAGTGGGACCAAATTAGACAAATAAAGAATTGAATTGAATCATAATGCTTCACCTCGTAACATTTGGTACGGACGAACGAACAGGTGGAAGCGCCCAAACACTAATATGCAATACGTTCGTTGATGGGCATACACATTTCGCCCGTTTGCAGCTTATTTTTTTCATGAATTGTCCGACGAACTATGAATTATTTGGCGTGGCCTCATCTGTCAATCTTTCCTAAAAATCCACCATTAAACTAAAAATGTGTGTATGAGTCACAGATGGCCTTCCCGTGCTTAAAATGTATCAGAGTTATGGACCTTAACATAGAACTTAACCAAAGTCCTTCATGTTTAAAATATAGGTCACTGCGACTTACTAGAGGATGGTGTAGTGCTACCCAAGACATCTAGTGGTGGAATATCATTGACCCTCAACATCTAGTATCCGAGTTATTGACCTCAATCAAGAACTTAAGCAAAGTGTTACGGACGTATGTACGGACGGACAAGGGTAAAACGATATGGCCGATCCACATACGTGGTCGGGCCATAAAAATAGCGAGAACAGATAAACGGGTACACGTCTATGCTAGAGTAAAGGAAACCATGATATAATGTTGAATTAGTGAATGCCAAAATGCTAATCTAATTATAACTTGTGATGTCTAAGCTTCCTGTAAATTAATATGTAATACTTTTAGTGTCGGTTACACCGAAAATATCTGAAAGCCAAGGAAATTTAGAATGGACACACACGTGTCTGGGCTTCTACCTCAAAACTTCATTTCATACAACAGATAATCAGTATCATTAAAAAAGAATAGGCCTCGAGGAATAAGCTTCTTTTATTAAATTACGATTTTCTTTTATTACTTTTTCATCTACAATTCAACAATTATCACGATTATACTGAATAAAGTTTTGGTGATTAAACATATATTTTACATGTTTTATATAACATATTTCATTTCTGGATGCATTAATTATCATTTCTTCGTTTATTTTTGTGTACTTGAAGATCGCAATGGAAGAGGGAGGTTTGGCGCCATAAAACCTGGTTTAACCCACCATTTCGTTTGAAATGCCTGTACCAAGTCAGGACCATTGCGATCCACCAATTCTCCGGTATGACTGATTCGTTTTTGTCATTTTCTCTGGACTATGAGATTGATCATTCAAGTTCGGTAGTTTTGTTATTACCTTTATTCATTACTAATAAATTGTAAAGATAAACTACCGTTTGCTATTGTAACTAGTGTAAACAAATTTATCGGTTCCCCCTCTGACGTTGCACAATCAGTGGAATTAGTTACGCGAAAGCGGAAGTTATAAAGGTGAGATTTTAAGAAATTAACACTAAATTGTCAATATCTTTGTTATTTGTCATCGGAATCAAGTCGGGTTTTTTGCTTTGATCTTAGAAAATTAAGATCTATAAAATGAAATAAAGTTGTCATAGGCGTTTTAGTTGCACTTTAAGCGCTCGTTTTAAGTAGATTTCGGTTTTTTTTTCTAAAATAAAAAAAGTCGCCGCCTGTTAAATGAAAATTCTCTCGCTTATAAAAAATGACAATGGTTTCTTTCCCTGTATTGCATATGATCGATATCATAAGTGCTTGATTTGGCTTCCCTGTTCGAACCATTTGATCTTGATAACTTAAGTTTTGAAATGTTCAATACTTTTGTTTTTTTACCTTCAAATGTTTTGATTCCAATGCTGCTGATGAGAGGTCACTCCTTGAAATATGCATATACATTATACGCTCCCGAGGGAGCGGAACTGGAAATAGTTCAAGTTGCCGGTACAGTTCAATTTAAAGGGCGCAGACTTCGAAAGGTCAAACGCATCGTGTCAGTACAGGCCCCATGGAACACACAACACCTGCTTACCGGAAGTTGTTTGTGGCTGTGACGTTCCCCGTGATAACGTCGACCTCTGTTTACCGGAAGTTTTGTTTGCGCCTGTGCCGTTGCCCGTGATAACGTCGGACGTCACTTAGATACGACTGCGAAGCAAAATAACAGAAGCCGCATTTCAGTGTGTCAGAACTAAAATCGAATCTTAGTCAATCTTAGGCCAAGAAGATGAAGTATTACGTGGAGAAAGAATCCATTATGAATAGACTCATCTTAAGAGAAGACGGAGGTATGTATTTTACACTAATTATGTTTCTTTAGTCATTTTGTCTTTGGCTACATTTGAGCTCTTCGTACTAACAACCATAACAACATCTTTACTTGATTTATCTGCCTTCTCCATGTCTGTATAAACCGTATTTGGCCCTTGAGCGTCCTCAATTGGTCAGCTAAACTTGGTTTCTTTTATTCTTTGGCTAACTAGCTTGAAAAGCTTTATGTGGCTTGCTTGTCATAACTTTGTCGATCTATCACTTTCTCTTATCACTCTTTACACCGGCTTTGATTCCTCACAAAAGCTTAAGTCTGTGGTTAATCTTGGAATCGGTAATCTATTTCACTTTGAGTTTCTAACATCTTTATCCTTTAACTATAAGCTTTTGTTTCTATCCTCTTATCTTTTTCTCTCTCCTCCTTTCTACATAGAGGTCACCAAGAGACATGAAAGGTCACTTGAAAATCAGCCAGATGAACAAAAGGTTGAGGTAATAAGAACATGCAGCATCATTTAAAATGTTCTACAAATTGTTTGTAAACCGCTATACTAATAGTTCGTAAACCGCCATATCAATACATGTAGTTCATAAACCGCCTTACTAATAGTTTGTAAACCGCTGCATTGATAGTTTATAAACTGTCACTCAAACTAACAATTCGTAAACCGCCTTATTATATTTCATAAACCGCCATACTAATAGTTCTTAAACCGCCATACTGAAAGTTCGTAAACCGCCACTGATAATTCGTAAACCGCCATACTAATTGTTCATAAACTGTCATACTAATTGTTCATAAACCGCCATACTCATTGTTCATAAACCGCCAAACTAATAGTTTTCAAGTCACCATACTAATAGTTCGTAAACCGCCATATTTAGTACATATACCGCCATACTAATTGTTCATAAACCGACATACTAATTGTTCATAAACCGCCATACTAAAAGTTCCTAAGCCGCCATACTTATAGTTCGTAAACCGCCATATTAATAGTTCACAAACCGCCATACTAATTGTTCATAAACCGCCATACTAAGTGTTCATAAACCGTCATACTAATAGTTCTTAAGCAGCCATTCTAATAGTTCGCAACATGTTTAATGCCATAAAATCTGGTTAAACGAACCGTTCCATTCGAATGCATGCACCAAATTAGGACCATTTTGGAGAGTTTTGATTTCTAGATACAATAAAGTAATCCTCAGCCCACTTCGTTCACGTTACCCTCAGTCGACTCTGTCTTACCAAAGTTTGCTAAAATAGTTATAAAATACCTAATAATCGTTTATATTTTACAGAAGAGGTCGTACCAGTATGTGGAGATGGAAGCTCCAGTGAGGATTTACCTCTATCCTGAACAGTGGAAGATTAAAGAGTTTGTGGAGGAGGAGGAACAGGAGACAGCTTATGGAGAAAATACAGGTAGTTCAAAGATTTTTTCTATTTAATACATTGTACTAAAGTTCTTTCCAGTAACTATAGAATTTTTGTATGAATCATTGCAAATCCTACTTTTCAAAGAATTTAAAGACCCGTCTGTATAGATAGCCACATCACCTCCTACCAGCTAGCTGCAGGGTTTGAAGTTAGCATTTTAGGAGGTTTTATTCTAAGAAATTTTTAAAGATACATTTATTTTCAAAAGTCCGATTACATGTTTTCAAATGAAGGTCAATATTTATGTTCCATTGTAGGAACTTATTTAATCTCCAAACACAACATTTATATAATTTTGTTTTGTTTTACAGAGTATGGACCTCAATTATCATCATCTAGACGACGTCTGATGTCAGCAGTTCAATTTGGAGTAAGTTTAACTACTAATATCATAACCATCTAATAAATCAAATAAATCATTTGTTTTAAACTTAAGTACATGTATTTCTAAATTAAAGTATATATGATAGGCTTGCCCCACGTTGCATGTTGTAAAAGGCGTTTTTCGATGATTCTTTGATTGAAGTCGCCAAAACTGATCAGACGTACGTTGAGCGAAATGTTAATTGTAAAAGAAATGGGCACATACGTATTATTTTTATGCCCACCTACAAAAGGACAGGAGCATATTGTGATCGGGTCTGTAAAATAGTTCGTAGTTTAACTGTCCATCCAACAGTTCGTCGTTCAAAATCAGGTTTACTTTCATGTTTTCACGTTAAATTACTTTTCCATGCTTCGACGTGGAGAACAATGTCTATTCCTGTTCAAATATTCTTGTATTACTTCTGAAAAACAAAAACAAAAAACATAGCTGCGGATTCATATTTCATAAGGTGAATAAAGGTAGCAACAAAACTACCGAACTTGAATGATCAATCTCATAGTCCAGAGAAAATGACAAAAACGAATCAGTCATACCGGAGAATTAGTGGATCTCAATGGTCCTGACTTGGTGCAGGTATTTTAAACGAAATGGTTGGTTAAACCAGGTTTTATTGCGCTTAACCTCCCTCTTCCATTGAGATCTTAGGATCCGATAATGACCATAGAACACAACATAGTTACGAGACACAATAGGGATATCGAGGTGATCATCTCAGTACAGCAGATATTGTTTTTGTCTTATTTGTATTTGGCGGACCATTAAGCAAATCTGTAGGTCTATGGTTTGTTTGGCATCTCAGAACTTTTTTAAATCGGGGCTTGTATTTTCCAGAGGAAACAAGAGGAGGTGTTTCACAAGATTGAGGAGGTTAAACAGAGGACGGAGGAAGTAGACAGCAGGTGGGAAGTAGAGTTAGTGGTGAGACCTGTAGTCCCAAGAACGGAAGGATGCCAGAGAAAAGAAAGACCTGTTCAAAAAGGTAAATATTTTAATATATAAGTTTTCTACTTTAAGAACTTTTGGGCTAGTGAGCTAAGCACGCCCGCTAGATATGGCCTTGCAGTTTATTTGAAAACCCATCTACCCATATATGATAGACAACACAAAGATGAGGCACAAATGGCGAATGCCACACAGAATAATCGGGGCTTGTATTTTTGTAAATTATTTTTTTTATATTATAGTGTTTTAGAGGGTTTTAGGTAGCATATGTATACACCCTTTGATAGTGCTTACTTATCATGATTGTTTATATGTTCTTTAAATTGGAGGTTTGCTTCTAAAAAAACTAAAATTCTTTTGTTTATTACAGAAAAATAAGACGGAGTTGGCTAACAACATTCTAAAGTGTATAGTAAAACATGGGGATATGACTGTGACTATCGTTGAAAGGAAAAAGGTAGGTCATACATTTAGTAAACTATAAAATTTAGCTCTAGTCAGCAGTAAAAATGCAAAGGAAATTTTTATTTTTTATTCTTCCCCGCTTTGAAGAAGAAGAGGATAGCTGCTTTTCATGTGTCAGCGAGTCATTCCGCACTTCCGTCGTTTCGCAATTCCGTAACACTACTTTTTCCTTAATAAATCACCTAATTTAAAATAGACATGTTGAATTTTATACCTGTGTTGTTATTCATCGTACATCTATTTCCTTTTTGGTAAATGTTGTCTCAGCTTATATGCTTTTATTTTGTAACTAGCTTCATGTGGGTATTATGAGATGCAATTTTGGATGAGTCCTCTGACTTAATTAATTTCTGTTTGTCGAGTACTTATTTCAAACGAAATGTTTGTTTATGCAACTCGCTGGTCCGATAGACCTATCCTACGGAAGCTTATTAGGGACACGCATAAAAAAAAATGGCTATATCCTGATTCTCCCCCGTACGGGGAGGAACCTCAAGATACATTTTTTACTCAATTTTTATGATATTTTTTCTAATTGAATAAAAGAAAGATTTCAAGATGCATTTTAGTAGTAAACAGTGTTTTTTTAAAGAAATATGGGGTAGAATCAGGAACAGTATATATAAGACAGTGTTTTAAAGAAACACGGGGTAGAATCAGGAACAGTATAGATAAGACAGTGTTTTAAAGAAACACGGGGTAGAATCAGGAACAGTATATATAAGACAGTGTTTTAAAGAAACACGGGGTAGAATCAGGAACAGTATAGATAAGACAGTGTTTTAAAGAAACACGGGGTAGAATCAGGAACAGTATAGATAAGACAATGTTTTAAAGAAACACGGGGTAGAATCAGGAACAGTATAGATAAGACAGTGTTTTAAAGAAACAAGGGGTAGAATCAGGAACAGTATATATAGGACAGTGTTTTAAAGAAACACGGGGTAGAATCAGGAACAGTATGTAAGACAGTGTTTTAAGAAATGTTGGTTAGTGTATTTGCAGACGTTTCTATCCAACTTTCTGAAAGGGTTTTCTTTGGGGATATTATTCAGGAAAAAAGGGGCATGGAATTGTTTTGGGGGGTATACGCAAAGAAATACTAATACAAATAAATACGGGGTAGAATCAGGACCAGTGAACGGGGTAGAATCAGGACCAGTGTACGGGGTAGAATCAAGACCAGTGTACGGGGTAGAATCAGGACCAGTGTACGGGGTAGAATCAGGACCACAACACGGGGTAGAATCAGGAACAGTATATAAGACAGTGTTTTAAAGAAACACGGGGTAGAATCAGGAACAGTATATAAGACAGTGTTTTAAAGAAACACGGGGTAGAATCAGGAACAGTATATATAAGACAGTGTTTTAAAGAAACACGGGGTAGAATCAGGAACAGTATATATAAGACAGTGTTTTAAAGAAACACGGGGTAGAATCAGGAACAGTATATATAAGACAGTGTTTTAAAGAATCACGGGGTAGAATCAGGAACAGTATATATAAGACAGTGTTTTAAAAAAACACGGGGTAGAATCAGGAACAGTATATATAAGACAGTGTTTTAAAGAAACACGGGGTAGAATCAGGAACAGTATATATAAGACAGTGTTTTAAAGAAACACGGGGTAGAATCAGGAACAGTATATATAAGACAGTGTTTTGAAGAAACACGGGATAGAATCAGGAACAGTATAGATAAGACAGTGTTTTAAAGAAACACGGGGTAGAATCAGGAACAGTATATATAAGACAGTGTTTTAAAGAAACACGGGGTAGAATCAGGAACAGTATAGATAAGACAGTGTTTTAAAGAAACACGGGGTAGAAGCAGGAACAGTATATATAAGACAGTGTTGTAAAGAAACACGGGGTAGAATCAGGAACAGTATATAAGACAGTGTTTTAAGAAATGTTGGTTAGTGTATTTGCAGACGTTTCTATCCAACTTTCTGAAAGGGTTTTCTTTGGGGATATTATTCAGGAAACAAGAGGCTCCCAGGAGCCTAAATCGCTCACCTGGTCTTGATGTCAACTCTATATTTTGTAGAGCTAAATGAGCTGAACATTTAAGCAAGCAACAGTTTTTTATTATCTACTATAGTTTTCATTATATATGCCAAAAACACGAAAAAAACGTTATTTTAGGGGCCTTAATCCCTATAAGGGGTCATCTGACAACTTCAACCCTATGGAAACTTTTGTAGAGCTTTATGCGCTGAACATTTAAGCAAGCAACAGCTTTTCTCTATCTGCTATAGTTTTCATTCTATAGGCCAAAAACATGAAAAAGGTTATTTTAGGGGCCATAACCCCTATTAAGGGTCATCAGACGACTTCGATCCTATGGAGACTTTTATAGAGCTAAATGAGCTGAACATTTAAGCAAGCAACAACTTTTCTCTATCTGCTATAGTTTTTGTCTCGCCTGCGAAGCAGAGCGGGACATAGGTGTTACTTTACCGGCGGCGGCGGCGGCGGCGGCGACGACGGCGGCGACGGCGGCGTTAACTTTTTGAAAAAGTTTTATGAGCACCTCCATATCTCAAGAACTATTGGTCCTGGGTTGATGAAACTTGGTATGCATATGCCCCAGTAGTAGCTTAGCACAGTTGCATCCCCATCTTTTGACCTTGACCTTGATTTTCCGGTTGAGTGACTTTGACAATTTTCAATACATATAATAGCAATGAAAAAGTTTTGCGAGCACCTCCATATCTCAAGAACTATAGGTCCTGGGTTGATGAAACTTGGTATGCATATGCCCCAGTAGTAGCTTAGCACAGTTGCATCCCCATCTTTTGACCTTGACCTTGATTTTCCGGTTGAGTGACTTTGACAATTTTCAATACATATAATAGCAATGAAAAAGTTTTGCGAGCACCTCCATATCTCAAGAACTATAGGTCCTAGGTTGATGAAACTTGGTATGCATATGCCTCAGTAGTAGCTTAGCACAGTTGCATCCCCATCTTTTGACCTTGACCTTGATTTTTCGGTTGAGTGACTTTGACAATTTTCAATACATATAATAGCAATGGAAAAGTTTTGCGAGCACCTCCATATCTCAAACACTATAGGTCCTAGGTTGATGAAACTTGGTATGCATATTCCCCAGTAGTAGCTTAGCACAGTTGCATCCCCATCTTTTGACCTTGACCTTGATTTTCCGGTTGAGTGACTTTGATTATTTTTATTGCATATATTTGCAATGTTTAAGTTCTATAAACATCTTTTGATCTCAGAAACTGAAAATCCATGTAAATTCAAAATATAGTGGAAGTAAGAAAGAATAATTGTTTCTGATGGTGCCGGCAGGCGAGACATACTTTAGTGTTAACTCTTGTCTTTCTATAGGCCAAAAACATGAAAAAACATCGTTTTAGGGGCCGTAATCCCTTTAAGGGGTCATCTGACAACATGGACCCTATGGAGACTTTTGTACAGCTAAATTAGCTGAACATTTAAGCAAGCAACAGCTTCTCTTTATCTGCAATAGTTTTCATTCTATAGGCCAAAAACATGAAAAAACATTATTTCAGGGGCCGTAACCCCTATAAGGGGTCATCTGACAACTTCGACCCTATGGAGACTTTTGTAGAGCTAAATGAGCTGAACATTAAAGCAAGCAACAGCTTTTCTATACCTGCAATAGTTTTCTTTCTATAGGCCAAAAACATGAAAAACCATCATTTTAGGGGCCGTAACCCCTATAAGGGGTCATCTGACAACTTCGACCCTATGGAGACTTTTGAAGAGCTAAATGAGCTGAACATTTAAGCAAGCAACAGCTTTTCTCTATCTGCAATAGTTTTCATACTATAGGGCAAAAACATGAAAAAAACGCTATTTTTCACCTTTAAGGGGCTGTAACCCCTATAAGGGGTCATCTGACAACTTGGACCAAATGGAGACTTTTGTAGAGCTTTTAATGCTGAAGCAGTAGGATGGCACCAGATTTCATCTTTCTCTTATATTTTTTGATTTTTAAGCCAAAAACAGTAGTCTGACCCCCCTGGTCTATTTTTAGCAACGGCGGCCATGTTTTTCGACGAATCAAAAATCCCCACATCAGTTCTGTGGGGGATACCCTAAGGTACCATCAGACCAAATTTGGTTAGAATCTGTTCAGCCGTTTCAGAGGAGAAGAAGTTTGAAGAAAAGTTAACGACGACGACGGACGACGACGGACGACGACGACGGACGACGACGACGGACGCCAAGTGATGGCAATAGCTCACATGGCCTTTGGCCAGGTGAGCTAAAAAGGGGCATGGAATTTTTTTGGGGGGTATACGCAAAGAAATACTAATACAAATAAATACGGGGTAGAATCAGGACCAGTGTACGGGGTAGAATCAGGACCACAACACGGGGTAGAATCAGGAACAGTATATAAGACAGTGTTTTAAAGAAACACGGGGTAGAATCAGGAACAGTATATAAGACAGTGTTTTAAAGAAACACGGGGTAGAATCAGGAACAGTATAGGACAGTGTTTTGAAGATACACGGGGTAGAATCGGGAACAGTATATAAGACACTGTTATATATATATTCTCCTTTTTCCGTCGTATATTTATATAAAATTTGAAACAGTAATACATTTGGTCATTCATTTTTATCTCTATACGAATTATATACGACGGAAAGGGGGAATTTATGATTCATTAAGCAAAGTAATACTCATTGTATTTTAATGGAAATATTGTTTTTTAAAATCATTCTTTTATTCATTTGTCAAAAAACAAGTAATCTATGGGTTTGGTGACATTCTTCTCCTTTTATCTAGAATACGGGGAAAAATCAGGAACAGTATATATAAGACAGTGTTTTAAAGAAACACGAGTAGAATCAGGAACAGTATATAAGACAGTGTTTTAAAGAAACACGGGGTAGAATCAGGAACAGTATATAAGACAGTGTTTTAAAGAAACACGGGGTAGAATCAGGAACAGTATATAAGACAGTGTTTTAAAGAAACACGGGGTAGAATCAGGAACAGTATATAAGACAGTGTTTTAAAGAAACACGAGTAGAATCAGGAACAGTATATAAGACAGTGTTTTAAAGAAACACGGGGTAGAATCAGGAACAGTATATAAGACAGTGTTTTAAAGAAAAACAGGGTAGAATCAGGAACAGTATATATAAGACAGTGTTTTAAAGAAACACGGGGTAGAATCAGGAACAGTATATAAGACAGTGTTTTAAAGAAACACGGGGTAGAATCAGGAACAGTATATAAGACAGTGTTTTAAAGAAAAACAGGGTAGAATCAGGAACAGTATATATAAGACAGTGTTTTAAAGAAACACGGGGTAGAATCAGGAACAGTATAGATAAGACAGTGTTTTAAAGAAACACGGGGTAGAATCAGGAACAGTATATAAGACAGTGTTTTAAAGAAAAACAGGGTAGAATCAGGAACAGTATATATAAGACAGTGTTTTAAAGAAACACGGGGTAGAATCAGGAACAGTATATAAGACAGTGTTTTAAAGAAACACGGGGTAGAATCAGGAACAGTATATAAGACAGTGTTTTAAAGAAACACGGGGTAGAATCAGGAACAGTATATAAGACAGTGTTTTAAAGGAAAACGGGGTAGAATCAGGAACAGTATACAAGACATTGTTTTATATATATTCTCCTTTTTCCGTCGTATATTTATATAAAATTTGAAACAGTAATACATTTGGTCATTCATTTTTATCTCTATACGAATTATATACGACGGAAAAGGGGAATTTATGTTTCATTAAGCAAAGTAGTACACATTGTATTTTAATGGAAATATTGTTTTTTAAAATCTTTCTTTTATTCATTTGTCAAAAAACAAGTAATCTATGGGTTTGGTGACATTCTTCCCCTTTTATCTAGAATACGGGGAAAAATCAGGATATAGCCAAAAAAATTTCTCGCCTCGGCGAGTTGCTATCTCGCCCCGGCGACTTACTATCTCGCCCCGGCGACTTACTATCTCGCCCCGGCGAGTAACTATCTCGCCTCGGCGACTTAATTACTATCTCGCCCCGGCGAGTTATTACCTCGTCCCGGCGAGTTACTATCTCGCCCCGGCGAGTAACTATCTCGCCTCGGCGACTTAATTACCATCTCGCCTTGGCGAGTTATTATTTCGCCTCGGCGACTTACTATCTCGCCCCGACGAGTTACTATCTAGTAAGTCGCCGAGGCGAGATAGTAAGTCGCTGGGGCGAGATAGTATTTCGCCGGGACGAGATAGTAACTCGCCGTGGCGAGAATTTTTTTTTTTATGCGTGTCCCTAATAAGCTTCCGTACCTATCAGGGTTGATACTTAAGATAAAATCTATTAGTAAAAAGGCTGCATTAATTCTTAGTGAAGGTAGTCAAGGAATATTCTATATAAATGGTTAAATGTTGATTTTTCTAGTATGTTTAATTTTCCTGTTTATCTCTTTTAGTTGACCGAGGCTGAAGAACGAGAGGAATATATGATGATGAAAGATAAACTGCTTCAACAACAGACAGACTTAATGAACATGCTAGGAGGAGTGTCAAAAACTTCCAACTCTTGGACTGACTTAACAGAAACTACTTCCAACATTGTAACTGACAAAACTTTTGAAAGTTCTACTGATGCTAACAGGTATGTAATTAGAATTTTGCTGTTTAGTAGAAACCATTTGAGCCAATGTTGAAAACATTTCATAAACCCTAAAACATATTTTAAAATGAAAAACTGCTATCAATGTAATTGTTTTTACGGAATTTAATACATCTGAAGTGAATTTCTATAACCACATTCGTAAGAGGGGGACAATATTGAAATAACATTGTCCGTCTGTCCGTTCATAACAGACTTTCGTAAGTGATTAATTTCTCGGCTTCTACAGAAGAGATCGATTTCAAATTTGTTATACAGCTTAATCATGATGAACTGTAACGCGCCCTCTTTACAGTTAAGTCGGGCATCTACTTCCTGTTGTCCAAATGTTCAAGCGGGGTATCCTTAGCAAGATTAAGTGCAACACCTTGTTATTTTAGAAATATTATGTATTACGGAATTTCTTGTTTTATTTTCTTTTTATACATAATAAAAAGGTTTACAACTTTGCTTTTTATATTTTGTAGCTCTGAATGTTCCAAACCAAAGCCAAAAGGACTAAGATCTCTGGCAAGACGGACTGCTAAAGCCTTTAGATCGTGCATAAGGACGCCTGCAGCATGACGAAACTACAATGTCGTATTTTAGAGACTTGTTGGGACATGTGCTATATTTTTTAAGGACAATACATAATTTCTACACATTTAACATATGTACTGGATACATTTTGTTTTGTAAATATTTTTTTTTTGTGTTTTCTAAATATTGGTTGATAAGTTTTATTGAATTTTATATGGCGATTTTTTACCGTTTTTATTAGTAGCTCATGATCTCATGATTGTACACATTTTTGTTTACTATTTATCTAAAGTGGATTTTCTTTTCTTTTTATGTTGTTGGTGTTTTGGGTTTTTTTGTATTTGTAAATAAGTTTTTTTTAAATCTTTTTAACCTTTTTAAACCTTTTTATATTTGTTTGTATGTAATGTAAATATTAATTTGTATATATTAAATATGATTTTGTGTTTAGAAGACTTTGTTTCTATAATGGAAATTTTGAACAAAAATCCTTGCTCATCACCTTAATTCAAATCCTAAAAGTGAACATTAGATTACAGGATTAGTGTACATGACACAACTTCCATAAAAGAACAATACAATGCGACAAGCAATGAGGAACAAACGGGGCATTCTAGTGTCATAAGTCCGAACCGAAAGGGTAACGACAAAACCAGTAACCAGTAACCGCGCGAAGAAACACAAAGCATAGAAACACAAAACATAGAAACACAAAAATATCTGATTAGCAATCAACATCGCTAACTCAAGGTGTTCCGGAAAAAATAAGCAGTTCCTGCTTGTTATAGCACATCCGTCGCGCTGCAAATGATCAATTCAGCGTGTCAAATACAATAAAGAAAGACAGAACAAAACCCTAAGACAAACCAACATCAGCACTCATCTGAGAGATAGAAATCCCATACATGCATTTGACTATGAGCACATGATGTCTTCCGTAAAATTTATTGAGTGAAGACAATAAACGAGAAGCAACAAAACGTTGTGAAAGCCGTTTATGTGTCAGACATGACGCTTTGCTAATGAAATTGATGTAAGTCCTGCAACCTCCGGAGTAACGAATCAATTGTGATGCGTCAACTCTATAAGCTGGAGCCGACGGAATGTTGCTAAACTAGAAGGGAAATTTGACGATTGTAAAGGTAAAGGATAAGTTTCGTGACACAACTTCCATAAGCCAACAATACAATGAGATACAGGATAACTGTACATGACACAACTTCCATGAGCCAAGCAATACAATGAAATAAAGGATATGTGGGTATGACACAACTTCCATCAGCCAACAATACAATAAATTTATGATAAGTGTACATGACACAACTGCCATCAGCCAACAATACAATGAGATACGGGATAACTGTTCCTGACACAACTTCAATAATCCAACATTACAGTGAGATACAGGGGAAGTGTACATCACACAACTTCAATAATCCAACAAGACAATATATAAGATAAAGGATAAGTGTTCATGACACGTACAACTTCCGTAATCAAAAAATTCAATAAGATACAGGATAAGTATACGTGACAACTTCCACAGGATAAATGTAAACGACACAACTTTTAAAAGCCAACAATACTATGGGATAGAGGATAAGACATGACACAACTTTCAAAAGTAAACGATACAATGAGATTCAGAAAACCTGTACATGGTTCACTTTCCATGTACAGAATTTATTTTGTATTTGTCTTTCAGATAATGATAATATTAGACATGTTATATGCAGTTCTTGTTTTTCTCTCCCGATTACTATCAATATGCAACCTTATAAAACTAATTCATTTCTTGTTGATCCCGTATATTGTAGAAAGTAGGAGTATTTAGGCTGCAACGTGGTATACGTATGCGGCAACGCGGAGCGAGGATATAGAAATGCCGGGTCTTCGTCATACATGCGTGTGTGCGCCAGTAACACTTTTTTCGTAACACATTTTCAGCTACTATTAGTCGTTAGCCTACCAGGCGATATTTGGTATGCAGCTTCAGGTAGGGGTCTCATATGGTGGGATGCGTTTTCAGGTCTGCATGTCGCTATCTACTTCCTGCTTATTGAGCAGAGTAGAAATCTTGCTGCTCGGTGGGGAACCCATGAATTCTGTTCTTATTGATTTAGAGACCAGCGGTCAAATAGAAGTCATTAAAAAGAAGCAAGCACGGACATCTTGTGGCAATGATTGGACCGTTACGGACGGGAACTGGGACTGTGAGTAAATGCTTTTGTCTATGAACCCATAGACCAAATGTCACGGTGGCTAGACGTTACGGACACTTTCAGCTTAAACGGTAACTTTATGATCACGCAACTGTTTAATTCAGGACTAACACATATTAATTTCATGGACATGGGAAAGATAAACTTAAAAAATAAACATAATAAGAAGAGTTTGAAAATTCTTATTTGGTTTTTAGAATATCTAAATCTGTTATCGGTCGACGATAAATTCATTTCTTTCAAAAGACGACCATTTGAACATTTAATACTGGAAAAAGGTCCGAGTGCTGTATTTTCGAATGCGTGTTACTTGAAACCACGAAATCTATGTTTTAATACGTGACAGACACACCTGTTTGAGGGACGTAAGTCGCATTTTGCCTTACCTTTGCATGCACTGTTAATTCTATAGTGAGGTCATCGTCTGAACAACATTGATTCCATCGTATCCCGTCGGGCGCCGGTCTGCATATCTGGCCAGTCACTCACAGTGGCAATGTGTTTGTTTACAACCCCAGTCTAGTTTCATCGGGGTTCAATAATACTTTGTATTGAACTAAAGAACACACTTTGTCTAGATAGGGTCACAAACTTGGCAAAACCCCCATGCATTTAGTATGAGTTGCTGTCGGCTGGCATGTGAGCGTTTCACTAAGAACTTAAATAAAGAAAAAATTATCAAGACTTTTATTGCAATTTTTGAGTGTATGTAAGTTTTAGTTGAATGGTTCACAGGCAATATTTTGGAAAGTTTATGAATTGAAAATATGTCTAAAAATAATGTTATTGCAAACAAATCAAAGATATGGCCATTTTCTGCTCATTTATTTGCAACAGACTGAGGCTATAAGTTGAAAAAAAAATAAAAGTGTTTTTTTTCTCTACAAAACAAACTCAAATAAAATCTTGACTAGGACACTTGATAGAACATTCTCTTTTAACTTAGATATTGAGAAATAAGAAATACAAATGAATTGTTTCAACTAATTTGTTTTCCTATAGACTATGACACATAATAAGAACTTCGGTCGAATGAAAACTGTTAAAACCCTGTCAATACGAAGAAAGAATTACTGAGCATGCAAGAAAGATATTATAACAGTTCGTTGTCAATCTTTAGAATAAACGGTCTCCTTGTGAGGTTTGCAATTTTTTTCGTGTGGCATTTCAACCATTTAGCAAAAAAAAAAGAGATTTCACTAAATTCGTCCTTTCTTCCTTGCGACGTCCAAACGCAGATTTCGCCGTTTTCCAAAGTTAAAAGGTTCCTGTGAAAAATCCTGATGCAGGGGCTACAAGTTTAAAGCTAGGAATTGTAAAGGAGTAAATGATAAAAATATTTGTGGCAGAAAAAAGTATTTTAGCGTACTTGTTTCCTTAATTTTTAAATTTTATTTCGGAAAAATATGCAAAATATTGTTTCCCAATCGGCTGTAAGTGATGGAAATCCCCTATTTGTATTAAAATGCAAAAACTTTTCACAAGTTGAATTAGCTTAATAGGTTATTCCTGATATATAAGAGGTCAAATGTAGAAATGTTCATTTTTTTTGATAAATTGTTTCTTTGGTAGGAATCGCATATATGATGACATGGTAGAATCGAAGTTATAAGGTGTTTTATATAACTGATCATAATGAAATAACGCCTTATCAAAAGTGATAAAAGAGCATTTTTATCAATTTTATGAGAACATTTAAAATAAATATAAACTGTTTACATGTAATAAGGCTATAAATAAATTTAATTGTCTTACACTCGGTCTCAATCAGAAAAAAATATCCCCTATTTTTAAGGGTGTGTTTTACGTAACGCCATTATCTTTACTTTGCAGTTAATGAAAATATTCAAAATTTCTATAATATAATTACGTTGTGGTTCCTTTAAAAAAATCGGTTTAAATTCTGATGCTGTGTGCAATATCACAGAAATTATGGACAAAATAGTTGTCAAAATCTGAGAAAATCGGATGTGTTTTACGTAACGCCATCTTCCGAGCGTCATAACTTTTAATAACGTCAAAGTCAAGTTTTCAATGCAAAATGCATGCATTTTGTTTCTTTGATATCTTTAATCCGGATAAAGTGGTGTTGCTAATTTTTTATATATTATTTCCTCAAATGATTTTTAATCGAAAGACGCAAACAAAAAATACTAAAGAATAATTTCATTTTTTTCAGAAATTTGCCATTTTTCGTGTCCGTCTTAGCGTAGAACGAGCGTTTGTACATGTTGCAGTAGCCAAAAATTGCAAAGCAAACATCAGACATGCTAGTCAGCCACCAACTTAGGCCCGACAATCATACTCGTAAGGATCATTTCAGTATGTCATATATATCGATAACAACCTGAGCTATCAGAGTGGGCGTTAGGGTCCTATGTAATTTGGCTGGTCACTTACGATTGCCATTAGTGGCGGTTTCCTCTAGGTATTTTGGTTTCCTTCAACATTAGAACCGCTCACAGCACCCTGTATGATCCTTGTGTGCCCATTCTAAAGTGTCTCTTTGTAACAAGTTCGAATTATTTTTTTAAAAACTGTCTCTGTTTGATGTTGTTTATTACATTTTTGTCCTGACCCCCGGAAATATTTTTGTTAATCCCAGTATATTTTACACATCTTTCTCAGGTTGCGGAATGGAAACTTATAAATCTTTGGCCGCGTCTTTTTGTGGAAGTCTCCAGCATTCTGACCACTACAGTAGAATAGCAAAATTGAAAAAAATGCAGTATAATTGAAAAAAAAATACGAACAGTGACCGCTAGTCACATTGAAGCTGCTGGATGTCACGTACCATTATATTCAATAGCCCATTATCTTCTATCTTTTTTAAATCGAGTTTGTTTCGAAATTAACTAATGCTGCTGAATCTCAATATTTTACTTATCTAGCCTTTTGAAACCCGGTCGCTTTATTATCTTTTTCTGCGTGCTTGTTAATAGCGAGCATCGCAGATGCGAGCCCTACGGCATTGTGCATGTGTTGAGATGTGCCAGAAATATACTGACGATAAAACCGGAACAGGTTTACTTTTACGGAGTGAAAAAAATAATAGGCACGGAGCAAGTAAAACAATCAACCCTCTTGACTTATGAAAAAATACATCATAACCTGTTATGCAAAAATATAAAAATTGCAATTCAAAAACAGTTATAAAACCCTCATTCATTCACTTGTTTATTTTTACACACAGATTTTTATTTAAACACCATTCGTTCTTTTCCGCTGAAAAACGATTTTCCGGAAATTACCGAGCCAGCTTTTGGCAACATCGCCCCATTTACTAGTCATAATAAAATGCATAATACTGACCAAGCTTTGTTAAATTCCAAGTAAGATAAAATAAGATAAAGAAATACATAAATTTACTGAATAAACCCTACTCATAATAATAAATAAAAGGTTCTTACCTGAAAATGAAAGAAGAGTCCCATCCTGTGACGTGGGGTTTCACTCACTTTCCTCAGTCCCGCATTATATTTTGACTTTACCGTTTTTTCCGCCGGGTTTCTTAATGTACCTTCTGTTACCAATGCTTCAAATAAAACACTGATACTCAGAAAATCTCACAAAACCTGACAGAATTTGAATGTTGTTTTGATCTGCTGAGGAAGCGCGAAATACTCTGACAAGGAAATGACGTCACGTAATTCATAAAATTGATAATTTCGTCCCCGCTTAATGTCGTCCCAGAATGTTACAGGATTTATTATTTGCACAAATAATTGAATTTTTAATAAGTAGTCATTGATCCCAGATATTTTAACAACAACTTTCTCAAGTGCATATAATTTGGGTTTGGTGGGGTCAGACTTTGCTACTATTTGATTCCTTTTTTAAAAGTTCCCTCTTTACGTTAAACTTAGACGGTCGAGCGGATTTATTTTTAAAAGGTATATAGATTTTCGATGCTCGCTAAAAAGGCAGGGCCTTAATCATATTAGCGAGCATCGCAGATGCGAGCCCTACGGCATTGTGCATGTTTTGAGATGTGCCAGAAATATACTGACGATAAAACCGGAACAGGTTTACTTTTACGGAGTGAAAAAAATAATAGGCACGGAGCAAGTAAAACAATCAACCCTCTGGGCTTATGAAAAATACATCATAATCTGTTATGCAAAAATATAAAAATTGAAATTCATAAACAGTTATAAAACCCTCATTCACCCACTTGTTTATTTTTACACACAGATTTTTATTTAAACACCCTTCGGTCTTTTCCGCTGAAAAACGATTTTCCGGAAATTAGAGTACTCTACCGAGCTTGCTTTTGGCAACATTGTCCCATTGACAAATGCATGATACTGACCGTGGCCAAGCTTTGTTAAATTCTAAGCAAGATAAAATAAGATAAAGAAATACATAAATTTACTGGATAAAACCTACTCATAATAATAAATAAAAGGTTCTTACCTGAAAATGAAAGAAGAGTCCCATCCTGTGGGGTTTCCCTCACTTCAAGTCTTTCCTCAGTCTTTTTTACTTTACCGTTTTTTCCGCCAGGTTTCTCAATGTACTTTTTGTTACCAATGCTTCAAATAAAACACTGATACTCAGAAAATCTCACAAAACCTGACAGAATCTGAATGTTGTTTTGGTCTGCTGAAGAAGTGCGAAATACTCTGACAAGGAAATGACGTCACGTAATCCATAAAATGGATAATTTCGTCCCCGCTTAATGTCGTCCCAGAATGTTAATTACAGGATTCATTATTTGCACAAATAATTGAATTTTTAATTAGTAGTTATTGATCCCAGATATTTAAACAACAACTTTCTCAAGTGCATATGATTTGGGTTGGGTGGGGTCAGACTTTGCTACTATTTAATTCCTTTTTTAAAAGTTCCCACTTTACGTTAAACTTAGCCGGTCGAGCACATGGATTTATTTTTAAAAGGTATATAGATTTTCGATGCTCGCTAAAAAGGCAGGGCATTAATCATATTATCGAGTTTTGCGTGAAAATATGCTTTGTTAAATTTTGGTGACGTTACACTTTTGTTAAGTTCAAGCCATACAAACCATTGCGCCAATCTTTAATTTCATGCAAAAAGTTGTGAAACACTTACATATGGCAAGCCAAACTGGACAAAAGTCAATATTTATTTATATTAATAATTCATTTATTAATATAAATAATTATTTATTAATATAAATAATTCATTTATTTATATTAATAATTCAATTATTAATATAAACAATTCGATTTATTTATATTAATAATTCAAAGTGGAATTATTAATATAAATAATTCATTTATTTATATCAATAATTCATTTATTTATATTAATAAATGCATTATTTATATTTATAATTCTTTTATTTATATCAATAATTCTTTTATTAATATAAATAATTCAAGTAGATTTATTTATATTAATAATTCATTTATTTATATAAGTAATTCATTTATTAATATTAATAATTCATTTATTAATATTAATAATTCATTTATTGATATAAACAATTCATTTATTAATATAAATAAATGAATTATTGATATAAATAAATGAATTATTTATATTAATAATTCCACTTTGAATTATTAATATAAATAAATCGAATTGTTTATATTAATAATTGAATTATTAATATAAATAAATGAATTGTTTATATCAATAAATGAATTATTAATATTAATAAATCGAATTATTGATATTAATAAATGAATTATTGATATTAATAAATGAATTATAAATATACATAAATGAATTATTAATATACATAAATGAATTATAAATATACATATATGAATTATTAATATAAGTAATTCGGCCATTTATTGATATAAGTAAATGAATTGTTTATATAAATAAATGAATTGCTTATATTAATAAATGAATTGCTTATATTTATAAATGAATTATTTATATTAATAAATGAATTATAAATATTAATAAATGAATTATTAATATAAATAAATATCGACTTTTGTCCACTTCGGCTTGCCATACTTACACCAATCCACATATCGGTAGAGAAAAAATGCAAACTGATTTCTACAATTTAGAAAACAATTGTTTTCAAAAGAGCAATTAAGTAAATTAAAAAACAGCTCAAAGGGTTTTCTTCCTAAACTTAAAGGGTTCGTTGCCTAGATGGCGCAATTTAAATCCAAACCAGTGCGAAAAAGAATTCAGGTGTGTTCTAAGATCTGAAACAAGGCCTTTCTGTTAAAACCTTTATATCGTGTATAAGGATGCCGGTCCCGCATTATGAAGATATTAAGATTATGAAACACAAAATGCTACAGTCCGGACCAAAACCTGCATTTCAGAAAGTATTTATATGATGCCTAAACATGCTAAAGGCACTGTGAATTTATGCAATATGCTACTCAATTTCTAAGCATAATTTCTTTTCGTGTTGTACTGAATACATTAATACATTTAGTTTTTCAAATATTGTTTTTAATTGTAGGATTGGTTTTTTTTGTTTGTTTTTTTTTTTTTTTTGGGGGGGGGGGGGTAGTACACTTATATATTTTCTGTTTTATTCTACAATTTTGGGGGACGCTGTAAATTATTTTTATTAATTGTTTTTTTATTTAGAAACCGAACCATTGTTTGCTTGTATTATACATATGGATTCGTGTTTTGATATCTTTGATTACAAACAGTTATATATATAAACGGATTTCAATTCATGACCTGAAATTCCCTAAATACACATCTTAATAAGATTATAAGTTCTTATTAGTTTCGAACAAACCTCTTTTCTTTTTAAGTTGCGGAATAAGTTTAAATGCTTGGATTAGAAATTTATTATCTAGAGAATATTATATTATCAGTCAAATATTAGCCTTCAACCCAGTCATTACAAACGTCTGTTTGAACGAGACGATCTGTATTTTTAACGTGACAAACCCGGAAGTAATATTCCATTGAAATGGCAGTGTCAAAACCTTTAGGAGAGAATAGCGATAAATTGACTTGTGCTCTATGTTTAGAATTGTATAAATCACCAAAAGTTCTTCCGTGTCTGCATACTTTCTGTGAACAATGTCTTGAAAAATTTATCGCAAGCGTCGGGACCAGTAAGGAGGACCAAGTTTTACAATTTAGGTGTCCTCTATGCAGGACAAAGGTAAACCCTATAAAGCAATACAAAGAAGTACAGGAATGGGTCAGACATTTTCAAAGTAATAGAATAATAACATTAATGTTGGCCAAACAGGAAGGTCTGAGAATAAATTGTGATCCATGTAAAATCGGCGATGAAACATCTGATGCCAAAGTTTGGTGTCCGTCTTGCGCAGAGAGTCTGTGCGAAATGTGTGCAAAAGTGCATAACAGAATGAAAATTTCAAAAGACCATTGCACAATTGAACTTATAGAAATTGATGTACAAAGTCGCGGTTTAGACTTTTCTGCCATTTCGGAATTTTGTCTTTGCCACGCAAGAAAAGACTTGGACTATTTCTGTGCAGACCACGATCAGTTATGTTGTAGTGTATGCGTCTATTCTAATCACAAAAGCTGCGAAACTATGTCTATACATGTGAAAGACAGAATTGGATCTGACTTAAGGTCTCTCCCTGGTGAACTGACCGCTGTAAAGGACGAAGCTTTCAAGTTACTGGAAGATAGAAAACAGCAAAAAACATTGCTTACGTCTTATGCAGAAAAGGCTAAAAAGGACGCAGCTACATTTACAGAGAATTTAAAATCAAAACTGGACAATTTACTAGAAGCTTTCAATAAACATGTTAACATTCTTCAAGAAGAAGAAAATACAGAATTGAATGTTGCAATTCGTCTTATAGAGCAGTTGTTATCTGTATCGTTACACTGGACGAATGTCGTGGAAGTGGTACCGGAAAACGCATCCGAAACTAAACGATTTCAGATAAAGAAAACAATCAACAGGCAACTAGGTGAATGTATCAATGAACTTATATTGCAGATGGATAAACACGATATTGTTGGACTGAAATTCGATGATTGTGGTGTCGAGGGGATAGTTAAAAGCCTAGAAACATTAGACAGAATAGGAAGTATTGTTGTCTCCAAATCTTCTGCTCCTAACATGATGAGTACAGCAAAAGTAATGTGTGAAAAGGCAAAGATAGTTTCAAATCCATCTTTACGGTTACCATTCAATTTTGAAACTGTCTCCGTGACATTTATAAGAAAGATTACGATACAGGGAATGAATATCGCGTGTGGAACCTGCTTAGATGCAAATAATATTATAGTTGGAATAAAACATGTAAAAAGGGGAGGGAATTACCAAGTCAGGATTTTAAGCAAGGAAACTGGGGAAACACTGAGCAAAATTGCTATAGAGGAAAACATGAAAAGCATATGTTTTGACCAAAGAAATAACATAGTTCATTTAGCATGTCATTCCCAAGCATTAGTTACCTTTGAATTAAAGGCCACACAGTGTAAGATCACATCACTTTCTAAAACTAAACGTTTACTTGGAGGAATTTGTTGTCGAGAGGAACAAGTTTTTCTTGTAGACGAAGGTTTTGTCCTAACATTTAATTCTTCACTCAATCCTGAAGGTAGTTTCAAAACATGTTTTAAATCATCCACTGATTATTCTTCGCTTGGTTTGGCCGTTTATGATGATTCACTATTCTATAATACGAAGGACAATGAAATTAAACGCACTACCATTGACGGAGCTGACATCTTCTGTTTCAAGTCGTCAACAATAGCGAAACCTTGCAACCTTGCCGTTCTGTCATCCGGCTTAGTTCTCGTCGTCAATACTAGCGGAAAGTTACACGCGCTCTCTGACGATGGAAAGAAATATAGAGTTTTACTTGAAACATTTGAGAATGTGGAGTCACCTACTGATTTGTGGCTAGATTCCGATGGTTTGACATTTTACGTATGTGGCGGTGAAAACATCGATGTATACAGAATTCATTAAACCTTTTAAACTTGTACAGAAATTATTTTAGTGACTGTCCCGCCACAAATCAGAGGGGCATAGAAATAGTTTGACAAATTTTATAGGAGTTATGGGACTTTATTGTTTTTGTTCATTTTAGGTTATACGAACACTTTGTGGGCACACCCGGGTGGGTGCAAATCCTCTGAGACTGCTCAACCGACGTTTTTCTGAAATTTGTACATGTAAGATTGTTTGTCATGATTTGTTATTGATTATATTGCAACATTATTTTGATTAGACAAATTTAATATGGGTTAATATGGAACTTGTGTCTTAATAAGTGGGTCTGTGTGCATCCGTTCGTCACAATTTTGTGGACACAACTCCTTTAAGACCACTCAACGGATTTTGATAAAATTTTGTAGGATTGTTTGTTTTGATATGCTGATCTGGTTTGACAAATTTTATAGGAGTTATGGGACTTTATTGACTTTGTTAATTTTAGGTTATAGGAACACTTTGTGGGCACACCCGGGTGGGTGCAAATCCTCTGAGACTGCTCAACCGACGTTTTTCTGAAATTTGTACATGTAAGATTGTTTGTCATGATTTGTTATTGATTATATTGCAACATTATTTTGATTAGACAAATTTAATATGGGTTAATATGGAACTTGTGTCTTAATATGTGGGTTTCTCTGAGGCTGCTGAACAGATTTTGCTGAAGTTTTATTCATTTTAGTATGTAGTTGTTTGTACTTGAATATTAATACTTTTTTGGAGTTTGAAAAACCGAGACTACACTGTTTATTGTCAAAGTAATTTTTCAACTTAAATGCAGCGGCGAGGGACATTAGCTTCGTGTAGCAATCTTGTTATAGAATATGTGTTAAAGATCATCTCACACTAATATAGTTTATTACAGAAACTAATAAAAACTGTTCAAAACAGTTCGCGTTTATTTCCGATTGCAGTTTAGTTGTGTGTATACGGTGGGTAATTAAATACCCCATGTAACAACGAAGCTGTAGTAGGTATGTTTTTGACTGGTCGTCAGTCTGTCCTTCTGTAGACGCAACTCCTTTGAAATACTACACCGAATTTAACGAAACTTGGTATGCAAGGAGAACACAATATGTAATTGTGCATATTATCAGAAATTTTTTGTCCGCAAAATTTTGTGGGAGTTATGGCCCTTTGAACTTAGAAACTTACCAAAAATAAATCTTGAAAGAGGAAGTATCGTTATGATAATGATGGTATCACAAAAAGACGTTTTACGTATGGTTTTTGAACCAAGAAAAGTTAGTGTTTAGTGCATCGGGCAACAGATTTACTGGATGCTAAGTTAGACCTTCAATTTCAATGATTTTTTTTCAAATTTTGATATAAGCAAGCGCTAACGAAGCCCTTAGTAAAAAAAAACTTGGAGTTTTGGAGCATTGGCTTCACATATGTGTAAAAAAAATGGTGCCAAAAGATCGTGTGCAGCGTTTTAATGAAACCCGGGCGAGCAAGAGTTAATTCGTGATACAAGCATTTAGTCGGGTTTACTGCAGTAAGCGCTTTGCCTCCATTTGTTGGCGCATGTAAGTTTTTATATCACCGGTAAGATTGATCACTGCACAATGACCATGCCTAATTTCACATTCGTATGACAATTTTGTAATTGATATTCATAAGTTTTTATTTGGGTTTCTTTTTTGATAGAGTATACTTGAATGAACTTTGATAGAGTATACTTGAATGAACTGAAAGAAACTTCATGTTGGTACGCAAGAAGTAAACCATTTTTAGTTGTGCATGTTGCTAGTAATTTTTTATCTGCAAAATTTTGTGGGGGTTATAGCCCTTCAATTGAACTTAAAACTTACAAAAAATCATGAATTCTCATCTTGTTGATGCAATTCGTCTTAAACTACCAAACAGAGTTTAACAAAACTTGGTATAATGTTGTGCGTATTATATGTATCATGAATTTTTGATCCGCAAAATTGTATTGGTATAAGGTTCTTTGAACGTTACTATAAATTCTGATTACTGCATATCACATTTATACTCGAGTTGTTTATATTATTTGACAGAATATTTGAGCACGATTGCTAAGGTTCTTTCATTGTCTTCTATGTCATCTTATCTTTTCTTTGTTTGCCCTTTTGATATTTCTCCGCTTTTTTCAAATTCTGAATGACTATCCATTAGAAATGAAAAATTGGCTTCAAAATTTATTACGGAAAGGATATGAATTGAATATCTTGGTTAAATATGTGAATTTAATGTTTTTTGGCAGAAATATTGATAACTTGTCTTAGGTTCTCTAGTGGAATTGGACCGTTGATCGATTTGATTTTTATTGTGCGTTTAGTTTTTGTGCTTTGTCTAGGAATATTGATAGGGGGAAGGTTGGGCCCCAAAACTAGTTTAACCCCGCCATATATTACATGTGCCTGTCTTAAGCCAGGAATCTTTGACAAAGTTTTCGTTTGTACTTGTCTTTTTGATGTTTCCTGTTCCTTGTTTAAGAAGGGGGTCTATTTGTGACTATTTTAGGGCTGGATTTGAATAATATGCATTTTATTTAGACCATGGGCCAATTGTAGAACCGCGAGCAGTGCCAAATTGCCTCGTTGAAGGCTGCTGGCGGTTGTCCATTGTGGTTTTTCTAAATTGCCGTTTAATTGTGGACTGTGTCGCGTACACTTATTCAACATCTCATTATTTTCTATTACTGACAAGTTTCTATTAATTGCTATTAATTGCAATTTTGGCACCGACAACGAAGAAACATTATATTTTTGTGTTAAATCCATTTTGCCTGATTAGCAAAGATGTGCTAAATATAACATTGCAGATTTTAAATTTTCAGTTGGCCTATGGAAAATAAAGGTAATAAAAAAAATAACCGCCCTTGGAAAATTAAAAGAAGAAAAAACAAAACCAGGGAGGCACACCAGAGAAACTAAAGATCGCAATGGTCCTGATTTAGTACAGACATTTTAAAAGAAATGGTGCGTTAAGAATGATCTCTAGTCAGTTTAAAAATAACAAGGTCTCTAAATTAATATTAAAACAGTCAAAACAGCAAGGGGGGGGGGGTATGCTACAGCAACATGATACTAGTGGCATGCATGCACATAATATTGTTATGCCCCATCTACGAAAGAAGAGGGGCATGTAGTGTTCGGGTCCGTTCGTCCGTCATTAATCCCAATATTTCCAAATTCCCATTTATAGTCCGGCAGCTTCATGCATATTTCAGAAGAATTGTGCACCAGCTGTTACAAGCATGAAACTTGGTACAAACCTTCTCCGGACATCACTCTTTCATTTAAGATCGGGAGCCCATCTTATAAATTCCTTACTTCCGGTCAAATTCAAGATGGCCGACACCACGTGGAAATCTGTAGATTACTTCTTTTAGAATTGAAGTTTTTTGCATATAGCGACAAATTTGGGTTATTGTTTTTCATATGGCATGTTGTGAGGCTGAAGCCACATAGAATATAACAAATAAGACCACTTCCGGTAAAATGGCGGACATTTTCAGGTTTTAAATGATTTTTTTCAGATTGCTTTGAAAACAAAAAGTCTTAAATTTTATACATATGTAATATAATTTAGCAATTAAGTGTTATTCCTAGCATCACCTGTATTTACATATTTACTTGCCAATTTTAGTCTAAACTTGCATTCCTTCAATGGAATTTGAAAAAAAAAGTTAAGTTTGACTTCTTTGCCAAAATATGTGTTTGTCTTAATAACAGAAAATGTTTGTTCTAAAATACCTTTTATTATGATACATTTAAGTATCCTATAAAGCCCCAGTCACACTGTCACGTTTCGGGACCCCGTTTTACTACGTTTCTAAAACTTAGTGAAACGGCTATACACCTAACGAAACGTACCGACACGTAGTTGAAACCAGGTACATACGTAGAGATACCTAAACGCAAACGTGGGGTTTCCCGTTTGTATCGTTTGCACGACACAAACGTGACGAAACTTGGCTAAAAAAATAAACGTAGCAGATACGTAGTAGAACGTGGTGAAACGTCGGTAAAACGTATTAAAACCTAGTGAAAGCGTAACGAAAACCTGGTAAAACGTAGCTCAAAGCCAACTGTCAGGTTTCACTACGTTTTCCTAGGTTTTTACTACGTTTCACGAGGTTTTATGAGGTTTTTGTACGTTTTTGTACGTATAATGTAAAGTTTCGCTAGGTTTTATCACGTTTTAGTAGGTATCATCACGTTTTACTACTCTTACTCTTTCATTTTGCATATCTTTGCACCCTTGTTTTGTACAAAATCACTTAGATCACATTAATTTAAAAGAAAAAAAGTACTATGAAATTGGTAAATTATGGGAAAGTCCTCAACGAGCATACATGTACTCTACAAGTTAAGGTTGTTGTTGTTTCAGTACAACCAGAACCGGTACCAGAGGATTATAAAAAATGCGTTTAATTTGGGTGAGACATTGGAAAAGAAGGAGATCCCAATTCGGCATATACGAACAATTTTAGAGGGATATATTGTTTCCTTTAGAAACTTTTTGCCTGTAGTAAAAATGACACCAGGGCTTGAGAAGAAAGACACATTGCTCAGAAAGGAGCTAGCAGTGGTCTATCTCTTGCACTTGTCCTCATTGCAGCGGTTTGTCAGTTTTTCTGTAACCAATTATTTTTGGAATTAGATGACTGGGATATAAGGTGATTCGTTTTTCTAAGTAAAAGGGAATGAGGAAAAGACTGAAATAGTTCTTTGCGTAAAAGTCTTAAAGATGTTAAATATAAACAGTTTGTAACAAGGATTTTGTGAGCTGATGCTTACTGGTGATATCCCGCTTCAAAACTTTAGTATTCGGTTAACAAAAAGCAGATGACCTATGCTATAAAATTGCTATACACCCTATTATACCACATGATAAGATTGAAGGCGGAATATCAAAACTCTACGACATAATTATAGTTAGACAACTGTGATAGGAACTTTGCATCCATGTTCAACATGTGTAAAACCAGTATAGCTATTATGCACTATTTGGTACCACAGTATACAGTAAATGCAAAATACCGATATCATATCTATTATATTTTAAAAGCAGTTTGAAAACTGTGACGAACTTTAATTTCACAGACAGACGAACGGACGGACAATGGTAATATAATATACCATTAGTGATCATTAGTCTTTGGAAAACTAAAATATGAATGAAATCACAACTTACTTTTCTCCACAAATCAATCACTACCTGTTCCTAGTGAATATATATATATATTTTATTTTGAAAACTAACCCGGTTTTCGCAGGTAATTCATCACAGCGTAGTGGCACGTGGTAATACGTAGTAAAACGTAGTACATACCTAGCAAAACCGCAGTAATACGTACTAAAACGTATTGTATACCTTGTAAAACGTGACCAACCCTAATGATACCTGACGAAACGTACCACATACGTAGCACAACGTAGTAAAACCTAACGAAACGGCTGGTGTTAAACCTTGCCATACCTAGTAAAACGTAGGAAAACGTGAGGAAACCTTGTAAAACGTAGCATATACCTAGTTAAACGTGGAGACCAAAAACTTTGACAATAAATTACATCAAAACGTGACGTTTTGAAACGTAGTAAAACGGGGAAGCCAATACGTGACAGTGTGACTGGGGCTTAATGAAACCTACAGATAAGTTTATTTAACAATTACCGAAAATGCCTAAATATCTCCAGAAGAGCAATTACCGTCAATGCCTAAAACAAAATACCAAACAAGCTGTAATTACCGTAAATGTTCTTTAATTTAATAAAAACATATCCAATATGCATTTTTTCAGATTTTTAAGCTAAACAATATTTTCTTTTTTTGAATGGAAAGTTTTTAGCAACAGATAGATGATAGCTACATGTATGTCTGCTAGTTGTTTCACTCCCTTGATGTTCGAAAAAGTTCCTTCTTCCTCCCTAAGACTTCTGTGTTGACTGGGATAAATGTATTATTTGTCAACATGAAACTGATTAGCACCTCCTGTATCATTTACAGCTGAGAGGCCCCAATGGGACATTCGAATGTCAAAAGTCCGAAAGGGCAAAGACAACCCCATTCAACATGAACTGGAACAGCACGAACAAACCCAAAACATAAAAAACACAAAAACAACTAAACAGCAATCAACAACGCGATCTCAAGTCGTAACGAGAGTGAACTCGGGTGCTCTGAAAGGGTAAGCAGTTCTTAGTTGCTATAGCACACGCGTCGTACTGCCAATGGCCAATATAGCGTGTAAAATCCGATAAAGGAAGACATGTAGAAAACAAAGCATTTGACAAACTAACATCTGCATTCATCTGAGAGATAAAAATCCCTTATTACTCTATGAGCACATAGTGTCTTCCATAAAATTTCTTGAGTGAAGACAACAACCGAGGACCAACACCGTGTTACCAAGTTTTGTGTCAGACGTGACGCTCCGCCAAGGAAATCGATGTAAGCCCCCCCAAGTTCCGGAATAACGAATCAATGTGATACGGAAATTACATAAGGTAAAGCGGACGGAATGTTGCTACACAAGAAAGGAAAGTTGAAGTCATCAAGTTTGTTATAGAGCTTTGCTGAAAGTCTTCCTTGGGATGTAGATCTAAATATGAAACAGCCTTCCTAGAATCTGTGGTGTCCTTTATCTCAAGACTTGAGGATATACCGGTATGAGATAGAGAAAGTCAACGAAACGAGAACTGTTCTGTGGATGGACATCATCAATATAACAAAAAGCATGGTAAAACGAGCGCTAGGCTTCGATTTGTTTGGTCTAGAAGTGATTGTAAGAAGTCTGATTTATATTAATGAAGAAAAAAATCAGCAAGCAAAGGTGCCTATTGGAATCCCAATTGTTTGCAGAACGCGTCCACCAAACTGAACAACTATATCTTGTCTATAAGAAAGTTGAGCGTGTCTTTGTAAATTTGTTCTTTTTCTTCGGTTAGACTCATTGATTACACGGTAAGTCTTAGTATAATCGACTACCACATATCTGTACCTGCGTTTTCCATTTTTTAAACTGCGTTTTATCAGTTATGTCAAATTGTAATTTGAGTTGTTAAAGCGGAAAAGAAGTACAAATGTATAAAGTATGGAGAAATCGAAGGTTTTGATGCTGTTACGACGTCAGACTGATTTAGAGTTAACTCTCCATTAGTTCTTTCGAATTGCTTGGCACCATTTTCAGAATAACAACAATCGAAATATTTCCAAAGGCCAAATTTTATTGCCGTGAGTCAACAGAACTGAGAGACGTTTAGTAGTACATTTGGATGACTCCCCAATAAAGCACTTGTTGCGTGAAGTTTTATGTTATTTGGGAATCCAACACAAGGATGTAGAGTCATCATTTTTAGCACCTACAGAAAGGCCGAAGGAGAAATGACCGATTTATGATTATCAAGTTTTTCATTCTTGGACAGTGGTGTTGCTGTGTATGTGGTGCTTAAGAGAATATTGGATATGAAAACTTGACAGGTAACCTCGAACAGTTTCAATTAATACTGTAAACATATTAATTTTCGCGGTGTACTAATTTTCGCTATTTTCGCGGTTGCCAAAGGACCGCGAAAATAAGCACCCGCGAATATCTGTGATACACGATTGAGTTCACCATGTGCCATAGGGATAAAAAAAACTATGTTAGTTTCTTTTGTGGTAATACTTCGTCTGATCAAAAAGGTTTGTGTCAAGTAAAGATCTAGACATATAGCATTGACAGCCGTACTCGAGAATGTGCTATTAAGCTTCATCGTAAGCGATTCTGGCAAAGCTAAGCTTTCGTGATATTGTCGCACAAGGGGCAAAATAACATCCAAAATGTTGACATTGAACATTTTACCGCCAAGTCAAGCTTTTACCACCATATGTCAAGATTTCAGTGTATCAAGGACGGTTGGGTTTGGGAACGAGTCTACAAGTTTGTCCTCCCCTCCCGAGTCCCAGTGCTTACGATTTGACAAGGGGTAAAGACAACGAGTGGCATTCTTTTTGATCAGCATTTTCTGATGCATCAACAACATGCAAAAAACTTGTTCATTGTGGACGACGTTGTCGTTGCAAGTGTGGTCAGGCAGGACTCCTGTGCACTGTCTGATGCGCATGTGGTGGAATAAAGAGTTGAAACATATCTTTTGACGATATAATAACTAGACTTAAACAAAATATACATTTGTATGTACATATTTAACCATATTGATGCAAATTTATGATTCACATTTAGTAAAAATTTCGTTTTTAGTACATCTCTCTATCTATCCCCCATATTGGATTAAACCGGAAGTAAATAATTATGTTAGTATATTATAAATAAAACGTAAACAAAGCCTTTGGCATATTTTATGTCTAAAAGACCATAAAAATGCCTTTGAAGGATGTAAAACTGAAAAATTAACATGTTTCCCACGTGGTTTCGGCCATCTTGAATTTGACCGGAAGTAGGACATTTTTCAGATGGGCTCCCGATCTTAAATGAAAGAGTTGTGTCTAAAGAAAGTGTGTGCCAAGTTTCATGCTTGTAACAGCTTGTGCACAATTCTTCTCGTATCTGCCGGACTATTACTAACAAATGCCACATTAATCATATTGGTATGTTAGGTGCACCTAGTGATGTTTATCACAATGCATGCCTCGGATGCTGGATGTGACTTATATTTTCCGCATGAATGACCACTTACAGAAGTAGGGATAAAGTCTCTTCCCACTTACTGACATGTGCCACATCAACTATATTGGTATGGTAGGTGCACCTACTAATGCTTAGCACAATGTATGCTTCA
This sequence comes from Arcuatula senhousia, assembly GCA_963971305.1. Taxonomy (NCBI): domain Eukaryota; kingdom Metazoa; phylum Mollusca; class Bivalvia; order Mytilida; family Mytilidae; genus Arcuatula; species Arcuatula senhousia. Next base: position 5,926,614 of record OZ020313.1, read on the forward strand.
GAAGCTGGCTGTGACCTATATTTTCCGCATGAATGACTACCTATCTATAGAAGAATGGTTCAAGTCCATTTCGTCTTACTGATAAGTGCCATGGAAACCATTTTGTTATGGTAGGTGCACCTAGTGATTGCGGAAAAAAAATAAATGTTGCAAGATGGGGCATTATGTCTTTTGGACATATTCTTATTTCAGGTGTATTGGCGATTTTACTGCCAAATTCTGCAAACCAAAGTAATGTAATATCACATACTAGTATAGGGCAAATAGCCATGCATAAACAAATTATAAATTTATTAAAAAAAAAGAAAAGAATTGTTCGGGTGTCATTCACTCATGATCTGACTGCAAATACGTATTTTGTTAACACAATCAGACAGACAGTATACGCTTTGTTTCTGTCACACCTGCCAAGAAGCACAGTGATGTCAATAAAACAGTTAATAAAGTTATTCTGAATATGCAATGTTAACTTTACCATGTTTACATTCTTATGTAGCAACATATCGTTCGCTCTAGCTTGACCTTCCTATGTAGCACATGTAGCAACTTTTTTACGCTCCAGCTTATGAAGTTTACAAATCGCAACTGTATGATTCGTTCATATTCTAAACCTTATGGAACATACATCTGCCACACTTGTCACACAAATTGTTAACACAGGGTTATGTTACTCCTCATTTGTTGTCTTAACTTAAACATATTATGGCAGACATCATGCGCTTTTGGGGTTTCTACCTCTCTCAGAGCACAGATGTTGGGCTTGCCATGCTGAATTAAAACAATCTGAAATTGCTTACCTTCCTGACATGCGAGTTTACTCCTCTTACGACCTGGGTTCACGTTTTTGGTTGACTTTCACTTGTTTTATATGTTTTTGTGTTTCTATGTGCTGTTCTCGTTTTATCTGGGTTTGTCTCTGCCCTTTCGAACCTTAGACATTCGATTGCCCAATTGGTACCTCTCTGATTTTTTAGAGAAGTGACATATTAGGACCAATACCTACGCCTCACACACTAGACACAAACACATTATAGATGTCATTGTAACCAAGGATGTCCAAAACAGTTTTATTTAATCCCTGTTGTAACAATATACATATCCTGCCCAAACATTTTAAGTACTGTCAATGTTAAAGTGCTTTTGTGTCTCCTGTTGTTTTTGTGTAGTTTGTTCCTTTATTTGTTTTTGCCTTTCGTTTATTAATGTAGGTAAGCGGCGACTAAGCGTCTCTGGATTTGACGTAAATGCCCAGCCCACAGAATAACCGAGGTGTGTATCCTAGTTGGCTGTTGCTGCAGAGGGCATCATCTGCATCAGGTCATAATACAGAAAGCCTTAACGCTGACCCTATTTGACCAACGCGTGTGGAGAGTGTCGAGCTGCTTTGTGAGCTGCCAAGCATTGCACCACGTAGACTCAATTTTCCGCCACTTATACTCATCTCTCCCGCTTTCCAGTGGTCTACTGTTTCTTTGTTTCCCATTCCCACCCAATATTTGTCATAATCATCATTTACCTACAGTGTTGCTTTGACGTAAAACTCACCGATTCACATAATCACTCGGGTGTTCATATGGTAACAAAATCATTTTCAGGTTAATGATATCATGTTTAAAGAAATTCTAACGTATATGCAGTGCCATTTCAGTATAGTACACTTATTTACGCAAAACATCGTGCACTTTAAATTATTACTAAACGTAAAGGTTAAAGTGCAACTAAAACGCCTATAACAACTTTCATTTTATAGATCTTAATTTTCTAAGATCAAAGCAAAATACCCGACTTGATTCCGATGACAAATAACAAAGATATTGACAATTTAGTGTTAATTTCTTAAAATCTCACCTTTATAACTTCCGCTTTCGCGTAACTAATTCCACTGATTTTGCAACGTCAGAGGGGGAACCGATAAATTTGTTTACACTAGTTACATTAATAAACGGTAGTTTATCTTTACAATTTATTAGGAATGAAATGATAATTAATGCATCCAGAAATGAAACATGAAAAATATATATGTTTAATCACCAGAACTTTATTCAGTATAATCGTGATAATTGTTGAATTGTAGATGAAAAATTAATAACAGAAAATCGTAATTTGATAAAAGAAGCTTATTCCCCGAGGCTTATTCTTTTTTAATGATACTGATTATCTGTTGCATGAAATGAAGTTTTGAGGAAGAAGCACAGACACGTGTGTGTCCATTCTAAATTTCCTTGGCTTCAGATATTTTCGGTGTAACCGACACTAAAAGTATTACATATTAATTTACAGGAAGCTTAGACATCACAAGATATAATTAGATTAGCATTTTGGCAACATTATTTCATGGTTTCCTATACTCTAGCATAGACGTGTACCCGTTTGTCTGTTCTCGCTATTTTTATGGCCCCACCACGTATGTGGATCGGCCATATAGTTTTATCCTTGTCCGTCCGTACATACGTCCGTAACACTTTGCTTAAGTTCTTGATTGAGGTCAATATCTCGGATACTAGATGTTGAGAGTCAATGATATTCCACCACTAGATGTGTCTTGGGTAGCACTACACCATCCTCTAGTAAGTCGCAGTGACCTATATTTTAAGCATGAACGACTTTGGTTAAGTTCTAGGTTAAGGTCCATAACTCTGATACATTTTAAGCACGGGAGGGCCATCTGTGACTCATACACACATTTTTAGTTTAATGGTGGATTTTTAGGAAAGTTTGACAGATGAGGCCACGCCAAATAATTCATAGTTGGTCGGACAATTCATGAAAAAAATAGGCCGCAAGCGGGCAAAATGTGTATGCCCATCTACGAACGTATTGCATATTAGTGTTTGGGTGCATCCACCTGTTCGTTCGTCCGTACCAAATGTTACGAGGTGAAGCATTATGATTCAATTCAATTTTTTATTTGTCTAATTTGGTCCCACTGGTGGCATGAATGTAGGAAAAAAAGTCACAGGAAAAAAAGTCACGGAAAAAAAGTCACGGAAGAAAAGTCACAGGAAAAAAGGTCACAAGAAAAAAAGTCACAGGAAATAAAGTCACAATGTATACATATAATATTTGAATGATTAAATAAAAAAATATTAAAATTATGTATTTTTATACTGTATATTTCTAATATTTATAAATGATATAGTCATAGATAAGATAATAATAAAAAATGTAAATTAATAATACATGAAAAATGAAAATAACAAGAATACAAAAGTCACCAGCAAACAACTAAGAATTTTCTGTTTGTCTTTTAAATGAAAAAAAATATTATTAAACGTTTTTAAAAAGCGAAAGTTATAATTAAGCAAGACTTAATACAAAACTTCATATATAAAATGTTTTAATATAATTATATAGAAATGAGTAATTTGTAAGTAAAATTACTTGCATTTTTCATTATGGTCAATAACATCAAATGAGTTTTTATTCATATCTTACACTTATTTTCGATTTTTTTTTAATTAAAAAAGTGAAATAACAACAACAAAAAAGAAGATAAAGAAGAATAGTTTAAACATAAAAATGATAACACTTAGTTCAATATGGACTTTATAACATAATACATTGTGACTTTATTTCCTGTGACTTTTTTTCTTGTGACCTTTTTTCCTGTGTCTTTTTTTTCCTATCAAAACTGTGACCTTTTTCCTGTGACTTTATTTCCAGTGACTTTCTTTCCGATTACCGGTGGCATATTACATATAAAAAAATTTGACAAAGACAGACCAGAACTATACAGTAACATTAGAATAACAAGATAATTAAGTAAAAAAAAATTGAATACACAATGTGATGTGTTTGTATTATTGTTTACAACTATAATTATTAAAGATAATAAATATGCATAGTACATATTTGTGTTTACTTTGTATATGGCAAAACCACAGCCCAGAGAAGTTTTAGAAGAGAAAATCTATCATGATGATCTGATGTTATTTTGATAACAAAAGAAATGGATACTTTTTACTAATTAAATATATTGAAGAACTTCTAAATTTTACTTTGTCTGTTTGCAGAGGGCACCAAGGGACTACTATTGTATGCTTTAGGATATGCGTGATGTTTTTAACATGTTTTATTTTACTGTAAACGTAATAAAATTTTAGACGCTAAATATGAACATTATATGCCCACCAACAGTATGAAGCCATTTATTGCAAATACTGTGGACTCAAGGAATTAATTTATTTTATTTTATTTAATTCTATATTTTATTTTATTATGTTTCTATTTCAATACGATAATACAACACTGAATTTGAGAAGATGCTCGAGTTTGAAATTACTTGTCCCCAAATTGTTGATTGCCCCCCTATGGTGACATATTGGTTGTCTAATTTCGTTTAACTTCACACCTGTGTTTGTTTGTTCGTCGCAAAAGGTAGTCCATACTCAGCATGGGTTAATAATTAAGGTAATTATCACAAGGACTGGAATCCTGAAACCGTCCAATTCCGACATCGGCCTGCATATTAGACATATATGATTCAAATTAACACTTTGGACCATAAAGACAACACAACTGTTTAAAATAGATATGTTCCTTTGATTGCATCATGTATGTGTACTGATTGCTGCAGTAAAAACTTTAAATTTTGTGGAAATCTGACAATCATAATTGCTTAAATCAATGGATTTAACCAAGGAATTGGAGTACTTTAATTCATTGATATTACAAATTTTAATAGGTCTAAACTTCATTCTTGTGACGGCCTACCATTTTAAAATATTATTTGGTGTAAAATGTATTGTTAAAAACTGGAAAATGTATATTTGTGTTCGTTGGGTATTTCTTAAATATTAATGTAAAAAAATGCCACCGAAATTATTTATATTTTATTGCGGATATCTTTAATATCCCCTTTCAAAAAACACATTCCTACTATACTAGCAAACGATTTCGGTTCCCCCTTGTGCGTCACTTCCGGTTTAGCTCGCATGTAATTCTTTTCCGGAAATATCGTTGATTAGATTTTGAAAGGTGCGAAATTTTGCACTTCAGGTAGTACTCCACAATTAATTTATTTAGCTCATTTTTGCATGTGCTCGACGTTGACTATTTTGTCCCGGGTTCTTGTAATCGCTTTAACTGCTATATGCACTTTAAACTAGGTGGTGCTCCAAACTCCGGGCATGTTTAGTCGTGTTTAGTGCCGTATTTGGTTTCTTTGTTGTACTCGTTGCCCCTAGCAACTCTTAACATTTGTCAAAAATTTGGGGACAAAAATACTCAAAATTCGGGGTTTTGTCCTTTTTTTGAACGTTGCCAGTAGTCGATCTTTCGGTTCAGGTGAAACGTAACATGTATGAAATGAAAGCCCGAAAACAGTCCTTTCGTTTAAGACCAAATAAACCTATCCGACTTCGGCTCTTTTTTCCGCTAAAATTGTTCAAACTTAAAAATCTAAAAATAGCACATTTAAATTTAAGCCCATCCGCTGGTCACCATGCACAGCCGGAAGCAACGCTTTATGATCATTGGTACTGATTTTTTCGAAATTATTCTTTAAAACAATAACCGTGGATCGTAATTTTTATATAACGGGTCCAGATTTTTTATTTGTCTTGTTTTAAGACCAAAACGAATCAATATTTTCATATAACAAAAAAGTTCACAGGGGCCACATACGAAAACAATACTGTGAAAAAATCCTAATTGTGGAGTACTACCTCAAACACTCATATCTCCGTTATTTGTCAACGGATTTTGATCGGATTTTTTGCATTGATCTTAGAAAAATAAACACTTTTAAATAAGATTAAGTTGTTATGACCGTTTTAGTTGCACTTTAAAATTCATATGACCTTGGGGATAAATAATCAAGGTCAGATGTTGTAGACATTGACCAAACCTGATCATGTCAACAATATACATACCATAAAACTTATTTAAGCTTTTTGAAAAATTAAATATTAAAATATTTGGAAAAGTAACATTAATTTCAAATTTTGGTTAAATCAACAGAGTTATTTTGCTCCGTTACCATACATAGCAACCATGGTTGCTAAGGCTGCTTTGTGTTGGATATTTATCACAACAACTAAACATTTTTATAATAACGCATTTATAAGGTAGCAATGGCACAACTTCCAAAAAATATTCAGGGTTATAGCATTTTTTTCATATTTTTTTAAGATAACAGTGGTTGCCTAGCAACCGATTTAAATCTATTATCCTTGACAATTTTACCAAACTTTGTTTGAAAAGTAAACTTAAGAATATATGCTACCTAAATAAAAACTAATCTGACTCTATTTCAACATTTATCTTTATATTATCTGCAATTGAAAATGAACAACCATTAATTTTGGGCATAAATATCATTAAAATATGTACTTATTGATGGTTGCCATGGTAACCAACATGTTCAATTTTTCAACATTGACCAAAATTATGAAACAATATTATCACCCAAGACCAATAAGGTATAACCTGTTGGTATTTCCTTGGTATTTGATTGTATGCAAGTATAAAAAAGAAAGACATCATTTTGAAGCAATATTTTCTATAAAAATACCCAAACGGTAAAGAGTTAATGAATAGTCCATTAGTAAAGTCACAAAATCAGCTTAAAAAATTCATAGGTCACCGAACTCGTTTTTGAGATAATATGAGGCAGGTTAAACCCGTGACTCTCCCGAATTTACAATTAATTATATATTATATTTTTTTGTTTTGTTCGAAAATAAAAACAAACTAGCTTTTCTTGTGGGTCACGCCTGCGTTTGATGACCTCTAAAATGTTTAAAGAAAAAAGCGTTAAAAAGACGCCGAAAGTTCGGGAAAACAAGCGTGGTATACCAGATGTTGAAGGAAAATTCAGCTCATAGTACAACTAGAATATTGACATTTCTACCATTATCGCTCCCTTCGGGAGCATATTAAGTGTCAAAATTTGGCGGGCAACGGATTTCTCTGACTTTTTCATATGTTTAACATTAGACTTGTTTAAGTGTAAAAACCTTTGAAAAATTAACAAGAAATTTATAAAACTTTGTTAGTTAGCCCTTTATGCTCTAATAGATAATAATTTAAAAAGAAAATAGGGATTAGTGGGCAAAAAGAAATATCACCATTTTAATGGTAAAATCAAGAGGATTCCGAAAATCTGACAAAAATCTCAAATACTGACCAGCAATCATCCTTAAACCAGACTTCATGGTGGGCCTATACAATCCCTCTTCCATTGCGATTTTAGGGACCGGTAGAAACTCAAAACACAACACGGTTTTGAAGACATAATAGGGATATTGGGGTGATCTTCTCACAACAAGCAGCCAAACAATTATCAAAACAACCACAAACCATTTCACCTAGCATTCATGGCATTGATAATCAGTCAACATGATATTACGATGTCTGTTTAAAATCAGTCAACATGATATTACGATGTCTGTTTAAAATCAGTCAACATGATATTACGATGTCTGTTTAAAATCAGTCAACATGATATTACGATGTCTGTTTAAAATCAGTCAACATGATATTACGATGTCTGTTTAAAATCAGTCAAAATGATATTACAATGTCTGTTTAAAATCAGTCAACATGATATTACGATGTCTGTTTAAAATCAGTCAACATGATATTACGATGTCTGTTTAAAATCAGTCAGCATGATATTACGATGTCTGTTTAAAATCAGTCAACATGATATTACGATGTCTGTTTAAAATCAGTCAACATGATATTACGATGTCTGTTTAAAATCAGTCAACATGATATTACGATGTCTGTTTAAAATCAGTCAACATGATATTACGATGTCTGTTTAAAATCAGTCAACATGATATTACGATGTCTGTTTAAAATCAGTCAACATGATATTACGATGTCTGTTTAAAATCAGTCAAAATGATATTACGATGTCTGTTTGTTTGCGCCTGTGACGTTGCCTGTGATAACGTCGACCTCTGTTTACCGGAAGTTTTGTTTGCGCCTGTGCCGTTGCCCGTGATAACGTCGGACGTCACTTAGATACGACTGCGAAGCAAAATAACAGAAGCCGCATTTCATTGTGTCAGAACTAAAATCGAATCTTAGTCAATCAAAGGTCAAGAAGATGAAGTATTACGTGGAGAAAGAATCCATTATGAATAGGCTCATCTTAAGAGAAGACGGTGGTATGTATTTTACACGAAGTATGTTTCTTTATGTCATTTTGTCTTTGGCTACATTTGGGCTCTTCGTACTAACAACCATAACAACAGGTCTACTTGATCTATCTGCCTTCTCCATTTCTGTATAAACCAAATTTGGCCCCTGAGCGTCCTCAATTGGTCAGCTAAACTTGGTTTTATCTTATGACTTACCAGCCTGCTTGCCATAACTCCGTCTTTGATTCCTCACAAATGCTAACCTCTGTGGTTAGTCTTGGAATCGGTATTCTATTTCACTTTCTAACATCTTTATCCTTTAACTATTAGCTTTTGTTTCTATCCTCTTATCTTTCTTTCTTTTTTCTCTTCTCCTTTCTACACAGAGGTCATCAAGAACCAGGAAAAGTCACTTGAAAATCAGCCAGATGAACAAAAGGTTGAGGTAATAAGAACTCTTGACATGTTCAACATGCTACATAATTTAAACCGCTATACCAATTATTCGTAAGCCGCCATATCGATAGTTCGTAAACCGCCATACTAATAGTTTGCACACCGCCATACTAATAGTTTATAAACCACCATACCAATAGTTCGTAAACCGCCATACTAATAGTTCATAAACCACTCTCTTTGTCTTGCTAAAGTTTTCTTAAATGATTATAAAATATCTAAAAATCGTTTATATTTTACAGAAGAGGTCGTACCAGTATGTTGAGGTGGAGGCTCCAGTGAGGATTTACCTCTACCCTGAACAGTGGAAGGTGAAAGAGTACGAGGAGGAGGAGGAACAAGAGACAGCTAATGAAGAAAATACAGGTACTGTAAAGTTGTTTTTTTTTTATTCGAATACATTTTAAGGTAGTTCTAACAAGAATTAAGAGAATGTATACAGTACAACCTTACTCCAGCAGCAGAATTTGAATGTAGCGTTTGAGGAAACTTAATTTTCCGTAGTTTTTAATCTTAATAATTTGGTAACTACGTTTAAAAGGAAATTACAATCGTAACAATGCATTCACATTGATGATCAATGTTTATTTACCAGCGCAAGGACTTATTTATGATCCAAACATGATATCTATGTGGTTTTGTTTTGTTTAACAGAGTATGGACCTCACTTGTCATCATCTAGACGACGTCTGATGTCAGCTGTTCAGTTTGGAGTAAGTTTAACTATCATAACCATGTAGATTGTTTTAAACTAAAGTACATGTATTTCAAAATCTAAGTACTGTCTAGTATATGACAGGCGTTTTTCGATGATTCTATCACATTGCATTTTTGATTGAAGTCGCCAAAACTGATCAGACGTGCGTTGAGCGAATTGTTAATAGTGTTCGGGTCTGTTTGTTAGTTTGTTCGTATTTAATCTATCCATCAAACAGTTCGTCGTTCCCAAATCAGTTTACCTTCATGTTTTCACGTTAAATAACTTTTCCATGCTTCGACGTGGAGAACGCTGTCTATTCCTGTTCAAATATTCTTGTATTACTTCTGAAAAACAAAAACAAAAAACATAGCTGCGGATTCATATTTCATAAGGTGAATAAAGGTAAAATAACAAAACTACCGAACTTGAATGATCAATCTCAATAGTCCAGAGAAAATGACAAAAACGAGTCAGTCATACCGGAGAATTGGTGGATCGCAATGGTCCTGACTTGGTACAGGCATTTCAAACGAAATGGTGGGTTAAACCAGGTTTTATTGCGCCAAACCTCCTTCTTCCATTGCGATCTTAGGATCCGGTAATGACCATAGAACACAACATAGTTGCGAGACTCAATAGGGATATTAAGGTGATCATCTCAATACAGCAGATATTGTTCTTTGTCTTATTTGTATTTGGTGGACCATTAAGCAAATCTGTAGGTGTATGGTTCGTTTGGCATCTCAGACCTTTTTTAAATCGGATCTTGCATTTTCCAGAGGAAACAAGAGGAGGTGTTTCACAAGATTGAGGAGGTTAAACAGAGAACGGAGGAAGTAGATAGTAGGTGGGAAGTAGAATTAGTGGTGAGACCTGTAGTTCCACGAACTGAAGGAGACGATTTAGAGTATGCCAGAGAAAAGAAAGATCTGTTCGAAAAGGTAAAATAGTTCATAACAATTTAACAAACTTTTATTCATGTTATTAGTAAAACTTTTGTATTTTTTAAGTTCTTGTTACAATAACACTTTGTGCTTTGCATTACATTTTACATTACTTTGCATTCTAGTTGGAAACCATAAAGATAACACACAGAAATCAAATTGTCTATCAATTTTATATAATTTCATTCACAGAAAGTTTTAAGGCTTGTCGGCTGCATATTTTACCTAATCAGTAATTGTATGTGTTACATGTTATACTTCCCTCACTGGTTGTTTTATTCCAGTAATTTATTTGAAATGATAGTCGTTTATATCATGTATTAGCTTAATGTTGTTTCCTTTATTGTTACAGAAAAACAAGACAGAGTTGGCTAACAACATTCTGAGGTGTATCGTGAAACATGGGGATATGACTGTGACTATCGTTGAAAGGAAAAAGGTAGGTCATACGTACATTAAGTCATCTTTAAGATTGAAATTAAGCTCTAGTCGGCAGTAAAAAATGCCAAAGGAAACTTTATTCTTTATTCGTTCCCGACTTTTTAAAACTGTTTTGTGATTGATCGTACATTTATTTTCTTTCTGGTAGAAGCTTTCTCAGCTTTTATTATGTAATTAGCTGAATGTTGGTATTATGGGATGCAGTTTTTCATGATCCATCTGATTTTTTTAATTTCTGCTTGCCGAATTCTAGCGATTTCCACAAAACATATTTGAAAACGGGAGTATCACTGTTTACCAATTTACTTGTGACATTGAACAGCAGTTCAAAAAGATTTATTTCAAACGAAATGTTTGTTTAATAGACCTTTCAGGGTAGATACTTAGGATAAAATCTATTGGTAAAAAAGGCTGCATTAAATCTTAGTGAAGGTAGTCAATGAATATTGTTTATAAATGGTTAAATGTTGATTTTCTATTTATATCTTTTAGTTGACCGAGGCCGAAGAACGAGAGGAATATATCATGATGAAAGAAAAACTGCTTCAACAACAGACAGACTTAATGAACATGTTAGGAGGAGTGTCAAAAACTTCTAACTCTGGGAATGACTTAACAGAAACTACTTCCAACATTGAAACTGGCGACAAAACTATTGAAACTTCTACTGATACTAACAGGTATGTAATTAAAATTTTGCTGTTAAGTAAAAACCATTCGAGCCAATGTTGAAAACATTTCATAACCTCTAAAACATAATAAAATGAACAACTGCTATCAATGAAATTGTATTTACGGAATTCAATACATCTGAAGTGAATTTCTATTACCACACTTGTAAGAGAGGGGACAAAATTGAAATAACATCGTCCGTCTGTCCGTTCATAACGGACTTTCGTAAGTAACAAATTTCCCGGCTTCTACAGAAGAGATCGATTTAAAATTTGATATACAGCGTAAGCATGATGAACTGTAACGTGCCCACTTTCCCGTTAAGTCGGGCAGTCGGGCATCTACTTCCTGTTGTCCGAATGCTCAAGCGGAGGTATCCTTAGAAAGACTAAGTGCAACACCTTGTTATTTTAAAAATGTAATGTGTATTAAGGAATTTCTGGTTTTTGTTTATCTTTATACAAAAAAAAAGGTTTACAACTTTTCTTTTTATATTTTGTAGCACTAAATGTCTCAAGCCAAAGCCGAAAGGACTAAGATATGTAGCAAGACGGACTGTCAACGCCCTTAGATCGTGCATAAGGAGGCCTGCAGCATGAAGAAACTACAATGTCGTATTTTAGAGACACGTTGGGACACACGTGTGCTACTTTTTTAAGGACAATACACAATTTCTACACATTTAACATATGTACTGGATACATTTTGTTTTGTAAATCTTTTTTTGTTGTGTTTTCTAATTATTTGTTGATAAGTATTATTGAATTTTATACGGTGATTTTTTTTAACCTTTTTTCAGTAGTGATCCCCACATTTTTGTTTTCTTTATTTCTTTTCTCTTTATCTAAAGTGTTTTTTTCTTACCTTTTATGTTGTTGGTTTTTGTTGTTTTTTTTTAATATTTTTAACCAAACCTTTTTATTTTTGTTTGTATGTAATGTAAATATTGATTTGTAGATTTGTATATATTAAATATGATTTTGTGCTTAGTAGATTTTGATTCTATAATGGAAATTTTGAACAAAAAGTCTTGCTCATCACCAATTCAAATCCTAAAAAGTGTACATTACACTTCAGGATAAGTGTAAAGACAAACTTCCATAAGACAACAATACAATGAGAAGCAAAGAGGCACCAATGGGGCATTCCAATGTCAAAAGTCCGAAAGGGCAACGTCAAAACCAGTAAACATGAATGAAACACAAAACATAGAAACACAAAAATAATTTAACAGCAATCAACAGCGTGAACTCATGTCGTAACAAGGTGAACTCAGGTGCTCCGGAAGAGTAAGCAGTTCCTGCTTGCTATAGCACACCCGTCACGCTTCAAATGGTCAATTCAGAGTGTCAAAACGATAAAGGAAGACAGAACCAAAACCCGTAGACAAACCAACACCAACACTCATCTGAGAGATAGAAATCCCATACATATATTTGACTATTAGCACATGATGTCTTCCGTAAAATTTCTTGAGTGAAGACACAATAAACAAGGAGAACAAAACGTTGCGAAAGCAATTTTCGTGTCAGACATGACGCTTTGTTAATGAAATCGATGTAAGTCCTGCAACCTCCGGAGCCCGGAGGAAAAGGGGGGGGGGGTAACTTGGTAATTTTTTTGGTAGGGACGTGCCATTTTGGATTTGAATTCAATACCCATATTTATATAAATTTTCAATTTACCACCCATTTTATTAATAAAATCTACAGTTTTCATGACCCATATTTATTTAAAATAGACATTTTTTCATGACCCATATTTATATTCAGTAAACTGTAAAACAGTTATATTTTTTTATTATTGATATATTATGGCTCTTAATTGTTGCCAAATAAAGTTGGGATGAAGATATTTTCTCACAGCTTATTGCTGATGCAGAATTTCATGGGGCATATCTATATGTCAAAATGGACAAAACATGACCAATTTTTATACGAGGCCAGATTGTTTTTTTAATGAAAACTAGTGCCTTAGTTGTATGCTCTTAAATATTTTCGAGTACTGGAATATGTGTTGGAAAGTCACTGTTTACATATTTTCAGTTTTTAACGTTCTGATCTAAAATTGTGGCTATCTCTAATACAGTTGATAAGTTTAAATATTTGTTTTTTATCATTTATAAAAATAATATCAATATGTGGATCGTGTCTTTCTGGCAAATATTCCATATTCTTTCGGTTTTAATAAAAAGCATACCCATTTTTATTTACAATTGTCTTAAAACTGTACCCATTTTTATTTAAAATTTTCTAAAAACTATACCCATTTTTATATAAATTTTCAAAAAAAACCTACCCATAGATTTGGCAAATCCACGTATACCTTTATATAGGAATTTACACCCCCCCCCGGCCCCCGGGCTCTGGAGTAACGAACCAATTGTGATGCGTCAACTCTATAAGCTGGAGCGGACGGAATGTTGCTACACTAGAATAGAAATTTGACGATTGGAAATATACAGGATAAGTTTACATGACACAACTTCCATAAACCAACAATACAATGAAATACAGGATAAGTGTACATGACACAACTTCCATAAACCAACAATACAATGAGATACAGAATAAGTGTACATGACACAACTATTATAGGTAGAAAATATCATGAGACACGGGCACATGACACAGCTTCCTTAAACCAACAATACAATGAAATACAGGATAAGTGTACATGACTCAATTTCTAAAAGGCGTTTATAATATTAAAACATTAGTTTGAAGGCCTTAAAACATAAAGGGTATTGGCCTAGCTCCATCTGGATTCCAAAAATAGAGGTTTTATTATGAACACCAAGGATATGTTTCAGAATCATGTTCTGTGTCTTTTCAAATGTGAATTTGTTTAAATTCTCTAAGTTAAGTTTTTGGTCAGCAATCCAAATCTCTGATCCATATGTAAGAATAGGAACTATCATTGATTCATATAGTTTAATCCATTTCTGTACAGATAAATTTTCAGAGGATGGTATATTGGTTTTTAAGGCAAAGAAAGCTTTTCTTGCTTTTTGAGCAAGGACTTCTGGTGCATATCTTATATACTGATTTAAGTTTCAACAACTTATTGCCCATTTTTTATTTCAAATCAATAAAAACTTGAATATTGGAATAAGAATAACAATACTAGCTAATATCACCAATACTTTTTGTTTTTTGTTTGTATTTTTTTTTTGTAATTAAAATAAATATATACATATACATAATCCCGTCCTCTCACATGTATGTTATTATGACTCCAATGGATGTATACAACGCATTCATTTTTACTGTTACACAGTATTTGTCAAAACTTTGCTTTATGTATGTATGTATCCACATGTATTTTGTCCTGTACATTTGTGTTATTTAAACCCCCATGTTACTTTTAGTTTTTTTCCCAACTTATCTTACTATATGATTTTTGATGTTGATGTTGTGAGCCACCTAACCTAATGTCTTGTAATTCTGTTAGTATGCCCCCTCTGTAAACCTTGTCTGGATTTTATACCTAATGGGTAACTCCATACAAGCATATAGGGCAGCTATAGGATTACACTATGCTCGTATTACACCTTACGTTAAACATGATAATGGAACTTTTGCTATTGACGATTCTTACAAAGATATTTTACTTACAAACTTATCCTGTACGATTCTCATCATATCATTAGCGTTAATCCAAGGTTATAATCCTAAATCAAATATTGTAATACTGCTATTAGTGCTTAGATTTCTTCTTCTTATCGGAAACGTCGAGCCCCATCCTGGACCGAATAATGATTCAGTAGATAAAACTTGTTCAACTGTGAATGATCCAATTTCACTTTGTAATATAAACATAAGAAGTATTAGAAATAAACTTAACTTCCTTGAGAATTTCGCTGACGAATTTGATATTTTGACACTCACAGAAACACATTTAAATCCTGTAATTTCTAACGACGAAATATATCTTGATAGTTTTTCACACAATATCATACGCAGAGATAGAAACAATGCCGGTGGAGGTTTGTTGATATATTTTAAAGATCACTTCACAATTTCACGTAAATCCGAATTAGAAAATAAAGATGAAACGTGCTTGGTCGAAGTTATAGGTAAAGGTCAACGGTTTCTATTATGCTGTACTTATAGACCAGAATGGACCGATCGAGATTATTGGCCACGCTTAAGTCATGCAATTGAGCAAGCATACCAGTTGTGTGACAAGATTATTATTACAGGTGACACTAATTCCGATTTATTTGTCAACAACAACAACAAATTAATAGAAATGATGTACATGTACAATCTTAAAAATATTATAAACAAACCAACACGAATTAGTGGTCATCATAGCAGAACTTTATTAGATCCTATTATTATAAGCGATACGGTTGAGTTCTCCGTGTCTGATGTTATTGAAATACCCCGTGACATCAGTGATCACGATGCCCCCGTAGCTTTTATTGTGAGTGCTAAACGTTCTAGTTCATCATATGAAAGAGAAGTTTGGTTGTACGATAAAGTTGATAGAGTAAAATTTACTGAACTTATTGTACAAACGGATTGGGGCTCGGAGTTACGAGACGAATTAGATATTGATGAAATGTGCACTATATTTACGGAAAAACTTATTAACTTTGCGAGGGAATGCATCCCTACAAGAAAGGTGACAATACGCGATAATGATAAACCTTGGTTCACATCAGAATTAAGAAGAGAAATAAGAAAACGCGATAGATTTAGGAAAACATGTGTTAAAACAAAGAAAGAATCTGACGTTAATAAATATAAAAAACAACGAAATCGTGTTAACAATATGAAAAAGATCGCTAAGGAAAATTTTGAAAAGAACCTAGATAGCTTTATTCTAGAACAATCAGCCAATCCAAAATCTTATTGGAAAATAATGAAAATGCTGATTAAATCAAATAAAAATAACAGTAAGATTCCACCATTACAAAACATAGTAAATTTAGATGGATTTAGCGAAATCGTTCATGATGATGATGAGAAGTGTTCAGTTTTAAATACGTATTTTACCAGTATATCAACATTAAACGATGAAAACGTACCGCTTCCGAACATACAAGCAAATTTCCTTAATTCGATTAATAATATTGAGATTAGCCAGACTGACATCATTGATATTATTAAAACTTTAAATCCACAAAAGGCATCTGGTCCTGATTCTATCAGTCACAGAATGCTTAAAATATGTCCAGAACAGATAGCAGTTCCCTTACAAATTCTTTTTAACAAATCCTTGAATCAATGCAAATTTCCAAGTGAATGGAAAATTGCGAACGTAATCGCGCTGTTCAAAAAGGGTGATAACTCTTCACCTTCGAATTATAGACCTATCTCATTGATAAGCTGTGTTGGAAAAACCATGGAGAGATGTGTCTATAAGTATATATTCAACCATTTAAGAGATAATAATCTGGGGCGGTGTTCTCGAAGCTATCTTAGGACTAAGACGTGTCTAAAGACCATCTAAAGACTTGTCATAGTCTTAAGTCGTGTTCTCGAAGCAGTCCTATTTTAAGCTTCTGTCTCATTTTAGGATAAAAACTAAGACACCAAATTTGATGTCTTTAGACCATCCAATCTTACATTTTACATATTTTATACACTAAAACTCAATATATTTTGTCCATGAGTTCACCTAATGATATTTAATCATCGAGTAACTTGTATTCAAGGCATCATGCATGATTTTAAACTTTGAACTTATTTTTACATACTTAAATGACCCTGTATGTTGTTTTAATTATTTTAGGACAACGTGGTTATGATTTTAAAATATAAAAAGTAGCTAATTACATGTTGACTTTTAGTTTAAGCATTCAAATCATAGCCCTTTTGGTGTACATTCAGATGAATATATTGTTTAAAAAAGTTAATTATCTAATTTTGTTTCAATTAAAATTTTATTAAATCTATATTGAGACGTCCTAACAAAAGACGCGTCTAAGATAGTTTCGAGAAACAGATTAGGATGGTCTAAAGATGGTCCAAACTAGGTCTCAAAATTTGACTTTGGACGCGTCTTTAAACAAATTTTAGGATACTTTCGAGAACACCGCCCCAGATATATAAGATGCAGTCAGGTTTTCTTCCAAAATTTTCAACGGTCCACCAACTTATAGAAATGCACAACTCTATCATAAATGCCTTGGAAAATCGTGAAATAAGTTGCTTCGTCTTTTGTGATTTTTCTAAGGCGTTTGACAGGGTTTGGCATAAAGGTTTAATACATAAAATGTCTTCGCTTGGAATTCAGGGAAATATTCTTAAATGGCTAAAAAACTACTTATTTATGAGACAACAGCGAGTTGTTCTAAAACAATCTTCTTCGAATCTTCTTCCAATTTCTGCCGGAGTTCCACAAGGTTCAGTCTTGGGCCCATTGCTTTTTATAATTTATATAAACGATATTGCTGATAAATTGTTATCCCTTACTAGACTATTTGCCGATGACACTTCAATTGGTTTTTCGAGTTCTGATGAATATTCAATTGAAAGAACTATTAATCATGATCTTAGAGAGCTAAATGAATGGTCGAGTAAATGGCTTATGAACTTTAACCCGCAAAAGACAGAAATACTTATGATCAGTAATAGAGATTTTGAACCGGTTAGTTTTTCACTGAATGGAACTGATATTCCAATAAGCACTACTCATAAGCATCTAGGAGTAACCTTTTCTAATGATGCTAAGTGGAATAGTCACATTGACAACATGGTAAAGAGTATTTCTAAACATATTAACGTTTTAAGAAAGCTTAAATTTACACTAAGTAGAAGAAATCTCGAAACTCTCTATCTAACATTTATCAGACCACTATTTGAGTAAGCATCAGAAGTCTGGGATAACTGCGGTGTAGTAAATTGCCAACGATTGGAAGGTCTTCAGCTCGAAGCAGCTAGAATCGTCAGCGGACTTCCAATTTATACAAAATTGGATACCATATATAAAGAATTACGATGGGAAAAATTACAAGATCGTCGTAAAAGAGTAAAAGAAAAAAACTTTGTCTTATGCATAATATCATGAACGATAATGCTCCAAAATACTTATTGGATGTTAAGCCTTGCACTATTCAAAGCATGAGCACCTATCCGCTTCGAAACGGGAACGACTTGATCTTACCATTCTGTAGACTACAAACTTCGTATGAATCTTTCTTTCCGTCTACTATTCGGCAATGGAACCATTTAGACTACTCCGTTAGAAACCTAGATTCATTATCTAAATTCAAAAATGAGTTGAAACAAACTTCATCTTTTAAGGACAAAGTTCCAAAACACTACTATTATGGTCCGCGAAAGCTAAACATAATTATGACCCAACTTAGATGTTCTGCTTCCTCTCTCAATTATGATTTATTCAAAGTAAACTTGGTCGCAAACCCTAAATGTCGATGTGGTTCTGAAAAGGAAGACAGGATACACTATTTTTTTGGTTGCCCCCTTTATCATGGCGTTAGAAATATTCTCTTCGAACACTTGAATTCCTTGAACATTGACATAGATATAGAATTAATAACTTCTGGAAGTGAACTGCTTTCTGAGGATGTAAATAAAAAAATCTTCAAACATGTCTTTGAATATATTAAAAAGACAGAAAGATTTCAATTAGTGTAAAAGAAAGCGAGCAGACGTCGTTTGTGTGGCTCAGAACAAAACAAAACATTTTATTATTGTTGATATCCTTTCTTATCTATATACATTGATTTTCTTTAATTCGACTGTTAGCTAAAAAAAGAATTATTATGTATGTCGCATGTTTATACAATATATGTTATACTCATTAATTAGGAGAAAACCACGTAAGTTGGTATAACTTGTGTCTCATCCTTTTTGTTAATTATATGTATTCATATGTATTAGCAAATAAAATATGTTTAAACTAAAACACAACTTCCATAAACCAACAATACAATGAGATACAGAATAAGTGTACATGACACAACTATTATAGGTAGAAAATATCATGAGACACGTGTACATGACACAGCTTCCTTAAACCAACAATACAATGAAATACAGGATAAGTGTACATGACACAACTTCCATAAACCAACAATACAATGAGATACAGAATAAGTGTACATGACACAACTATTATAGGTAGAAAATATCATGAGACACGGGCACATGACACAGCTTCCTTAAACCAACAATACAATGAAATACAGGATAAGTGTACATGACACAACTTCCATAAACCAACAATACAATGAGATACAGAATAAGTGTACATGACACAACTATTATAGGTAGAAAATATAATGAGACACGGGTACATGACACAGCTTCCTTAAACCAACAATACAATGAAATACAGGATAAGTGTACCTGACACAACTTCCATAAACCAACAATACAATGAGATACAGAATAAGTGTCGTTGACACAACTTTTATAGGTAGAAAGTACCATGAGATACGGGTACATGACACAACTTCCAGAAGCAAACAACACAATAGGAAACAGAATAAGTGTACTTGCCAACTTCCACAGGACAACAATACCGGTACAATGGGATACATATAAATGTACAAGACACAACTTTCATAGGCCAACAATACAATGAGATACGGGTTTATGACACAACCTCCGAAGGCCAACAACACAATGAAATACAGGATAACTGTACATGTCATAACCCATAATCTTTATAGGCAAACAAAACCACGAAATACAGGATATTTATACACGACACAACATCTATGCATAAGCCAACAATTAATACAATGAGATACAAAATATGTGAATTCTGGTCATTTATTTCGACTTTAAAAATCGACCCCTACTGTATAAATTCTGGGCACTTATATCCACTAAAAATCGACCCCATACTCTGTAGACTATTTCAAGATTCCGAACCTTTGAGTACAGTTTATGATTGTAGGTTTCATTTTGGAAAGAAAAAAACTCTTTTACATATAAAACCACCGAGAATCAGAATAGATCAAACTACAGTAACGCCTGGGAATAACAAAGAATTGGACAGTTAGGTGTTTAAACGTGTTCTGGTCCTGTTATATTTGTATCAATAGAAAATAATGAGATGTGGAATAAGTGTACGCAACACAGCCCACAATCAAGTGGCAATTCAGAAAAACCACAAACAGGAACTGCTAACCCATCCAGAGCATCTGAGTTAATTTTCGTTCGACGCGAGTTTGCAATGCTTGTTTAAGCTTGTTTGTTTTGTATGTATGTTTTGTTATGTTTTTCTTTCCCCCCCCCCCGTATGATTTTTTGAGTTGTCGACAGCTTATATTGGTATATTCGGTCTCAGTGATGGACCATTTTACTTGGAAGAGGTGGGCTTGTTTTTTAATCGGATTTTTTCCCCCGTGCATAGCCTGGAAAAAATATTTATTTATTGACGATAGAATATTTTTTTCCTTATTAGCTTTATTTTTTATAGTAGAAATTTTTTCTTCAATTTTTTTTCTTTTCCTCTGCTGCCAAGATACTTTTTCATCAAAAATCACTTTCAATATATTTTTGTAGAAGCGACTTTAAAAAATGAATGATTATAGTACTTTTAAAGACCTATAGTGAAAATTCAAATTTCTCAACTATAGATTTTTCTTAAAATTTATGAAAATCTTTGTTTTGTAAGGACTTTTGAATATACAAAATAAAAATAAAAGTTCACAATCAAAATTTTGGAAAAAAAGTGAAAAATGTGTTTTACCCTATTATTTCTAATATGGGAAAATATTGAAATTCGCAAAAGAGGTGTATTTTTCCAAATTTTTGTTATAATTTTTAATTTTGATGTTACCAAGCCCAATAAAAAATCAATTAGAATAGCTACATGTAGCATAACAAAACTTAAAGTTATAGATGTGCAAAAAGATGATAAGTCGTAGAAACCCCATCTAACTTAAAAGTGTCGGTCCCTTACGACAATAAAATGTACAAGTACTAGTATGTATCTTACAGCTAACACACTAACAACACAGTGCAATGGAAAAAATCAAAATGCGCCTGACGCTTGTTTTGATTATAGAAATCATCAGATACGCTTTTTAAACAGTTGAAAACCAAACGGAGCAACAAACACAGCTAAAAACACTCAAAGTATCGGATAAATAGATTAAACGATTCCGAACCGCCATAGGACGATTCGGGATATTCCGAGTTCCATTAGGAGAAAGTGGAATTCAAAATCGTTCGAATGCCACTTTCCCCTCGGACGATTTGGTATTCCAAGATGCCCTAGGACGATTCAGAATCGCCCTGGATTTCAAGATCCCATGTAACATATATATTCGAATTTTGTAAAACGGCGATTTAAAAAAAACATTTCATCAAGATCAAAATCTTTATTCATCTGAACAGATATATAATGAGAAATGTATAAATATATAGAGAAATAGAAACTTTAGACTAAAAAATGGACGGACATTTGACTTATTTGGAACAAATAGACGGACGGTCTAATAATATGCAGACATTGGCCTTTCTCCGTAGTACATGCTTTTGTATGTCCTTTGTCGTCTCTTCATTTCAGCCTTCAGAGCTTCGTATTCCTGAGCTGTGTATTGATGAGCTGATTGAGGCTACAATGAAGAGAATGACGAATTAAAACGCTCTCTTGAATTTGTAAAATAAAATACTATACAATTAAATTGAATGTACTATCATATTGACAAAAGTTTTGGGAGGATAAAACCTATCAAGCTAAGGCACCCCTTATCATCTAGTCGCATATAAAAGTGGAAAAATATGAACTTTTATGTACATTTACATAATGTGAATGATCAAGAAGCCTATACTATATACAGAATCGTAGTGACATCTAGTCTGTCTTTGACATTTTTAGGATTGGTTTTGAATCATTTTCATTGTATTTTTAATCTTGGGCCAAGTGTAAAACGGCGAGCAGTGACGACTGGTCTGGCTGTTTTTCAATGCAAATTTTCAAAAATTGTCGTATATATTGTGGGTTGTGTCGCGTATACTTACCCTATTTATCAGTATTTTCTACCTAGCATTTTTGTTGTAATTTCCCATTTATTCACCCGCTAACCCTTCCAAAGCACTTAGGTCATTTATTCTTTAATTCTATTTTTAACGATAATTCGCCTTTCGGATTGCAATTAAGTTGTGTGTTTCTAAGTAGGACCGTTGTCTCTTGGTTTTATTGTTTCATGCTGCTTTGATTTTTGGCTAGATTTCAAGGAGTAAAAAATCCGGCTTATAAAATGGTGAATGTCGGGGCGCGCGGCAGGTGGACAGGGAAGCAATTTTTGTAAAAGTTTTCTATGCAACTACTAATCACAACAATTTGAATTTTGGTATACAGCATCAGGGTGTGGTATCATAACGTGGCATTTGACCATTTCAGGACTTTTGCCCACCCAGTTCCTGTTAAGGGAAAATTAAATTCTGCCATTTTTTACTTTGACAGAATTTTTTTGCTTCTTTTGCGCTTACCCTTTTTCGTCGAATTGTCGGGGTAAACACAGATCTATAAGACACCGATCGATGTAGTACCTACCCTTTTTCGTCTTTGACAAATTGACGGGGTAAACAAAAATCTATAAGAAGACACTGGTTGTTTTAAGTACCTACCCTTTTTCGTCTCAGACAAATTGTCGGGGTAAACACAGATCTATAAGAGGACACCGGTCGTTCTGTTGTCGTCGTCGCGGACCAGCAATCTATAACACAGAAAAAAGATCATTGAGAGAACAGAAAATATGAGAGGTTCAGGAATACAAAAATGGGTTGCTTAGTGTATCGTAATTAGCTGAAATTGATCTTTTATCATCTTCAAATGTTAAGGACGATTTCAGTTTTAAGACGTCAACGATTCTATAATATTGTCCTAGTGAGTTTATAAAAAAATCATTTAAAGGCAAGTTGTGTTCCAATATTATCTTTTTAATCCAACTTTTATCATAATGGTTTGTACAGAATGAAAATTCTATACATATAGAATAAGCAATCATACTGCAACAGCATTATTAATAGATATCAATTTCACTACGTTACATGTACGACATACAAAGAAGCAGCATACATAAAGTCTTATAATTAAGCAAATATTATATTTTAGTCTATGGCTATAATTTGTTGATATTATATATGCATACAGTATACGCCAGCGAAGTAAAGAGCTATGCAATATTAAAGCCAAGAATTCTAACAAACCACCATTGGAAAATAAAAAAAATATACTGGACAAACCATTGCAGCGTCAGATTGGGAAAATAATTTAATTACACGAATATATCGCGAATCAGACTGGAAGAAATTTAATTCATATTTTTATGTAAGAAATTTTAAGTTAGCTTTAAAATAGAAAAAAAAAATATATAAACTAAAAGTTTATCTTTTTAGGTTAATAATATTTTACTAATCTACAACTTTTATTTTATATGCAAATTTGTAAGAATTCAACAAAACCTTAGGCGTTAGATAGAGCAAGAAAATATGAGTATTAAAGAAGCAATACGTTTTATCATTGATAAGAGCATGCAAAAATGTAAGTACAACCAATATTAACATGATTAATGTTAGTTATCAATTTAGTTAAGACATTTATTGTTTGTACAACAAAAAGCCAAGATCTACTCTTAAAGAGTTTCTGCCACTCAATTTCTAGTAAGTAAAGCAATATGCTAACACACAGAGATATTTATCCTATACCAAATAGTAGTAATATTTAATGCTTATATTCTTATTTTTGTAAGAGTTTTTTTTTCTCTTTTTTCACAATAAATCTTGAACTGGTAAAAGGGATGTCTTTAGATTAAAATACACTTAACCAACCATGTTCTATTTGACTTTTGAAGAAGGCTAAAGAACTGCCCAATTGCTAAGTACAGTCATTTATTTTAAAAGAGATTTTATATGAGATTAGAAAATCAATGTCCACAAGAAAGTGGGAGGAGTGCTAAGAAAGAAAATTCTTTCATTTTTTTTTCTATCTGTTAGTTACATGTGTAAACCATTTAACTCGTTTTAACCTATGTTCTATTTAGTAGCAGCAGTCAAGGTTTCGGTAGCTACTGTTGCCAACATATTAAATACATCAGGGGCGTAGCTAGGCAGAAAAAATGAAGTATACGCAAACCTACGGCGAGGGGTCTGGGGGCCGCCCTAGGCCCCCAGTGGGTCCAGGGCAAAGCCCTGATAGGGGTCCAGGGGGGCGAAGCTCCCCGGAAGCTCCTTGGATTTAGCAAAAACGAAGGCTAAAATCGTTGTTTTCCGTGATAAGGAACCGACCATTTAACTTGAAAGGTGGGCCTTGGTTATTCCTAAAAAAATATTTTGAGTACAAAAAATATTCTGTCAGCTGAAGTTTTTAGGGTAAAAAATTTTGCAAAAGGTTTGCTGATACATAAAATAATGCTTATTATGAAAAAAAATTGTCATGCCAACATTGAAGGCAGTTGGTTGTTTTAAATTGCTACTTACTAAATATGATGCAGGTTGTGTCGTATACACTTACTCAAAATCTCATCTTCTATTTGAAAATAAATAAAACGTTTTTCCTTGCGCGAGAACGAAATCTGATTAGAAAAAAACAGTGCCTCCTTCCTACAAGTTGCATGGTCAGTCCCTAAATACAGACTTAAATCGAAAATCGATAATTTTTGTATAGTTGTTTAGTTTTATAAGAAATTAGAACTGGTTTTAAGTTTCCTATACTGTAGAGATTCTTGACCTATGAATGTTTGTGTTCAAGACGGTATTTTTTTCTGTTTCATTTAAAATGCTAAACGTGAATGCAGCACAACGATTTTATTTATAATTAAACAAGTCAACACATTTATTTTTGAATTTATATATTCAAGTTAAAGCAATGCATACAATTTTAATGTAGATCCAAACAAGGAAATGTGTCAAGATGACACTGATGCCCCGCTGGCAAATAAAATAAAACTGTTATTTTTACCAAATTTGCTAAGTCCAAGGGCCCTAATTTGGGTCAAAATCAGTGGACCGGAACGAAACTCGAACTTGACCTGTAACTCATCATGGTAGACTCACATACCAAAAATCTTTTGAATATATGCAAGGATGTGGAAAAAAAGTGCGGAAAACTTTTTTTTACAAAATTTGCTAAGTTCAAGGGCCGTAATTTAGGTCAAAATCAGTGGACCCGAACGAAACTCAAACTTGACCTGTAACTCATCATGTTAGACTCACATACCAAAAATCTTTTGAATATATGCAAGGATGTGGAAAAAAAGTGCGGAAAACATTTTTTTACAAAATTTGCTAAGTTCAAGGGCCGTAATTTAGGTCAAAATCAGTGGACCGGAACGAAACCCGAACTTGACCTGTAACTCATCATGGTAGACTCACATACCAAAAATCTTTATGCAAGGATGTCGAAAAAAAGTGCGGAAAACTAAAGTGTGACGGACGGACGGACGAACGGACCGAAAAACTATATGCCCCCCATTAAAGTTGGCGGGGCATAAAAAAAAAAGATATGGAAAGGTAAAGCGTCACTGAAATCACAATGTTTATGTTACTCAGTCTTACTCCTAGCTGTAGCTGTGTTCTGTCCTTACGGAATTCTGTGATTTGTTATGGCACTTTGATCATGGAATATTTATAGGAAACATCATGTGATCCTTATACAGAAAATACGGGAGCCATGACTTCGTCTTGGTGTTATGGATTTTGAAATTTTTATGCCCCTTTAATACTTAATAAAAATGGACAACTGCACATACAAAAACATGTAAGAACCACTTGCACCCCTAAGATAAAGCAGACAAACTTTCAACATGGGATGTGCACAGCTATATTAAGTTACAAAGATTGTGTAAACTGGGTTTCACGAAAATCCATGTGTATGAGTTGAGGATTAGGAAACGGTATACCCCGAGATATTGGGTGGAATGCTAACGGGCGTGCGTACAATGATTCACCCTATCAAAAATAGTTACATAAACACTTTCAAGCGGAGGTAGTACCGTACACGTTTAAAAAGATTGTACTAAATAGCAGAATTGAAAAGCTTCCTAACGACATATGGAGGGGTTTTCTCTAGTTTAAGTCTTTTTTTTTATTTTGGAAACGAAAAGTGTGCATTGACACTTATTATTACTTACATGACATAGGTGGGTTAAAAAATGTAATATTTTTCATCAACAATTCTGTAGGGGGTGATAGTGGCCAGTGGAGAAAGGGTGAACAGCAACGATGTCTTGCTAAATTTGATTTAAAAACAGTATTTTTTAATTTTGCTGATTTGACCATGTGTACGCAACTGCGTTTTTGCGTACGGGTTGCTACGCGCCTGTTAACATTTCCTGTAACGTTTCAGTCAACTTGGTCTAGTGTCTTCAGGGGAGAAAATATTTAAAACAGTTTACAGACGATGGACGACGACGAATGTATAATAATAGCTAAGCTCACTTTGATTTTGGTCAGATGAGCTAAAATGATTGACCAATGAAATTAAAAATCTAAAGTAACATGCAGGGTTAGTGTGAATAAAAGACTTAGTTCGCGGTATTCTATTGGCTGCTTTCAAATTTTAAATTTTGAAAATAGAAAACAAAGTTAACCAATGAAATTCAAGAGTTTAAAAATCCCGCCCTTTTTTTCTAACTGCAATGATTTGTCACCACACCATGGTGTACGTAATTGAGCGCTATGATAGTGGTTGTCGCACCTCTTCTATTAATACCAGGCGGTGCACTAAGACATTTTACCCTAGGAGGAGCTGTAGAGCTAACAATACAAAATTATTATCCATTTATATTCCTGAAATGCTGTTGACAATTTCATGACAAGTAGTTGTAAATCTAATTACAGAATTGTCCGTTTTATTTCTGAAAATGCATTTTTACAGCTTGAAGTGGAATAATTAATAAACTTGTTCCATTTTATATTTCTATTGTGAATCCCTTTCAAGCCACCAATTTTTACGTAAACGCTGCTTTCATATACACAATCATGTAATATCCAAATAATGAAATACATAACTCATTTGACCTTATACATAATTCGTGGGACAGTTCTTTTTCATGAAAGTATCTTTTTGCAATCACTTGACACATGTCTATACAAAGCTACAAAATGTATTCATATAATTTTTTTTATGAAAAACCTTTGATGAGACACCAATTGTTTTGTGCATTCAGAAATATATCACCGACGACAGATTTCTAATAATAGAAATAACAAATTATATTGGTCAAGCTCACTGAAAATGTATACAGATTTAAGGACCTCAAACCACCATATCGTATATTATGTTATGCCTATGTACACTTAAGGTGAAATACAGAACTCAGTTGGGTCAGATCATAAAACAGACAGAGATTTTATAGCAATTTGAACCATATTAATTTTTTTTTGGCTGACAGAATTCGTCATTACTGATCGAAATGCTTGATTTCGTATAAGAATTTATCATCAGATTGCAGAAATTATTCGAACAATCTACCGAAAAAGCAGGAGATAATTTATGAAAGGATATGGAGTAAATGAACACGAGACCACAACACATATGTTAACTATACAACTGCAATTAATTTTTGAGTCTTTTTTTGTTTGTTGAATGTCAGTTCCAAATGAATTCCGTATTTTTGTCAATCTATGGAATATAACACTCTTGTTTATCCTGCATGGTAAACTACAATTTACTTAAACAACTACTTTCATCGAAAAAATACAGAGTGTCTACTGCAAAATAAGCTCTTTCAATCTACCAAACACCCGAAAATATGCAGGATAAACATTTAAACAAGTGTTTAGCGTGGCATTAAGATTCTACATAATGCTCCTGTTTTGCTTCAACACACAATTTTTAGCAACCGTTAACTACCAAAAACTTACATATTTTCAATTAAATCACTAAAAACGTGAATAAATACATGAAATACATTAAACCTATTTTATAAACACTTTTTAGGAATCTATAACTTTGCGAAAAGTGTTTACATATAAATACGATGTAATTGAACATTTTGTTTTTAGTTCCATGCAATATTAATATCTCAAAGCATCTGGATATATTTGTAGTATTATTCATCTCAATATAATAAACATGCAATATTGTATTTAATAGTCAAATTAGTCACAAAAATAATTTAACAGCTGTACTTATTTTAGCTAGTGTAAAAAATGACGGAAGATGTATAAAAAATGTTAACAATATACTTAAATTGTACCTTTCCTTTCAAACACGAGTTCCAAATTAGATAATAAATCCACTTGAGGGCTTATGTGGACCTTTTTCCCATTTTAAAGGGTTTAAGTCGGCGAGTGAAAGGTAAAAACCATAGGAAGAATGTTAAAAATAGTTTTCCTTAATTTAGATTTATTAAGAAAATCAAGACTTCGTTGTACGCGAAATCATCCTAACAGTGTTAACATATTAGAATAATTTTCATTGCCGTTGAATAACATGCTCGGTTTAATTTTCTAGAAAATGCAAAAATAATATTCATGCAATCATTAGATATGTTATCCTCATATCAGAAATCAATTATCGATTGCACAAGTACATACTACGTTTTTGTAAGCAATTTCTGAAATAAACCATTGGAGCCTTTTAAAAGGTTTTCAGATCTTATATATTGGTTTGTTTAGTGTCCGTTCAGAATTGTACTATTGAACTGTGAAAATAGTATATTACCAAAACTGGTCTGGCATACAAAGATAAACCATTTGCAATAATTCCTTTATTTCTTTCCGTGTAACAATTGACAGTTATGGTTTTGATTGGGAAGCAACCGAAATTTTGGTTTCTTTTAAACCTGATTTTGTATGCAAAGTACCTAAGCGGGTATTAATAAAATGGTACTATTTATTACGTTGTATTTAACAAACTAGATCACTTGAAATCTAAGAAACCATTAGATACATAAAATTAATCTTCAGTCGCATTTTTATGGACAATCTCAATCAGGGATCTATTTAATTGACACTAAAAGAAACTATGTTTGCCTGTGTCATGATTTCTGCTTACAACTTATATAAATTATAAAAAAAAAATGCCCCTTTGATTGGAATAATAAACTTATACTTATTCTAATATAATAAATTGAAGTGCATTAACTACCTGCACATTCTGGCTATATGTTGGTCATCATCAACAGTCTCTCTTAAGTTGTCAAGGTATGTTGCTGTATTTCTAGATTTTGTTCGGATGAATATTTTCTTCCCGGGTCGAGGTGGCTTACCTGGGTCCTACAACGAAAGATAAGTGTATGTGTGAATTAATAATTGGTCTCTTATGAATTTAATGGTTAAAATGAAACTAGAGGATCAATCTCAAAATTCCCAAGAGAAAAGACAAAACAAGGCAGATACACAGGGAAATTGAAGACGGAAATGGCTCTTACTCGGTACAGGCATTTAACAAAAAGTTGTAGATTACACCAGGTATTATAGAGCCAAACTGGTTGTATATAGATTGCATCAAATTATTTTTTCTATTGGTTTTGAAAACATATTTTGACAGCTTTGTTTAAATTGGATTTCTGAAATCAATAAATTGCTTTGGTAATTATATTTTTCTAGACGATTCAGAATCAGCATATTTCAAAATATATAATTAGCCTACAATTGTGTTTAATGGAATTTCAAAAGGCTTCATCCGATTTAAGATGAAGTATATGAACAAGATAACACAATACACACATGAAAGTTAAAGTCAAAAATCAAAACACAGATATAACAAAACATTCTTGAAGATCATTAATAGCTAGAAGATAATGAGATGTGGAATAATCGTTTGCGATGCAACCTACACTATAAACGGCAATTTAAAAAAAATAGCAATGGAAACCACAAATTGAAACAAAAAATAGAGCTTACATATTCATACATGTCGTAAGTGTAAGATAAGTAATATATTATTCTTTTGAACTAACTAAAGGTCTTTTCTTCATTTTATGATTCCGTTTTAAAGAAAAATATCTGATTTTCCCCCAGACTGCTCGGGTTCTCCACCATGTTATATATAAGGATGTGATACATAGTTATTTCGACCTATTCTGGGCCTAATCTTAGTAAACACAAATCTTTCACATTTTAAGAAATTACCATATACAACTCAAAACAAAAACGGAAAACAATGAAAAACAACCCTTAAGTTTTCAATTTTTACCTCTGCCTGGTATCGCCTCAGTTTAACCACTGACAATGCATCTTTATTCCCTTCATCTCCCATATTCTTATACCATTTCTGTAGCCTCGTTTCTATTTGACATAAATTTGCGTCACTTGATTCCCAATCGTTAAAGTCCGTATCGGGCGAAGTGTCCTTGACACTTGGGTGAGCTTTTCTACCTTTATCACAAACGAGTTGAGATCTACTCACGCCGTCAGGGGTACCGTAGTCTACTTCGTCCTCATTCAAAAAGTCATAAGCACCAGATGCTGGGTCGTACTTGCCCTTAAAAGAGTTTGCAACAAAGTCAACAGGACTAGCACCTTGTACTGGGTATTTGTTTTGAAGCACGACAATGGGTTTTGGGGATCTCCTATTCGTTTGAATCCCACGTCGTTTATCTGCCCTTGCTCTGAAACTTAATTTCTCCATTTCACGCTGTTTTGCTTTCATCCTTATGGCATAGAACACACTTCCTGGTCCAAACATATTAATGAGAGGTCCTTTATTTAGACTCGAAGACATCCATTCATCAACACGATCATTGTCTTTCTCATTCCGTATTATTTCTTCCCGTTTTAATATCTTCTTTCTTTCACTTTCTTCTATCTTGTATAGAAGATACCTAAAAAGTTTAAGCTCTTGTTTATCTTGGCCCCATGACATTCTCAATGAGTATTTTTCTAGCACTGATTGACGAATCATTTCGATACATTGTGGATTTCTCTTCTCGATTAATCGTTCATAGTTTTTCTGATCAAGCACATAAATCTCCGTCTCTTCTATACACGTGACTGTGTAAGAGTATGTATTTAGATCCATGGCAACTTCCATATCACCTATAAAATAGAATCGACTGTTATAACAAAGAGACCTTTTGAAATCAAAAATCAATTATCTGCTTTAAAAAATAGTTAGCAAGATCACCAAGCAATGCAAATCGTATGTATTTCGTTCGGTTTATTTCCTTGTGCTTTTCTTGTTCGTTATTACCGGTCTTGTCGTTGTCCTTTCGGACTTTTGTCACTCGAATGCCCCATTGCCGGACCCTAAGATCGCAATGGAACAGGGAGGTTTGGTGCGCCATAAAACCTGGTTAACCCACCATTTTATTTGAAATGCCTGAACCAAGCCAGGACCATTGCGAATTATAACTGTTCCGGTGAGTCTTCCAAGATTTTTCTTTTCTCTTGGATATTGAGATTGGTCCTCTAAGTTCGGCAATTTTGTTACAACCTTCTTAAATTGCACATTATTGTACTTGCCTACTATTTCCTCTGTCCCAATGAGACACAGTTCAATATGCCTATGAGGTTTAGGAGATCTCTTCCCGGTTTGACCCGTATCTTTTACAGCTGTTACAGGTTTTGGTAACTCCCTATATCGGTTGTCCATTTTATTATTCATACTCAGCTCTCTAATCAAAAAGGTAAAAAGTAAAAAGGTTGATGTAACTATAAAACAACTAAAAAGAACAATTGAGTCCTCGCAAGAAACTCTTTTCAAATCTATTAGTGATATATAGTCCTATATTTTCTTTATAAACCTCAAATTTGTTTTTGCAAAAAATATTCTGGTTTCATTTCCACCTGACTATGGGAACACACAGCATACAGAAATATAAATTTGATCTTGATTTTTACTAATAATAATTTAAAGTTCACGTTTTATTTGTATGTTTTTCTTGTGATGTGACTCTTCTTCTTTGATTTAACTGTGAACTCTTGTGTGTTTAAATCAAAATGCTTCCTTGGTGGTTTTTCCCTTCAGTAAACCACTTTATTACAAATGTTTTAATTTTGTTACCTTCGTAATGATTCTCGTGCCTCTACTTTTTCCAGATCTTCTACATCAGGGAGTGGGTAGAAATTGGGATATTGTAACGAATGCATCTTGGGATCGCTGATCATTTTTGTTTGTCCACTGAAACGAGTATAAGTTATTAATTGAAAACAATATAAAACTTTTTAGATTGAAAATTTATCAGCTTGATGAAAAAAACTGAAAAGAAACAAAACAAAACAAGGACATTTCTGATTGTTTCGTTATCATTTTCTTTGTATTAATTACGTTTTGTTTTACATCAACAAGAGATGGGGTTTTATTAATTAAATTGGGTAATTTTACCTACATTTTAGAGGACAATACCTTTCTTAAGATTATGCAAACATTTAATTACTTAGAAAGCTGACTTGCAAAGAGTATCAAGGATGTAATGGCTGATTCCCTGTACATTTATAAGCAATAATACTAATACAGCAAAGAAAATAGGACAAAAAGTACCTTAGAATAAAACGCAGACCATCAAATTGTGCACCTTGCTTGACAACTATACTTTCAAATTTGAGCTTTTCTTTTCGTAAACTCATAGCCATCTGTTTCTTGTACTTTGGATGCCACCTATCAAAAAGTGGGTTATTTTCAACAAATCTTTTCCGGTCTGCAAACTCTTTTGCGTGGAAAGATTTTATACATCTATTGTACAGGTCACGGTCAATAATGATCAAGTCCGTGTCTTCATCCGCAATGATTGTGGCATTCCGAACACAATCCGTGTTTATAAGAGCAAGCTCTCCAAAACTTTTCCCGGATTCTGTAAAAAAAAAAAACTTTCATAAAAAGTAGAAAACTTATTAGAGAGATCTAGGATCTTTTTATGGTTCTATAAAATATGACAAAGTGACAGCTAGCAAGTTCATTTATATATACAAAAGGAACACAAGTGAAAATTGCATACCAAAGATGGACGATCAAAATTGCTTTTAAGAAGGTTTGCTCCTTTTGTAAGATTTTCGAGATCCTCGGGTTTATCCATCTATTATGCTTGAAATTTTTTGCCCATGAACCCCCTATTTTCTTTTTCTTATTCAAATATATTATGTATTCAATTTTTTATGATCTTTTATTTACTCCGTCATACTAATCTGTGGCAATGCAAAAGTAATGAAAAATCTAGAGAGAACGTATTTCCCGCCAGAATTATAAACACTTATAGCATAAAAACGAGCACATGGACCAACATTTTGTCTTGCTTATTTTGACCATTTGTCCATATTCTTTAAAAAAGGTGCTATTTTATCCATTTTTATTTACTTTAAGATACAGGAGCAAACCCCCTTAAGTATGTTGCTTAAATATAACAACAGCAAAACTGTTTAAGTGAAACTTTTTAGATACAAACCTATTTTGCCGACATAATTTCCAAATTTTGACCGGTCCAGTTCTTTTGGTTTTGCTCCATCTTTATGTTCTTTGCTTTTGACGGTTGAATGCGAGTCTTTTGATTGGCTAGTTTCTTCAGTAGACTCCTCCTTCTCTGACGTCTCCTGTCGATCGTCATCCAATCCAAATGTCGTGTTGATATGAATAGCCACAGATCCATTCAGAATAATGAAAAAGCTGTGAGTATGAAAAATGTGCTTCAGTATGAGACACACTTTTATCTAGTTAAATACATTTTACATAACTCATGTTTTTCATCTTCAAGAATTGAATCTTTTATTCACGACAAAATCAAGACTTATACTTTGATTTGTTGCTGCAAACATAACTTTTTAAATAGTTTTGCTACCCGAGCAGACTTTCTTTTATGACCGTTTCAATTCTTTTCAAGGAAGCATTTAAGTTTTATTAAAATATTTTTATCCTATACCAAATTTTCTTTTTTCAAACAGAAATTAAGAGGTAATTTGAATAATATGTTCCAGCACTAAGTAATTATGTTGATCCCTCATTTAATTATTAATCATTTTTAACAGATAGGAACCGCTTACTCTTCCGAAGCACCTGAGTTCACTCTTGTTACAACTTGAGTTCGCATTGTTGATTTCTATTCGGTTGATTTTATGTTTTGTGTTCTGTTTCATATTTAGCGGTTATGTCGTTGCCTTTTCAGAATTTTGACACTCGAATGCCCCATTGGTGCCTCTTTACTTCTTAGTAACTTACCAATCTCCTTTATCCCCCTGTTTAATGATGACATAGTCTCTATCCACTGTGGTAAACGTACAGTTTTTTATCAAATCTGTGATAATTTCTGCAAAATACATAAATAAATCATCAATCACTTGCCACTAAAAAGTTACCAGTGTTATAATGCTGGTTTTTATCATTGTACCAAGTCAGGATCATTGTGATCTATAATTTTTCGGTGTGTCTTTCATGTTTATCTTTTCTCTTTGACATTGAGATTGATCCTCCATGTTCATGTACCGGTAATTTTTTGTTACCTTTATTTGTGATCGATTTGCTTTTGTTGGAATTTTTTTTGTATGCTGTAATGGGACAATGTCCAATATTCCATGCATATATTTTTTCACAGAAACCATGTGGAATTAGAAATGTCACTTTTTGTTTCCTGCATTTATGTTAATCTTATTTCAAAGAAAGTATTCAGCATGCGCCATTTGTAGCAAAGTAATAATATCATGAATATCTGAAAGGCAATCGAAATGCTGGTTGAAAAAGACTAAAGAACTACATGTTTCTAGCGAAAAGAGCTACATGTACCTAGCAAACAGAATATGAGGATAAGGAAACTGGAAGGGACCCAAATTGAAAAACCGACATTGAATGTAAAAGAATATCGGTTGGAAAAGTGAGTATACATTGTAAAAACTATTGATTAGATTAAGTATCTGATCATCCTTGATTCGTTCTCTCAATAACAAAGTCAATCGTCCGTCAATCTATATAAACTGAAGCAATAATGACTTTCCAATAACAACAACTCATTGTTTACAATTATATTTTTTCTCGTCTAAGTCAAAAATCAATTTGTTACATATAGAGATGTTATCAAAAGGTTATTGTTTCATAAAAGCTTAGAATTGTATCGAAAAACACTACATACGGGTATTTATTCCGCAGCAACCGGAAACGCGGGCGTGACGTTTTGACGAACACTGGCATGGATGTCACAACTTTTAATTAAATCTAACAAGTAGTTATTGATTACTTTTGATTCATGTAATTGATAGTGAGTGAGTGTGATTAATAACAGCTGATACAGTGTCGGATAGAAAGTTTTTTTCCAACAATGACCGCGTTAAGTTAATATTTTCAGGTGGAGTCATTAAAAGTTATACTAATAAAACGCAGCACAGATTATAAAATGCCCTCTATAATAAAGTTATTGAAAATGCCTTGCCTTCAAAACTTATTATTAACTTATAAAATATAAACTTATTGACCGAATAATCGGTGTGTAAAACTACAGATTTCATCGTTGTACTAGTAGAAAGATTCAAAGTCAAATACCTTCTTTGGTTACATGATTTAAAGGCCAATTTTCGGGCCAATTAAATACCGTAAGTAAGCCTAAGAGGCTGTAGGCAGGTGAACAATTAATATTCCTTACAGAATGGACTTGTCAAGGATGCAAAAAAAAAGAGAGAGAGACTTGAAGAAAGAAAAAAAACAAACACAATCAAGGAAGCATTAAAGACAGGACCAAAAAGGATATAAAAGCCTTTACAAGTCTTACAAAACAACGTACAACAAAAACAAAAGAAACAACACAACAACAACAACAAAACAAAACAAAACAAAAAAAATGTTACTCCATTTTGAAAGGTGAAGGTCAGAAGGTGAAAAGTAAAAGACAAGTGTATTATTTTCAACAACAAAAATATTTGGAAAATCGATTTATTATCTGCGCCTTCGGGAAAGTTTCAAAAGTCCTCCTACAGGTATGTTGATATAGGGGAGTGCAGTGCAATAAACCACAGCTTAAGACCAAGGCGCCAAATCATTAAAGAGTGTCTGAATCACAGTTTTTAAATCTTATTATTAAGGTGTCCAAGATTGGTGCTTAGATTGTTTTTACCATTTATGACTGTCAAATAATCCTTGGATTTTGGTTGTTTCATATTATAGGAAAGGGAATGTAATGATCATTTTTATATTAATATTTGTGATAATTTCTGGTAATTCCAAGAAAATAGAAAGAACTATTAAAATAGAAGGATATTCATAATTTTATTGAAGTAATTACACCCAACGGTATCGAGCAAGACAATTTACTGGTGGCGACATTAAAAACCACACAATGCAATAAAAATGTAAGAGCATCATATCTATGAAGAGAATAACCTATATCCCTTAAACAACTAAGCATCAAGTATTAAGAATACCAAAATACATATAACTAGTATTAGGTATGTAAGACCAATATTATGATAGAAGGCGAAAAATTTACTACATGTATCAATCAATCAATCAATCATTTATTGGCCAATCATGGGCCCTCAAGGGGCAAATACAATACAACAAATATGATTTAAAGTTAGGACAGTACAAAATGAACAAAGATAATAACATGTTCAATTGATATATATATAATTAGGCTCCTTGTACATAAGAGTAAAACTTTATGTAAAACATTTAGTAGCAACCAATTAAGTTATATTGCTTTCCTGCAGAAAGCTGCTCAGCTGATGAATAATTTTATCATTTTCACAAGTGAAACACCAAAAAAGTCTGTCGAAAGCAGAAAGGTTTATAAAGTTAGTGTTATATATATTTACGGTATTAAATAGTAAATTTCTATTAGTATTAAATTTAGGGCATTCTGAAAAATAATGCAATTCGTCTTCGACCTTATTTAGGTTACATTTATCACAAATCCTATGATCTAATGGGGTCAAAGGTTTAGTATATCTACCCAATTCAATTTTGAGTCGATGGTTACTCACTCTAAATTTAGTAAAACACTTTCTTTTTTGTATCAGTGGCAGTTGAGAAATCCACAATGAAAACTAGCACTCCATATGACCGCTATTTGAGTTTTTTTTGGTTTGCTTACCATCATTTAACTGGTGAAATAAATGTGATTTCTTTTGAAACCAGGACTTGATTTGGTAGATGTCGGTATTTAGAAGCATTCAATGTGATAGCTATTCTTAATACTTTTCTAAAGCATTTGTTTTTGCTTACCATCATTTAACTGGTTAAATAAATCTGATTTCTTTTGGAACCAGGACTTGATCTGGTAGATGTCGGTATTTGTTCGTTGCTCTGGGTCTTTGGTAATTACTGATATCACCTTATCATAATGGTGGGCTGCGGCAAGATCTGTTGGTCTCATATCGTAAGCTGGGTGACTGAAGTGGGTCTCATTCGTACTACGAGGCGTTCTTAGTTCCTGTAACGATAAAAAATTGTCAGTCAAAAATTGTCGGATACCGTTAAACAGTAAGTAGTTTAGTGATATACCTGAATTCAAATTCCGCGTTATGGGACTACGTCCAGAAGCTGGATACAAAATATCAAGTGGCTGTGATTAGAACTTGCTGAGAAAACTGTTAAGAAAATTTTTCCCCGCCTGCCCGCCCTTATAACCTATTTTTATACTCTGTGAAATTCGGCTAAAAAGAATAAAACACAAGGAATTAATAGTAGCAGAAAATGTTTGAACCGATAAACTAATAATATTTCCATAAAAAGCCTGGCAAATCGAAATTGCAATGGTCCAGACTTTGTTCCAACATCTAAATTAGGCTGAAATTAATTCATTGACGCCAAAAATCTCTGTTTAAAGATTAAAACACGTATTGTCTCTTCAACACTAGCACTAAAACTGCAGTCTTTAGTTATACGACAAACTATCCGAAAATAGAAATTCATAGTTTTCAAGTTGCAATCTTCAGTTTTAAAGTCAGGAAGAAAATCGCTAATGGATTGTAAACATTTGAAAAATATGCAAATATAGGATATTAAAAAACTGAAAAAGAAACAAAATAGTTATTATGGTTAAATTGCAATGTAAAACTTACCTTCATTAATTTATTTTCCACAGCAACAAAAATAACGATTAAGTATTTTTCTGACACAATCAAATATATAAAACACCATCCATGAAAAAGTTGGTAAAAGTTTCAATAATCTTAAAAGGGAGAATAAGTTTTCAAATAATCTCTCTACAACAAAACTTTCAATTGCCTATAACAAATTCAATCTGGGTTATGGAGTAAGTAGAAAAAACCAAGGTTAAACTGGAAACCTCAGAAAACAATAGGTCCAAGTTTTCAATTATTCAGAATTATCTCAGATGGCTAAACAATAAAGCTTTTAATACAATTATTTCTGCTAGATTAAATGATTAAACGATCAACCGATGTAACATGCATTCAAATTGTGACAAGCAAAAACCGACATTATATCATGTTTATAGCCGATTTTCCCTGTCTGTACGTCAGAAGTTTTTGTTTTAAGGTCACACGAGTTCGACCGACATCACGTTCATGTAGACTAAGGTCTCAACCAGGCTACAGCTCTTTAATCATTAACAAATTTTTAATATTAGGAACCTTGAAAAAAAAAATTATTTTTTATCCAAGGCGACATTTTTGTGTCAAAATTAACATTATCATTTTGGACAGAAATATGATAAGAATACGTATATTGTTTATAAAGGTAATAACCAAAATACCGAACTTGGAGGATCAATCTCAATGTCCAAGAGAAAAGACAAAACATTAAAGACACCGGAAGAGTTATAGATCGCAATGTGCTGACTTGGTACAGGCATTTCATATGAAATGGTGGGTTAATTAAATCAGGTTTTATGGTGCGCGTAACCTCCCTCTTCCATTGCAACCTTAAGGACCGATAATAGCACACAACGCAACACGGCTGTGAAGAAATTAAGATGATCATCAAAGTACATTATATATTTAACTTCAACTACCAAAATCTGCATTCTTAAAAATACAGATTATTAAACATACATGTATTCTTAAGATAAAGGTCAACCTTCCCTTTTAAAGACATAGAACCTATCAATTTCGCAATTTTTTACATTGAATGAAAAGTACATATATTAAAAAGATACTATCTAAAACTTACTCTCCGAACATTAAAAATCAATGTTTTGCAGTTTACTATAAAATAATCTTATTTTAATTATTCGCGTTGATTAAGTATTGTCCAGCATAAATATTTACATTTGGTAAACAGGGTACTGTTAAACTGAGAAACGAAATGTAACCAAACGAGGCGAAGGGAAAACTAAATAGGTA
The DNA here is from genome assembly GCA_963971305.1 of Arcuatula senhousia. NCBI lineage: Eukaryota > Metazoa > Mollusca > Bivalvia > Mytilida > Mytilidae > Arcuatula > Arcuatula senhousia. Next base: position 5,966,026 of record OZ020313.1, read on the forward strand.
AATTAAGAAAAACGACTGGTTTCGGCTAAAATCGATTCAGTTTTCTTTTTTACCAGTTTGGCTCAATTTCGTTTCCTTTATTTACAGATTTCGGTTGCTTATTTTACTGTTTACGTTTCAATCTTTACCGATATCGTTTTTATTCCGCTCCGTTTCGTTTGGTTACTTTTCGTTTCTTAGTTTAAAGGCACCCGCAAGTGTTTACATTCTATAATTAGTTTGTCCTCTTTTTTGACACTGCGTTTTTTTCTTCAGTTTTCTGTCGAAAAGTATACTTTCTGGTAGGTTTTTTGAAAATTCAACAGTTTCTTCAAAGGTTTTACAATGTATTCTTCAAATAGTGTTAATTTCATTATTTTTAAAAAATTGCCAAAATGATAGGTTCTATGTCTTTAAGTAAAACAGCTAGGTAATCATCATAGAAAAAAAATAACTTTAGTGAACAGTTAAAAGTATTTCTCTAACTGTTGTGCAATATTATCTATTATTATTATATATAGTTCTCGCGAGATGAGACTATTTTGCGTATCACACTCCGCACGATGTGATATTCAATTTCAAGTCATTTGATTGGCTGTCCGTACGAGACATCACAGTTAGATACGCATCTCGTGAAAAGCGTGCTTACTTTTGTTTGAACACCTGTTGATCTCCCTTTAAAGAAAGGACAAACAAAAAATATCCAAAATGCACTAAAACGTTTGTTTCATTAATATGGAGTAGGCATTGCCTAAATGCGAGCATAGCTAAAAGGGTTTATATAATGTATTTGGGGCGAGATGGTATGGGGCGATTAAGCTTCGAGACACGTTAGTTTCGTACGTGCATATAACCAAGACGAAACGAGCAGCTTATGTGTATTTATTATTTTAAGAATATTATTTTCTTGTAAAAAGCGCAATTATTATTTTTTTCAAGCATTATTTCTTTTCTTATAAATTATTTTAACATTCACTCTGGCCCTGTAAAAAAATAACCCTTTCCGGACCATAAAAAATCTAAATCAGCATTAGCAAATTTCTCGCGGAAACAAATACCGTAGAGCTCTCCGCTTGAGTGGGCACTACGAGCTATGCTCGCTATAAATAGACGATAATGAAATGTGTACTTTTAATAAAAATTGATTATAAAAAGTGGTACTTTAATTTTTTTTTATTTGACTACTTTTTTCACATGTTTGCCAGACAAAATAGGTTATTTTTTTTCATGAGTTTTAATTAAAGAAGTAATTTTGGGCTTATACTTCACGTAAGACAGTTAGAGAAAAAGGTTTCACATCTACAAGTGATGAGATACTCGTTAGATATTTGTCAAAGGAAACTCGCAGATGCTCGTTTCCTAAATTGACAAATATCTAACTCGATGTGATAAAAATCCGTATCTCATCACTTGTAGTTGTGAAACCCTATTTAACATACTATAGTAGTCCTCTTTCCTTGGCAGTCTTAAATGTACGCATGGAATTGCTGTCTCCGTTACTGTATCAATCCTTTGTGTTCTTTTCAAAAACACAAAGCGAAAAGGCTTTGCTGCTATTTTCTTAATACATGTATTTATTTGCTATAGCAGGCGGAACTTCTTATTCTCCCGGAGCACCCGAATTCACTCTCGTTAAAACTTGGTTTCGTGATTTATGCTTTGTGTTTATTTTTTTCGTGCTGTTCTCGTTCGTGTTTACGGGTTTTGTCGTTGCCCTTTAGACCTTATGACACTCGAATGCCCCCCGTTGGTGCCTCTTTGTTTCTTTTAAAAAAAGTTTCTTATGCACTCAACCTAACAATTGATGCACGTTTTGCATTGAATGATAACACGAACTGTTCTTCTCAATAAATCTCAATTAGGTATATATTTTATAGTTAAAGGGATGGCAGTATGTCGAAAGGTAAACAAACATTCATTTTATGAAATAATAAAAAAAAATCTTTGCCAATGTGTTTTGTCTTTCTAATTATATGTTTTTAGTTTAAATTGTGTTTAAATCACTTACAGTTTAAAGTGCACCAATGCTCACTCAGAGTTAATTTTGGTTGATTTTAAAAATCTGCATGTCGTAACGTTGTATGCAAGATATAAGGACCATATATGCTAAATTCAACCTTTCATTACGTGTCATATATCTTATCAACAATAAAAATACATTAAAAGAACTACATTCGCTGCAAAGCATTGGTAAAACAAATAAATAAATCTTATTATGCATTTTTAAGGCTATTTATTTGTGTGCACAGGTTTTTTTTTAAGACTATGCTGTTGGTCTAATGTTCATATTCTTCAAAACACAACGTATGTATCCTTTCGTTTGATGGGAGAGATGTCTTTCTTTTATTTGTACATTTTTATTTTTTAACACGATAACATTCCTGGTACGGGAAGAGCTAAAACTTGACATTAAACCCGTGTGTTTAGAAAAGGTTGTTGATATTTTTGATTTTCTTCTACAGTTTGTTTTAGTTTAATAATATTTTATTGCAAAAAAATAGCAAATGGATTGGACGTTAAGTTATACCAACTTATTTATTGCCCTCTCCATGAATATACAATACAGAAATTTGACAACGACATGCAGTGTACATAAATAACAAAAACATTTTTGTATTGATATAGACTCTATTGACCTGTCGGAAATCTATCGGCCTATATACGCTCGGACTTTTCTAAATAGTACAGAATTTGCTTCAAATGTGGCATTTTCATTTCCAAAAAGAATATATTCGATATTCAAATCCTGAACATCAAAAATTGAATACCTTTGGAGTACATAAATAGGACACTCAAGAAAAAAATGATATGCATCTTCATACGTAGCACCACAAGTGCACATGGGATTTCCAGTTACATTTATTCTATACAAATCATAATTCAAAGAACTGCATCGGTGACGTAGTCTTGTGTGGATAATATTTAGCTTTCTTGGCCCTTCGCTGAAATATTTAGGTGGCTTAAGAAAACGGATTTTAAGTTTTAATTTGAAGCTTTCAAATGTTGGAGAATTCCTGACAGAGACTGCAAGATTGTTCCAGAGGGATACTGTAGACGGGATAAATGATTTTGCATACACATTTAGTCTAGAACGAACTGGAACATAATCTTCGTTGTTTCGTAGATTATATCCAGTAATATTCGAGACCAAAGGTGGCAAGCAGTCACTTAGATATTTAGGACAAATTCTATTGTGCATTCTATAAAAGATACACAATTTTTTTGTGGTTACGTCTGTCAGTCAAGGTATCCCAGCCAGTTTCAAAATAAAGAGCTTCTTTACTAGCAAATTTAGTCAAACCAGTAACAATTCTGGCAGCTTCCAATTGGACCTTTTCGAGTTTCTCAGTTTCACGTTCACAGCAGCCGTCCCAGACCTCACTCGCATATTCCAGCAAGGGTCGGATAAATGTCAGATAAATAGTCGATAGACTCTTAGACGAAAGAACAAATTTTAATTTTCTAAGAGCATTAAGCTGATTCAGGGGAGATTCAACAATATTGCTTATATGCGTTGTCCATTTTCCATCAGACATAAATGTTACACCTAAATGCTTATGATGGTCTACAATTTCTACGACCTCGTCATTGAATAGAAGATTTGGTTGAATATAAGCACTATTAGAAATAATAAGGGCTTTTGTTTTCTTTGGGTTAAAGTCAACGAGCCAATCTTGTGACCAATCGTGTAGTTTTTTCAAATCATAATTTATTCTGTTTTCTAATAATAAGAAGTCATTTCCAGCATATTGCAGGGGTGTGTCGTCTGCAAACAGTCGTGCGATGTTCCCCAAATTGTCAGTTATATCATTAATATAAAAAAAGAAATAACAAAGGACCAAGGACAGAGCCCTGTGGTACTCCCGCTGTTACTGTACCAATTGTAGAAGAAGTCTGATTTAGGGTTACAAACTGTTTTCTATTTGTTATATAATCTTTAATCCAGTCCAATACAGGACCAGATATTCCATATGATTTTAATTTCGTTATTAAACCCCGATGCCATACTCTATCAAATGCCTTGGAGATGTCACAGAAAATCAGTATATTTGAGAGTTTGTTGTCTAAATTAGAACATTCTTTGTCATAAATTTCTATCAGTTGATAGACGGTAGAGTGACCTTGGAGAAATCCTGATTGGTATGGATAGAGCAGAGAGTTATTTATAATATGATTATACATATGTTTATACATTACTCTCTCCATAACCTTTCCCACACAGCTTAACAAAGAAATAGGGCGGTAATTTGAAGGATTTGATTTATCATCCTTCTTAAAGATTGGCATTACTCTGGCTAATTTCCACTTAGATTGGAAATTTGCGTTTTTCTAATGAAAAATTAAAAAGTTTACAAAGCGGCCGACATATAGACTCAGCTGTACCTTTTAGCATCTGGTGACTTACATTATCATTGCCACAAGCCTTGCCAATTTTTAAGTTCTTTAAAATATCCTTAACCTCCTCTTCACTTATAACAACATTTAAAAGGTAATTATTTGTTTTTGGTTGCAGATTAGGTGGATCTTTATTTTCATCATCAACAGAGGAGATGGAGCAGAAATATTCATTAAGAAGTTTGTTCACTTACTGTGGCCCCTTTGTTGCTTTGTTTGATCTTCAAACATTATTCTACTCAGTAATACTTGAAAAAAAAAAACGAACAGGTATAATAAATGCATATTTTTTTCTTTTTAGGTATCTCTTTATTATTTCTTACATCACATGTCTGGGACAGAAAGGCTTGATCAAACATCACTAATGTAAAGAAACGTTATTGTGTCTTGTAGCTATTTATGATTTTTAAAATCTTCTTTGTGCACCTTTAAATAACAAATGATGCACTTTATTGTATTGTGTAAAATTTGTACATTACTCTACTCATTCTATGGTAATTACAAAACGATGTCTGTTTTAAAGTCAAAAGGAAGATATCAAAAGAGGTATTATCATATGTTGCATTTTAAGTTTTTTACTGCTTATGTACTGAACAAATGTTGCACTTTCATGCATTGTGTTATATTGAAACGAGCACCACTCACTATAAATGAAAAGGACTAGGGTAAACATTTACACGGAGGATGAGATCTTCTCTTTTGAGAAAAGATAGTTTTCTTAAAAAGAAATATTTCAGATAAAACTAGCTAAGGGTTCAATTAACCCTCTACGTTGAGACAAGTGTAAGTGGATCATAACTTGGCTTGCTAAGATCAGGCAAAGATCCAGAATGTGATGTTATATGGGGCATAAGGTAAAAATATAAGAAATATTAAGGGGTACTTGATAAAATGACAAATAATTTGGAAAATTTTTCAAATTTTAGAGGAGACCATCTGATTCCGCGCCTGACTTAGATGGGAATCAAAAACCACATCGAGCATGTTCATGGACTAACATTCTTTTTTTTGCATTTTCAAAATAAATTGTAACGAATGGGAATGAAAAAAAAACATTTGTGAAAGAGGCAGTGCCCATACCAATTACTGTAAACGCTGAAATTTTCGCTTAATTCGCGATCACCAAATATCTGCGAAAATATCCTCCAAGCGAATGATTTATTTTTGAAATATAAAATTAAATTGTTAGAACAACGCAAATTTCCCCCACGTATATCGTTAACTAAACAAAAAACGCGAAAATATCACCCCGCGAAAATTTCCATGTTTACAGTACTTGTTTCTGTATCTCGATATACGTGTAAGAGAGATGCTAGATAGGAAATCTATTATTGTAGCAAGAGAATTGTATTTTACTGGTATTAATTTCTATTTAATAATTAATTGCTTCATGAGCAAACTAACAAATGATGCACTTAGTTGCATTGTCAAATTTGTAAAAACATAAAAATAATTTCCTTGTTTTGATTTTCGATTTTTTTCTGGGTTCTGTGTGCACATGTACTTTATAAATAAATAATGTATTTCGTTCATTGTGTAATGTTAAAATATTATTCTACTCAATATATCATAATTATAAACCAATTTAATCTTTACAAAATTAAAGGACTATAGTAGACAAATGCGGCGATTAACAGGAACTTTTTGTTTGAACTAAATGCATTTTATTCATAGATGCTTTTGCTTAAATAAATTTTGAGTGTATTATTGTTCATCGTTTTAGTAACGTCTGAAACCAGCTAAAAGGTACAATACAAATAGTCACTAGACTATGTTCTACAGGTATTAAAATAGCAAACTGATAAATTTGTAATGAGTATTTTTTAATGTTTGTTAGCTTGATTTGTGTGAAGTAAATGTTTAGGTAAAATAAGGCCCACTATTTATAAAGATTGCATAATCTACTTGTATGCTTTTGTATTAAAGAAAACAAATGTAATGTTTTCTTTATCTTTATCTTGTGGTATGCATTTTATTTTGATCATAATTTTTCAATCTCAGAAGGTCTATATAAACATTAAGCATACATTTTAAAGGGAAAGTATTGTGATAGTAGTTTGTTCCTAGTCCTAGAACTTTTAAACTTACATGTACCAATACGCGATGCACTTTCTTGCATTTTATGGTATTTAAACATTGTCCTACTCTATGTGCAACATTTACAAACCGATTTATCTTCTAAGTTAAAAGGGCTACCATAAATAAATAAGGTGAAATATTAGATCTTTCTTTTAAGATTTTCTTTTTTTTTCCTAAGAGAATTAGTGTTGACATATGCATTGTTTAAGTCAAATTCAAGTGCATATCCACAACTTCAATAGGTTTGACATTATTTGCAAGAGAAATGTAAATATATATATCTGGTATATGCTAAGATGACATGATCGTTTCTTTTGAATATAGATACTAAAATGTGATATGAACTCAAGCAATATGAATAGCTAGAGTATTTATCATGAAGAAAAAATACATTTCTGCTCAAATAAATTTCTTTAATTTTATTTAACCTTACCGCAGTCCTAGATTATTCTTTTTTATATGTCATAAACTGAGATGGATTCGATGTGATCTATTTTGCAAGATTGTGTACAATGCATAAATTGCATTACATATTTCGTGTAGATGCACAATGGAAAGACCAAATATATGATCTTGAATTTTATTATCTTTACCTACTCATTCTATTCAATTCCTATTCTACTCGCTATTAATTAAGCATCCGACAATCCGAAAAAGACTACATTTGAGAGCAAGCAAAACCAAAAAGCGGTAGACAATGACTTGACTCTATAAAAAATATGATGCGTATTTTTTTAAGAGAAAATGTTAGTTATTCATACGACTTGTTACAATAAATAGCATTGTGTGACAAAGATAAAAGTGTTAAATGCGAGCAAATATTAAAAATAAAATGCAAAAGAAAATGTGAAATAATATACACCAACTTTTTGTTTGGACTGTAAGAATCTTAATCGTGACTGATATCTTTAAAAGGGGCATCATATTAAATGTAAAAGTTGGAAAAAAAATTGAGAAGCAACAACTTGTTGATTGAGTTCTGTTTATCTTTTAGTATGTAGGCATGTAAGTTTTGTTTGAATATTCTAGGTCCTTTTTCGTTCTTTTAAATGAATTCGCCACATTGTGTAACATTTAAACAGACTTAAGTTCAATTTTTGAAGTCTGTAAAAAATCTTCAAAGATGAAATTATTGAATTCTCCTGTACCATTGGTTAATACCTTCTGTAAAGTTCCCGGTTTAAGATAATTGTTATCGAAACAACAGTAACTCTGTCTGAATACCAAAATGTGTTACTCAGAGCAGTGTTGCAACTGAATTGTGACAGAAACAAAGATATCCTCAAGTCTAATGGATGCATCAACACTTTTATTATGTTAAATTAACTATATAGTTTGAAAGCATTTAAGACCTATTCACAGTTTATTCAAAAATAACACAGCAAAATGTTCAATGTTAAACGTTAAAAGCTTCATCAAACGCTTTCACAATGTACAATGTACTGAAAGTAACTGAAAATATATTTCTACACAAACAAAAAACAATAACCGTAAAGTGCAGATGTTTGTTTTTATTATTAGTTTATCGAACTAAAAATACAATCAGAGCACTTCCTGAAAACTGCCTTATCATAGAGCCAACATTGCTTTAGCTCTATTCATTCCCAATCAAGCCTCAAGTTCAACATGTTCAATATGCATTGTTCATAAGGTGACAAGGGACATTAAATTTTTCATAGAACAGAAGGTTAATGGAATTTAAACGACTATGGAGTGGGTTTTAACATCTGATAGGAGGGATTTACGATTTTAATAGGAATTATATGATTGTAGACAATAGTAAGTTTGATGCAGTACTTGCATTCGATGATGGAAACAAGTGATTTCTCTTAATAAATCAATAGTTAAACAAGCTTGGCATGGTAAACAATTTTTGTAACATTGAATCATGTTAAGTAACCCAAAATTTGCTTTAAATTTCAAAAATTATTCATAAAAAGGTTGATAAATAATCTTGTAAGTAGACCACATATTCCATATTGCTGTAATATTTCCATCAATTATGGCCAATCTCTTTTCTAATACAAGTATTATTCAAAATTTGAAATATTTACTTCCAAGTACTATCTAACTTCACTCAAGTTTGCTCTTTGGGATATACAACATCTACTTAATGTTAAATGTCCTACTAAATGGTTATTTTTTTTACCAAATAAGAATATCAAAAACTAAATATGGACCTATAAACTAGTAAATAACATAAAATTACATAATAGCACAACGGACTCGTGCCGTAAATAATTTTTATGTTAAATAAAGTCCAATAAAGATGTCAAGAGCCCAATACTGATTTATAAAAGCAATGTCATGTTAAATTTGCAGTTATTAAAGTTAGCTTAGACCTTAAAAAGAAAAAAGACTTATTTCGTTGACATGATCAACATTACATGGGTTAATGTAATATCTAACTTCTTTATATCTTAGCACATCTACAGAGCATCGACATTTTTTAGTAAGACTGGTTAGGCTGTACTAAATCAATGTGCGTTATCTCGTACCCTAATAATGTTAAAAGAAAATAATGAGATGTGGAATAAGCGTACGCGACACGGCTAACATAAAAAACGGCAAATTATAAACCACAACAAAAAAGAGCGAGGCCAGTAGGCATTGCTCGCCGTTTTTCAATTGGCCAAAGGTCAAATAAAAACGTGCACAATTAAAATTCAATTTTGAAATATTTAAATAAAGACCGCATTCTTTAACAAGGAACAGAAACATCAAAACGACAAGATCAAACAAAAACTTTGTCATAAATTCCTTCTAGAACATGATCTTAAACATGATAAGAGGAATACGATACTGAACCCAAGTGCTCCGGAAGAGTAGACAGTCCCTTTTTATGATAAATTGATAAAACTGTTTCGCAATGTTAAAAGTGATACACATGCCAGACTACAAAAAAGATGTCATACTTTTAAGCATCACTTATACAGCATTGTAAAGGCTTAGAAATATATTTCTTGAATGACGAATTATTTTACTGCAATTTCCAACCTATTGATGAATATGTTTTCAAAGGAAAGTTTATAATTGACTTCAGTTTAGATGCGCGAATATGATTGAAAAAATGATTTCACAAGTTCACAAGAAATATATCAAAAGTGTCAAAAAACAAAAAAAAATGAGATGAAAATAGAGTGCCTGTGTAGGAAGTACCTTCTCTAGCCTATGCATTCGGTTCGTAAAATCCAACTTAAAAAGTCCAAATGTCTCATCTTTTAAAAGTATCCGTCCGATATTTTAAAACTTACTCTACAGATGATCAAAACGTATACTTTTTGTTGCATTGGTCAAACTATGTGGTTTCACAATTTTAGATTTTAATACGTATTTGTTTACTTGCAAATTATAACAGATTAATTTAATACAAATAGCAATGAACTTATTTATTTCATGCATTAAAAAGGCTTATAACGAAAATGTTTATTCTATTTTTGGCTTTTCTACACAGTGCAAAATTAGATCACATTATGGAAATCAATAACGTTTAGCTCATTTCGTTAGCTTTCTTACAAAAGTCCTTGACGACAAACTATTGGCAAAGCCCGCACAAGATATTCGGACACACAGAACATGCAGGGAGGACTTGAAAAACAAAAAAAACTTGTCACTCAAGAATATTGTACAAACATTTTCAATTTCGGACACAAAGGGAACTGGGTATAACAAAACCGGTCTTTATAGTGTAATTCATCAACAGCTGTTCTGTCACCAACAAAGAATCAGAGAGTGTGAGGTGACAATCATCACCTGAACCCGATTTTCTACTCTACTTTTTAGAATACCTGAAACGATGCCGTCACGAGTAAGAAAACAGCCTAACGATTCAATTTCCATCCAACACACCAAAGCACCAAGTACAGCAATCTTCTGCCTTATGTAAAGGACCTATTGCATTGTTAAGACCGAAAAGACACTAATTAGATTAATGAAAAATTGTCCTGATTAACCGAGAAAAGCAAGTTTGACTTATAAATGACAAGACAAATACCTTTTGATGTTTCATTTCAAGCCATAAGTTTCATAGCAAGAAGAGAAAATTACAAAATCACCAACAGATAATTGCTTTAAGGCCTTATTTTCGAAATTATGACAATAAATACCAATTGTCTAAGGATAGGTAATTACCTAGGCTACTTAAAATGATTCATGTAGCTATTTTTGTTGCTTTGACGTTTGTAAGAAGATCAAAAGGTGAATGTAAAAGTTGAAGGCCGAATTTATTGTTATTAAATTAGAATTAAATGAATCACTTTAGGTCAGGACATCTAATGGAAGTTCAAGACAAAGATTTCTATTGTGATTTCATGAAAAGTCCCAGCCACCTGAAGACTACTAATGATAGTTCACGAGAACCTTAGCAACCTAAAAACTTTTAATGGGAGTTCACGAAAATCCTTAACATACTGAACACATCTGCTGGGAGCTCGCAAAAACCTCTGCAACCTCAAGAGATCTAATGGGATGTCACCAACCTGAAGACTTATTATGGAAGTTCCCGAAAAACTCTCAGCAACCTCATGACACTTAATGGTAGTTCGCAAAAACCCTGAGCAGCCTCATGACATCTAATGGGGAATCGAAAAACTCTCAGCAGCCTCATGACATCTAATGGGAGTTCACAAAAACTCTCAGCAACCTCAAGGCACCTAATGAGAGTTTACAAAAAAAACTTCAGCAACCCGAGCACTTCTAATGGAAATTTAGAAAAGAATCTTAGAAACCTACACATCTAATGGGATTTCACGATAAATCTTAGCAACTATCTTAGCAAGCAACCTCAAGGCTTCTCCAGGGAGTTCACTAAAACCCCACCAATTAACCTCAAGACTTAAAACATAATACTGAAGTTAATCTAAAAAAGTCTTTTTGAATAGAATAACAAAATTATGCTGATGCTAAAACTTGACAAAAAGTCCGAGAAATGTTCTACATATTTTTTAGGTCAAAAGATTTTTATTTCAGGTTTTATCGGAGTAAAATATATATAAATAATCTTAGATTTATGGGCATCAAATTTACATCTTGTTACAATTATAGCAGGAAACACCAACATTTACACAAATGTTTTCCCTAAAAGTTACTATTTTCCATGCAGTGGACTGAATGTCACTTAAGAAAGGCTTGATGTACTTAAAATAATCGTAAAGTGCATTTGGTTGTTTACATGTTTAGTTTATCGAATCGAACCAAGTTATAATCCGAGTGCTTTCTACAAACTGCTTCATATCTATCCATGCAATCTTATGGTAGCCTCTTGTTCAATATATATTGGTCATAGAGCTTCATATGGTTACAAGGGACATTAAATAATTCCCAGAACAAGAAGGAAATGGTGCTATAATTTACAAGTATGGAATGATTTTACATCAGACAGGACAACTTTTTTCACTCCTAGATCAATTTTTAATCTGTTAAAACATGACATTAACAATTTTAATGGGTGTTTTATGGTTTTAGACTATAGTAAAGTTAACGCAGTCATTGCATTCTATGAACGAACCAATCGATTTCTCTCCATAAATCAATAGTAAAAAAGTTATTCATGGTAAACATTTCTTTCTAACGATGCATTGTAAAAAAAATCCACGAAGATTTGCTTTTATAAAGTTATTAAAACAAAGAAAGTAGATAGTTACATGTAAGTAGACCCCATTTCCATACTGTTGAATTTTATAAGCCATCAATTATAGCCAATCTGTATTTTCATCTTAAGTGTCCTGCGGTGTACTTTTATAATTTTTAAATTTTGAATTTTTACTAGATGGGTAATTTCGAACTTCAATGAAGTTTGCTAACAATGATGCTCCTTGTGATATACAACATTTACTTAATGTTTAATGTCTTACTAAATGGGTATTTCTTTATTAAATTAGAATATCAAATTTTAAATCTGTGGAACTATATATACTATAAACTGGTTAATAACATAAAATGACATAATAGCACAACGGACTCGTGCCATAAACCATAAAATGACAAATATGGACCTATTGACATTTTTCAATCAAAACAGTTAGCGTAGACTTAAAAAACAGATATTATACTATTTTCGTTGACATTATAAGCATAACGTGGATTAATGTTATATCTAGCTCTTCATATCTTAGCACACCTAAAAAGCATGAGCCATCGACCCTTTTTGAGTATAACTGGTAAGGCTATACTCAATGAATGTTCGTTTCGTCGTAAAATCAAAGGAATACCTTCTACTCATGAGACATGATTTTAAATCTGTGAAGGCATATACGAGAGTGAACTCGGGTGCTCCAGAAGAGTACCTTATTTGATTTAAATGTTTCGCATCTTTATGTCTCTATTAGTGATACACATGCCACATTTCAAATGAGATGTCATACTTTTAAATATTAGGTATACACGGTTGTATAAAGTTTTGAAATTAAACCATTCTTTTTAATGATGAATCTGTTTTTGAAATTTCGAACCTTTTTGCGATTTTTCTTCAAAGGAAAGCATTTTGATTACCTTGTATCATTCAACAGTTTAAATGAGTGAATATGATTTGCAAGATCATCTCAGAAGATACAATGTAAGGGTTATAAACAAAATTGTGATGATTAGACTTCTTATATGCATGGTACCTTCCTGTGTACTCGGTTCGTAAATCTAACTTAAAAGTCCACCTCTCTCGTCAATTAAATTATGTTACACATCCAATATTTTAAAACAGACTGCAAATAATTAAGTACCAGTTTTTATAAGAATCATGCAAAGAGCAGTTCATGGGTGGAAAGCCTACACCAATTTATTTTTGATGTGTTACTCCTACTAGCACCCTGCTTTGATCTTTTGTGCTCTTTTCCAAACTAGCTCTAGTCCTGAGAGAAAAAAAAAATATATAGAATGCATTGGAAAAATGTAAGAAAGGGAGATAACTCTTAAAATTGTTAATAATTTCAATAGAAACCATTGTAACAAATGGCAAGATTTCTCCAAGGACGTGATAGTTATGAGCTAATTGTTATTTATTTCTTATTTTGTATACTTTGAACTATCTTTCGTTAAAAAAAAACCACTGTAGCTTTCTTATCGATGAATTACTTTTCTTAGGTGGACTATTACTTAAAACATATTTTCAAGGTCTTTTAACTCATCTTTCTTGGTAGAAGGCAATCAGCCAATAAAATTGTCATTTTTACAAGATTTTAAATATATGTACACATGATTATCATCAATCTATACGTTATTTTTTTTTAATCATGATAATGGTTTGTTTTACTTATAAAACATTGTCTTGATCTTGTGCTGTTCTATAATATATCAGTTTTGGTAACCAATCCAAGTGTTTGTATATTATTTCAATAAAGTTCTGATTCTGATTCTACTTTTCATATCACTTGGCAAACTAGGTGTTTTCACAATGTTAGTTATAAACATGAAACAATTTTGGACAAACGTCTTAATATCTGTTTATATACTTCTTCAAATTTAAACATATTAATTTAACAAGTGACAATGAACTAATTTATTATTAAAGACGGCTTATAACAAAAATATTTATTTCCTATTTTTGGAATGCCCGCATAAAGTGTAAAATCAGATTATAATTTTGTGAACACCGGGTCGAGGACGGGGAAATGGATTAAGTTTTGATTTTTGTTGACGTTTTCTGTTGGATGTGAAAACTTTGCTACATGTAACAGCTTTCCCAGGATAAAAAGCGTTTCACCAGGTTGTATTTTATACAAAGGTCCATGTCAACAAATCACAGGCTAAGCAAACACAGGGCATTTTGGCACATGTATTAGGGAAAACACGAACAACAAAAATAGAGCTTCTCACTTGAAAAAAATACGATACAAATATATCGAATTACTGGACACGAAAAAGACCGAATATATAATGTCCCCCATCCGCAGTAGTTGTCTCACCAAATTTAATAATCGGATGTTGTGTGCTGACAAGGACTGTTTCAGAATATCTGACGTGATCCATGAGCAAGAAAAAGCATCACTGCTTTATGATTAATTTTTATCAAAAAGAACAAAGCTACATGTAAAGCGTAATTTTCCAACATTTCGTTAGACTTGTGGAAATATTTACGATATTGAGATGTGGAATAAGTGTACGCGACACAACAAACATAAACAAACAGCAATTCAAAAAATCACTACGGAAAACAGCAAGCAGTCTTCCACATGACCATAGGTCACTGCTTACCGTCTTGCATTGGCCCAAGACTTATAATACAATACAAAAGTATCAAAACCAATCCCTAAATCATCAACGAAAGACTCAATTCTTGACATAAAACAATTAACATAGAATGACAAGGACAAACAAAGGCTTTGGCAAGGTTTCCTGGCTTAGGACAGGCACATATAAAATGTGGCGGGGTTAAACTAGTTTTTTGGATCCAACCTTCCCCCTATTGATAAGCTTGCACAAAGCTACATATAAAACACACTGTAAAACTCAATCGACAAAAGTTCAATTCAACAAGAGAGAACCTAAGACAAAATACTATACGAAAACAACAAGACAAGGAGGAACTCTCTTGAGAACACTCGAAGTTACTGACAACTAGCTAAGAAACATTTATCGATTGATGTAAAAGAATCAAAAACATCAGTTCTAAATCCGACACCCCACGTCAAAACAATGAATGATTAAGAGTTGTATCACCATACAGAACCGACATACTTGATCGCTGTGGTGCTTATAAATAATACAGTGGATACAAAGTGAAAATTTAACGTTTTAAAGTTATTATCAAGCTATCAATATTTCTGCCAAAACATACCAAAGGCAAAGATTTTACTAAAACATTGAATTCGTATCCTTTTTTCAAAAGGTTTTTAAGCCAGTTTTTAATTTCCATAAGGTTGTTTTTGAATTTTTGTGCTTTATAAACTACATTGCTATAAAAGTCAGGATGAGATATTCCTTTAACAATCAGAAATCTACGTGTACAATCAAATTTTTCGATGAGATGTCCATATTTATGTGCAAATTTTGTAAAAGATTTGACTAATTTGTCTTTAAGATTGTAAAACATTGATTAGATTAATAAATAATTGTTTTGGTTAACCGAGGAAAGGCAAGTAGGGCTTAGAAAAGACCAAATATATCTTTTGATGATTTATTACATCCAATTAGTTTCATTTCAAGAAGAGAATAAGAAAATATCATATACAGATGATTGTTTCTCTGACCTTGGTTGCAAAACAAAAAGGGCAACGAATTCCATAAGCACGTGTAGGGTTAAAAATTTAGGTACTTTAATACAAAGAAGTGTGGTTATTTTTGTTACATTGGTACTAGTAAGTAGATTAATTCTATAATATTTTCGGAAACGTCGAGTAACGTTAAGGCTACATCTATAAATAAAATTACAGAATTTGAACTATTTTCTCGCCAAATTTTAAAGTTCAAATGTCTCAAAAACGAAGTCATAGACATGGCAGTATTGTTCGCTGGCTTAAGAGACCTTAAGTTGTTAATAAATTATTTAAGGTGGCTGAAGACTTTTAAGCATTTTTTTTTGCATATTCAAATTTGTATAAATTGATAAACTAATTAAACTTGGCAGACAAAACTTTATACTTTTATATATTTTATCAAATTAGAAGCAAATGGGATACAAAACTAATCGCTCACCTGATTTCTAATGCTAAAGCCTCTTACCTAGTGTGCAACATGGTCTACATGTACTTTGCAAGTAACATTAAAGAAACTAGTAAGGATAAAAAACATTTTTAAGATAAAGTTTGCAAAGCTTTCCACTTTGAAAAAAAAACAAGTTGAAATTGATTGAAAAAAAACTAAAAGGGGGATAACTCTTAACAGGATGATCTGACAATTTTGACCCTGAAATCATTTTTGGAGATCTTAATGAGCTGAACAATTTTGCAATGCTCTATTCCTCTAGCTCTTATGGCTTTTAAGAAGTCCAAAAACTGTGAAAATGGTCAATTTTGACAATTAATGGGAAATAACTCCTATAAGGAGTCGTCCCACAACTTTGACTCAATGGAGAGTTTTGTAGAGCTTTTGATGCTGTAGAAGATAGGTTGCTTTAGATTTTCTCTATCTCTTATACTTTTTGAGCTGTAAGCTAAAAACTATGGTCTGACCCCCTGTTCTATTTTTAGAAATGGCAGCGATGACGGTTAGTTGACGTTCACAAATTTCACAAACTTGGTAGAGGACATCCTAAAGATGAAGTGTACAAAGTTTGAAAGCAATCCCCTCAGTGGTTTCAGAGAAGAAGATTTTTAAAAATCAGTTAAAATTGAAAGAAAAATCATTTAAAGGGGAATAACTCTTAAACGGTTGATCTGACAATTTTGACCCTGAAGTCATTTTTGTAGAACTCAATAAGCACGCTAACTTTTCTTCTAGCACTTACAGTTTTCAAGATAAAGCCCAAAAACTGTAAAAATGGTCAATTTTGACGATTAAGGGGAAATAACTCCTATAAGGAGTCATCCCACAACTTTGACTCAATGAAGAGTTTTGTAGAGCTTTTAATGCATGCTGAAGAAGGAAAGTTGATTCGGATTTTCTCTATCTCTTATACTTTTTGACCTTTAAGCTAAAAACTATGGTCTGACCCCCCTGTTCTATTTTTAGTAACGGCGACCATGTTGGTTGGTCGACGTTCACAAATTTCACAAACTTGGTAGAAGACATCCTAAAGATTAAGTGTACAAAGTTTCAAAGCAATCCCATCAGTGGTTTAGAGAAGATGTTTGAAGAAAAGTTAACGACGGACGACGGACGCCTATGTTTTTAGAATTTCCCGTACTAAATCAAAGGAAGATAATTCATATAGAATAAATACCATAGATTTTTTTCAATTTTCGTGAATATCTCGAAAAAATAAACGGTGAACCTTTATTTTTTTCAGACAGGTTCGAAAAGCTTTTGGAAAGAAACTGTCTCCAGAATTTGAGCTGATTCTATAGTAGGAATTCTTATTTAAGTGCCTCTAAAGCTTTTTTCCTATATATCCTTTATAAAAAATATTGAAACTTTGCTATTTTTAGAAAACTAATAGCGCTCTATAATGAACGGTGACCACATCTTTTTATTTGATATTTTTATCTCTACATTAAGGTCTAACAATGTGCCAAAAATGAACAAAATCTAATAGCCCGAGACACCTTGAGGCATCAAAGACAAAAGCTAATTACTTATATTTAGAAGAAAACGTCATCGCTAAAAGGTAAATATCACCCTTTAACAATGTACGGAATGCCACTCAAAACTTGTCTAAAAGAACTCCCACTAAAGTGCATATTATTGTTTGTATTTTAAGTTTATCAAAACAAGCTATATTCCAAGCACTTCCTGAAAACAGCTTTATATCTAACCATGCTTGGAATTTATTCATTCTCATTGCAAAATCTAGTTCAATATGTATTGTTCATCAGATTACAAAGGACATTAAATCATTCCTCGAACAAGGGGATTTATATGGCTATGTGAAGAGCATGGCGTATCACTCCAAGATCAATTTGACATCTTTTGAAAACACGATATTAACGATTTTTATAGGAATTATATGGCTGTAGACGATAATAAATTCGATGCAGTTGCATTCTATAACTGAAACAAGCGCAGCGGTTGCGTCATGGAAAAACAACAGGAAAAAAGAATCTCAGAGGAGCTAAAGCTATAACGGTCTTTTCTATGAGCTATTACACTAACAAGGGGCTATCTGACAACTTTTATCAAAGCAGATTTTTGTAGAGCTTAATGGGCTTAATGTTATAGCAGGTAACAGCCTTTCACTTTCTGCAGTTAGTAGTTTTCATTTTTAGAGCAAAAACATGATAAAATGCTATTTTGGTCCTTTAACAGCCTATAACCCCTATAAGGGGTAAGGGCTTATCTGAAATCTTTGACCCAATTTTGACTTTTGTTAATCTCAATAAGCTGAAGGTTTAAGCAAGCTTTTCTCTGCAATATATTTCATTCTGTAATGCAAAAATATGAAAAATGCTATTTTTGACATTTAAAATGTCATCTCCTATAATATAAGAGGTCATCTGGCATCTTCTATGCAATGGAGGTTTTTGTACAGCTGAAGGTTCAGGAAAGCAAAATCTTTTCTCTATTTAAAATAATTTTTATTCCATGAGGTAAAAACATGAAAAACGTTATTTAAGACCTTTAAAGGACCACAACCTCAGTAAGAGGTCATCTGACATCTTCGATCCAAATAGACTTTTGTAAAATCCAAAGAGCTGAGGGTTTATGGAACCAACAGTTTTTCTCTATCTGAAATATTTTTCATTCCTCAGAACAAACATGAAAAGGCCATATTTTACCTCCCCTCCAAAGGACTGTATCCCCTATTGGGGGGTCATCTGACATCTCCAACCCGATGGAGACTTTTATAGAGCGCAATGAGCTGAAGTTAACAGTTTTTCTCTACCTGCAATAGTTTTTAATCTCTAGGACAAAAATATGAAAAATGCCATATATTCAACCATTATATAATTATTCTGTTCGGTAGTTTCAAAGGAAAAGATTTAAGAAAGATTGTTTACGGACGACAGACGACGACGGATATATAACTAAATAATAATATGAGAAAAACTTTTAAAATGATTCGTGGACAAAAAAATTCTGACCCAAACAAAAACCAAACCTCCTTCAAGTTATATGTCGGTATTTTACATAAACGAGTAAGTCTGACATATACATGTATAAGCTGTCAGTTTAAAGTCAATTTCGTATTTTAGTCCACGAGTAATGTCAAATTTCAATAAAGTTTTCTTACAATGAAGATCTGTTTGATACACAGCATCTACTTAATGTGAAGTAATAACCCCCCATTTGATGTCTTACTAAATGGTTATTCTTTCCACCTTAATAGAATATTAAAATTTAAATATGGACCCACAAACTTGTTTATTACATTAAAATGACATAATACAAAAGAAGACACGTGATAAAAATCATTTTATATAGTTAAATAAAAGATGTCAAGTGGCCCATATTGATTTATAAAAGCAATTTCTTGTCAAATTTGCAATTAAAACAGTTATCATAGACCTTAAAAAGAAATAAGACTACTTTCTTTGGCCCTTTTCACATTATGTAGGTTAATATTATATCTAAATTCGTCATATCTAAGCACATCCAAAGAGCGTCGACCCTTCTAAAGTGTGACTGGAAAGACTAAACTAAATCAAATCTTTGTTTCCACTTATCTTAATGTACAGATCTCAAATCTTTATAGTACGTGTTTTTTTCCAAAGTATTGTACCCGAGTTTAAATCTCCATGAAAATATATGTTCTTAAACCTTTAACATTTGCATGATTTGGTTCATACTCAAAAAAGAGCACCAATATAGAGTATTTGCGTACAAATCTTTTGTCTCCTTTTTTTTCAATCTTAACAATGACATGATGGTTGTAAAGACAAACTTGTTGTTTTGTTGCTGTTTATTCAATATCTAGTCGACAGCATTCTACACTCGGGACAAGAGCAAATTGAAACAACAAATTGATAAAAGAAGAACTACAAGATGTTGATTTTGGCATAAAACTTTTCACAGAGAGGTTCAAAGCTTCAAAACAAACAGTTATATTGCATCAGCGTGTACGAGTTTTGAAATGAGTCTCATGAGAGCCATCTGTCCGAAATAAGGAATAAGTATGTTCATGCTCTTATTTTCTTAAGACATATTAAATAACATGATTTTAATTTACCGACTCTCTCTTGGTACCATTTGTGAGTATGGTTTCAAGGAACGAAACTAGTCCTTCGGAAAGGACGAGGAACCTAAGGTTGTCTCGCGTATGTGGAGAGCAAGCAATACCCCATGCAAGTTAAAGACCCCTTTGTAGAGTTTGATAAGAGTAGGCTCAATGGGGGGCACTATAAATGCCACACTCGTAAACTGCAAGGTGGAGTGGGATTCACATAAGCATTGAGCGTGTTTCCCAATCAGGATAAATAAATATGTTTGAATATACAAATGCTGCGATAAACCTGGCAAAAGCCTTTTTAGACATTTTCAAATACATTGTATTTTGAATCATTGGTGGTATATGAAATCATTAAAAGGATAATATAGCGTAGTGTTGTAATCATGTTCGTGCCACATTTTAGAAAAAAAAGGTGTCAAACTTTTAAACATATATAATACATATAGTATAATTATAGTACTTTGCTATATACAAGGTTTAAATGTTTTGAATATGAATATTTCCTTTAAATGACGAATCTGATATTAAATTTTCCAGCCCATTCATAAAATTGTTTTTAAAGGAAAAACAATTTAATTGACTTTAAATCATTTAACGAGTTTAGATTTAAAGATCATTTCACAAGAAAAATAGTGAAAACGTGTTTAAAACAACAATATGGTGAGGTTAGAAGGTGTTGTGTTGGAGTGTACCTTGAAGTTCTTTTTCTAATCGGTTTGTAAAATCCAACAGAAATATCAATTTTTCACTATTTACAGAACATTCAAAACCAGAAAAATGGAATATTTTAAAATTCACTTTACAGACGATATGAAAATCCAGATTCTCTGTTTATTTACTAGCTTTACACTGGCTGTTGTAAAATTCATTATTTACGCCTTAAGTGCGAAGAGCTTAGTATATGTTTACTTAACTTTTAAATTAAGATGATTATAATTAACAAGTGCCAATGAACCTGTTACTTCAACTAATAACGTCAAGGGGCTTATATAGTTATTTCTATTTGCAAATAAATGTAATGATTTTTTTATTAGGAGAATATGAAAAATCATACATCCGAACTTCAAGGAGAAAATAAGACGCACAAAGAATATTAAGGTGTGAAGAGGCTTAAGTAGTTATTTTTTGCTTTGGTATTTGTGTAAGAAGATTTCTGGTTAAAAGAAGGAATGGGTCAATTTCATTCGGGTTGCTATAAAAAACGTTGTCATCAACAGAATTAACGAACAAGAAATAGATAATAAAGGGTTTGTGTTTGTATCAGTAACTCGATGGCTTTTATATAATAGGATACTTGTTACTGACCCAATTGTCAAATTTGTCTTGGATTATCATCTTTACAATAATTGGGGGTCTGGGCAGTAGGCCGGGAATTAGAGAGTCGAGGGTGAAGTTGGGATCAAAGAAACGAGAATCTGGGGTTAAAAGAACAATGAGTGAGGTTCAAGGGTATAGATGTTGTGAGAAACACAAGATTCGTGGTGAAGTTACTGAAGCATGGGAAGTGGGGGTCGAATGGTCGAACAGCGTTGATTCAAAACCCTCCTTGTCAAGTCCACATTACTAAATTTCTAAATTTTTATTTATTTTTTTTTAAATATGGCTGACATAGAAATTAAGATGCTGAGTCTACAATCTAGGCTGCTTCCGCATTCCTAGATTGACAATTTTGCAGTGCAAAAGTTAAGAGATGGTTTCTCCAAGACCATAAAGATGGGGAAACTCTTTCTCCGACCATTGTCTACTAGTTATCGACACTGGATGATTGTTCATTCAATTTGACGCATTTAAGGCTAATCAAATAGCAGCTCAAAACTCAAACGTGTAGTTATATTAATACTGTAGAAATACAGCCTTAATTTGGATTCAGACCATTATATATATGCTAAAAAAAAATGTTTAAGAACGTAATTCTATGCCTCAATTTATATATACCTGACACTGTTTTGCAATTTTGAATCATTCCAATGCATTCAAATGTTTACAATGTTTGTTTTTGTGACATACACAGGGAAATTTTGTTCACGTGAAATTCACATGAAATTAACGTGAAATTCACGTGAAAAACTTAACGTGAATTTCACGTTAAACGAGCAATTTAACGTGAAGTTCACGTGAAAAATATCACGTGAATTTCACGTGAAAAAATCTTCTCAACATTTTTAATGTTCTATAACTTTCATGCAATTCTACAAATATTAAGGGAAAAATTCTCATTTTTCAGAATTTTCATCTGAAATTCACGTGAAAAAGTTGACGTGAAATTAACGTGAGTTTCACGTGATATTAACGTGAATTTCACGTGAAATTCACGTTAAATACATTTCACGTGAAATTC
This sequence comes from Arcuatula senhousia, assembly GCA_963971305.1. Classification (NCBI taxonomy): domain Eukaryota; kingdom Metazoa; phylum Mollusca; class Bivalvia; order Mytilida; family Mytilidae; genus Arcuatula; species Arcuatula senhousia. The sequence goes on from OZ020313.1 coordinate 5,988,510, forward strand.
ACGTTAAATTGCTCGTTTAACGTGAAATTCACGTGAATGTTTCACGTGAAATTCACGTTAACCCTGATTTCACGTGAATTTCACGTGAACAAAATTCCCCTGTGTAACTTGCAAATAGAAATGTCATTTTATGATGATATGAAATATGGTATATTGATTCATAAAACTAATTTTGAGTTAACTTTGCCATGAAATCATTTTAATATAATAGCTCTTTTAAATACTATATGGGACGTGCATCCATTACGTACTTTTTGTAATAATAAATTATCATTTTATTTACATCGAGGATAAAGCTATAAAAAAGTAAAGTAATAGTATATAGATGTCGTTTAAATGCACAAAAAAGCAATTGCATACATTTGTAAACGATTTTTTTTTTATATGATGCAATTTTAAGGGTAACCAAAAAGCTTATTGCTCTATAGCAAGAGTGCATGCTATGCATCAACGGTTTCATCAGCAATGTTTAGCTATAATGATAAAAATCAAATCAATTACCAAAAGGTAAAAAAAAGACTTAAGAAGGACGCACACATTTGAAACCACATTAAGACATCTTGTTCAGAACGAAACTTTATTTTTTCCAAGAACAAACGCACTTAAAATTTAATAAGACATGCCATTAGATTTTTGAAACAAAAACAACAGAACAAACAAACATACAAACATTCATGCAAATAAGATAAATATACAAAACTCTGTTTAAGAACGTTACAAACACAACACAAACACAAACATTAAAATTGAATTATGAAAGACCAAATTTCAAGTCTTACATTTTGATGGCTTGTTATACACATATATGCAACAGTGCTACAGTCATGGCATTGTGTCTACTGAGGGGCGCTCGTATGCTACCTTTGTGCCTTTGGTTTTACGAGAAGAAAAATGTTTGTTACAATTATACACATGTAGTACAAACCACTTGTAGCTCAAAACGAACCGATTGGTTAACAGCATTTTATTGTAGAAAAAAGTATTGTCTTTGCCCTTATGGAATTTTGACATTCGAGTGCCCATTGGTACCTCTTTGCTTCTTTCAAAATCGCCTAGTATCATTAAACATAAAAATGCTATAAGTAGCAGAAAGGCATTTTGTTATATTCGCACGTGTTCCAAATACAAACATTACAAATACATTCATTTTGGTTCCATGTATTCCTTAATGATATTTTCCGTCATGTAACATTTTCAGATAGACACCTATTGACTGTGATTTTCGAACCAACCGATAAAAGCGATTTCAAATTCATGCTCCAAACAGTTTCTATTCATCGTACATTTGCAACCTTTTGAAGGTTTTGTAGGAGCAGACCTCATAATCAAAGTTAGTTTTGACTTTTTGCAAACAAAATATGTAATATTATAACCATAACACATTTTAGATCTTCATTACCACCTAGCTTGATACTTTTGTAATAACCTTATAACCTTTTTAAAAAAAATACGACTACAAAGTCTTACGCGCCTACGATTAAGGTGTGAAAGATTTCAAGTCAATTTCTTTTGCTCTGTTCCACATGAAACCGAAGGCAACATGTTCGGTTTTAGCGTGTCACAAATTAAAAAAGACCAAATGTTAAGAGGTGCAGCTCACGTGCAGTAACAGCGTCGGGCATATGTCCATATATGCTCATGATGTAGAGAGCTTTGCAAGTTTTTCCCTAGACTAGCAAAGCGCCATATCAAATTTACTTATCCGAAGTTTCGAAAGTAGTCAAATTTTCGAAAGGAATATTTGACTGAAGGCGATATGTAGATGTCCGACTAATCGGACAAAATTTTTACACAAAATTAATTAATCAACCAGGGACATTAACCCAAGGAATGCCTTCTGGATGAACTAGTGAAGTTAAAGAATATTCTTTCTGCAAATTTGCATTTGATTATTTTTCGGTTTAAAGTTTCTGTCTGTTGTCAAATTTAAAAAAGACAGACGTTTTTAAATACATGAAAAATGTGTAATTAATCAAGCAAGATTCCGATCGGCTTTTGTTTGTGAAAAATATTCGAAGCATAAAGTGTATTTAATTTTAATGAATATGACATAAACAGGAACACTCATTGAAGGTTAAAGTTATAAATAGTATTTTTTATTTACATTTTAATAACTTCCATTTCCACGTTCATAAATAAATCCTTAACTAAATTTCCTAAATAAAACCAAATTTTTACTTACTTCATTTTGGGTCTGATCGCGGTCTTGCTCCATATTTTAGTCTGTTACTTTTTATTCCGTCAGCTTATTTGCAATATTTTTTGTGTCTGCTTTCCCTTGTCGACGGTTTCTTCTTATGTGATGCTTAGAGAGCTCCTAGAGATATAGACCTGACTACGGTCGATGACAAAAACACAAGGAAAGTAGACTCTTCCTTATAAGATAATGTCTATATGAGATAATTAAACTCTCATCTGATTCTTAAGACGTGGGTAGAGCCCTATGTTCAAGCCATTAAATGAACTTCAGAACCGATCACGTCCTAAATATTGGTCTTCTTAATGATAATGTCCAAATATGAATCAAATAAACAAAAACAGGCTTTGTTCCCGATGTTCATAAACAGCCAATTAACGACACTATCATCAACATATAACGAACCACTTTTAAATATCTTCTCTGATGGAAATTGTAAATTGGTTTTTACTTCAATTCAAATTAATTTCACCAGTCATTCAGAACGAGAACGATGTTCGATCTTTTCACAATTAGAAAAAAAAATCAAAACATTTTCTCTATTTAAAGTCAAGATCGTCTTTTGTTCCAGTAGTGCAGTCACGTATTGAATGAAGTGAGAATTTAAAGAGCAATCGTTAAATTATTTTTTTTTTAAGTTTATAAATCTTTTAAATCATAAAACGATTATTTGAACAGCCAATCATAAGTGGTGATTTGGAATAATTTAGCGCTTGATTATGAGAGTTAAGTCAACAAATAGATACTTTACACGTTTTTTTAAAGTACTTGAAAGATAACAGATAAATGAATCAATAGTTTCAAAAAGATTAAAAAAAGTAATGCTTTTAAACTTTTACAATGTTTTAAAGTTAAACATTTTAATACAAACGTCAAACTAGTGTCATTGAAACAACCTTAACAGTACACGTAACTCAAAATGTAAACTACTAGTAGAATACATACAAAGTCGGAAATCTAGGTTTTTCCAAAAATACTATATTCAACAGATTCTATTGACACTCTCAAATTATACGAAATAACTGAGTAAAATCTTAACGTGAGCTGAAGCGTTTACACAAGTTGTTGACGGACGTACAGACTTATAAAGTGAAAAATAAAGGATCCGGGGCCCTTAAGACTTACCCAATAAAGAGAATTGGAAGATGCGCAATACAATCTACAAAACTTATACAGTTTCCTCTCAAGCAGCGATAATGGGACTATATGAGCGAGGCGAACATAAAAGAGGATGGTAAGATGAGCAGTACAATCTTCGAACCTTTATACTGTTTACTCTCAAGCAGCGGCCGGGAATGGGCCTATATGAACAAGGCGAATATTAGAGAGGATGGGAAGATGAGAGTACGATCTACAAACTTTTATACTGTTTACTTTCAAGCAGCGGGAATTGGGCTTTATCAAATGAACATGAAATGATCATGAAATGAAATGGGAGGGGGATACAAGGCCGATCAGGGACACGAGTTTCGATTGTCACTGGCAAAAAAAGGATCGGGGAAGGACGGTCAATTTAGCATATTGCAAGGTCTCCTATGGTTTCCACTCTTACATTGGCCAGGTTTAAAACGTCTCTTTTGTATCATTATTTTAACTACATGAGACCAGATAGTCAGCTTACAACCTTTCCGTTAAGTCCTAAGCCTGAAAGACTGAGAAAATGACGCTCAAGCGAAGAAAAACATTACAAAGTGCAAAACCGTTGATTTTGTTAAACTTCTAAAAAGCTTTTTTACCACTAAAGTTTAGCCTCAAAAGACAAAAGAAATGTTTGCATTCAGTTACAAAATTTATATAATTCGTGCATGAAATTGAAAAAGAACAAGAAAAAGTAACCAAAACTTACATTTAACGGATCTAGATGACAAAAGGTAAGTCTAAAGAGAAGGCATACGAACAATAAAAGCTGCAAACTACAGAAAGAGGATCCTGTCAGTGTGTATGTGTGTGCGTTGGTGTTTAACGCCCTTTATCGACGCACCTGGGCCATGTAGGGTGGTCAGTTTTTAAAGCGGAGGAAACCGGAGTACCCGGAGGAAACCACCGACCTTGGGCAGGTAACTGACAAACCTAATCACATACAGTTGTTGAAGTCCCTTTATTGTTAAATACAAAAGGGACTCGAACACCAGCTGAGAGGTGATCGGCTAGTGATCGATAGTGTGATATTTAACCCAGCGCCTTAGACCACTCGGCCACCCAGGCCCCGAAAGGGAATCCTACATCTAAGAAACCAGATGCGTATGGTCATATCACTACGTATACTAGTAACTGGGCACGTTTAATAAGATGATTTAATGCTTTGTCCTTGAGCTGGTTTTAGTCAGTGTGACCTTAAGGACCAGTTTCGAACTAACAACCGGACTAGAACGGTTTTTGGCGGTTTTCTCGTTTATGTAAAAGAGGCATGACTACACAACGTACTTACAAGACCCCTTATGTTAAACGGTTTTTCATACATTATGCAAGATTAATAGTTAATCGTTTATTTTCAATACTAGAATCAAATAATTCGTTAGTTAAACCGAAAACTTTGACATCATGATCGAAAGAAATCAGACATGCTGGCGATTGTTTGAGGTCCTAATTGCAATTGGAAACTAAGAATTTTAATATGAAACCATATAATGAATTAATCTGAGATTTTAATTACAAAACGTCACGTTTGCAACGTACGGTTTTTTAATGTTAATTTACTTGTTTTATAATCAAAATCTATGTTTTTTGCATTGACGGTTTTTTTTTGGGGGGGGGTGTCGGCCAATTTTGTAGTGGTGTAATGCTCAGTTGATATTCACAGAAGCTGAATCTTTCAGATCGAGGTAAATATATAGGAATGCATATGGTATTTAGTCACGAAACTTTTTTTTACAATTTCTTTTCTAATAATTTTTTTTCAAACTATCACGCGCATCGCGAGACCGGTATCAGCACCAGCCCGCAAAAAGAATAAAAGATTGTGCAAAATGAGGAACACATGCCATATTCATAGAGAATCAAAATAAAGTTACGTCTACAATGAGTGTTTAATTAAAAAAATGAAAGTCTGTATTAAAATAGTCAAATGTTTATCTTATCAAACGACATAACACCGTTAAAAACTTTCCAATACATGAAAAACTATCAGATAAGGTCTAAAATTTTTATTGATATTGCAAGATAGTGAGATAATATGCATACTTGTTCCCCAAAGCAGTGTAAGAAATACGATTAAACCAAGCCGAATTTATCAACTTTTAAGTCGAAACCCGTTTACTCCATTCATTTGCGTTTTACCACCTTTATCATGCTCATTGTTGTAACTTTATCATTTTCGTTGTTGCAACTTCAAACCAACTAGGAATAAATAAATAGGTTTGAATAGGGTAAAAATGGGTAAATTAGAATCAAATAAAAGCTTAGACTAAACATCATTACTTAAACAGACACAAACACGATGTCAGTTGATTTTTTAAGCAAAACCCTAATTCAATAAAAAGTCATTTGTTCAGAGAACAAATGTGAGGTCTTTCCCATGTTTTTGTTAGTTTTATGATAACGGTTATGTTTGGTTAGGCTATTTGAGTCTGTTTTTGACAATAGTATTTAACTATTAGTTGCGAAAAATGTTCCAGACTAAAGAGCAGTGAGCCTGAAGTCAGAAAAGGTATGGTTGCTAAGGACTTTTATGACGGTTGCTATGGACTAAGGGTTACTTCCGGTTGAAAAATTTTAACTCTAAACTCGGAAAGTAGTCTTGGTTAAGAATATATATGGTTGCTATGGACTTTTCATAAATGTTACCTTGTTGCTAGGGAATGACCTTGACCCATGACCTTTGACCTTGGACTCAAATTGTAGGTCTTGGCATTCTAATTCATTTAAGTATACATGTTTACTATACTATCTGTTATGGTTTTCAAGTTATGGGCAAAAAACATGTTTTGCGAAACTTGTTTTGGCCGCCATTTTGGAACCAGTCAACCGAATCATACAATGTTTGGACTCAAATTGTAGGTCTTTTAATTCTCTATCAAATGAACCCTACATTTCATTCACCATCTGTAACCGTTTAAAAGTTATAATTGAAAAACCATTTTCAAATTACGAATCAAGGGCCGTAACTTAAAAACGACAAGTTTTACGCTTTCGCACCTGAAACATTTTTTGTAGCTTTCGATGTGGCGAACATTTTTTCCATGTATTGTCCGCTTAAATTTTTTACAGTTTTTGTGTTACACTCAAAAAACAATTTCTGATGGCGGCCATTTTGAAAATGGCTGTCCGTATCCATGCAACTTTGGTTTTATATTGGAGGGCATAAGTTTACGGTCTCAAATAACCCATATGTTTACTATGTTATCTCAAACCGTTTTCAAGTTATAAGCCAAAAACGGTATAGCCGAAACGCATTAAGGGCCATAACTTGAAAACGGTTTGTCGCACAGTGTTCGACCCTTTATATCAAATAAAGGTCTAAATGAGACGAGTATTTTTCCCATTACATGTCTGCTTCAATTTTGTATGGTTTTTGAGCTATACTGCAAACAAGGTGTGCCATGACCTCTGACCTTGAGATTTGACCTCTGACCTTGACATTTTTAGATGTAACATATGTCACTTAGGATGATTGGTGAAGGTCCCAAGTCTCTAGGAATAACCGTTTTGAAGAAAAAAAATTTCGACAAGTCGCGACACTTTTCGAGTTAAAAACGCGTAACCAGGAAGTTGATCGAAAAAATTTTTTTTGAGTGACGAATCATGACCATGAGTCTAGCAACATTTTCCCTGCTTCAGATTTTTGATAACGGTTACGGTTTTTGAGTTAATCTGCAAACAAGGTTTTTGGGTTACGGGCAGATAACTCCGTTACTAAAAATAGATCGGTTTCGCAGGGTTACTCAAGTCATGCCCTTATAGTGTCGGTTAATGGTATGAAGTTTCGTAATGTTACGTTAAGTATTTCTTCTTTTTTTTTTGTGGCGGAAAAAAAAAATAATAATAATAATAATCATAAGAAATACAGTAAGGTCTTTCCTTCTGTGGAAGGGAAAGACCTTAATTACAGCATACAAACGCATAAAAGCATAAAAATGCTTAAGACATAAAAGTAAAAACGAAGCAAATTTATGTTTTAGAAGACCAGAATGGGAGACAGTAATTCGGGTTTCAAGGGACCGGTGGACAAGCGGGGGTCAAAACGACGAGGATAAAAGGTCACGGGAAATTGGGTAAAAAGGACGGGAAACAGCACAAAACAGACGTAAAAAGTGTGGAAAGCAAAACAAATTAAGGCGACAGTAGATAGGCCTATAGCTAGAGGAAGTGAGGTGGAAGATACCTTCCATGTAAAGCCCCGTATTTATGGGAGACACTGTTGCGTTTTCTCTTAATTATTGAGTTTGAAAATTTGCATACTCATTTTACAACCTTGAAATTCTACATATTTAAATTAAATTATTGCCCTTATAGTGAACTCGTTATTTTAAATGGTTATAAACCACTTAACTAATCTTATAATAATGTTTACCGAAGGAGACTAATTTATAACGAAATAACAATCTGTTAACTGGGAGTGTTATTGTACTTCTGTAACAATAGGCTCTACCAATAGTTCCCATAAACAGAGAAATAAATCTAGTTTAAATTATAAACATAACATTTGACTTGTTCAGTATATCATATAGTTAAGGCGTAAGTCTTTGAATTGAAAGTCGATTATGTCTACTTTATGTTAGTTTACATAAAAATTAGATACAAGGAAAGATTTTTTTAATGTTATGAGTTAAAAATCTATCAATCTGGTGTAAGAATTATTCAAACTTGTCTAAAACTCTTTATCACCTCCCAGTGAAACCTGCCATTCATCGCATGCCTAACTTTATACTAAATTAATGGCTAAATACGTGAACTCCCTGTTCAGCCGCAAATGCAATAGGTGACCTAACTAGGCGAATGAAAAAGACAATCACTAAGGAACCAAAAGAAAGCTTTGTAACCAAAATTCAAATTCAACAATGCAAATTCGTTAACGAAATTTTCAGACAAATACGAATAATCAGGTCAGTGACACAAAGACTCAATTCTGTAGGCTTTCAGCACAGATAAAATCGTTCACTTTACTTAAATTGCCACCATATAGTCATTCTTGATAGAACAATTGCGTTTTTTTTATCTATGCAGCTGGAAAAAATTAAGCATCTTCGAGTATTTCGTGCTTTTGAATGATTGAAAATAAATTTCAATTAAAATGATTCTAGTCAGCATATTATCACAGGCGTTTGGTTCCAGGATTCATTCTTTATTTGTGTGTGTATATAAAAAGTCTGACCCTCGCTGTATTACTGACGAGATGAAAATTTTATATACACGTTATTTATAATAAAAAAATAAAATCCTGGACCCAAACGCCTGTGAGTATTATAAAAAGTAAATATTTCGAAAATAGCGGCAGTAAAACTGTAACAAATTTCATACACAAGTAGCAGTATGCAGCAAAGAGTTGCAGCAGTAATTCACACTATCCACCATTTAATTATGATTAATATACACCTGGAAAAAAGTTAAGCACCCACATGATTTTTCAAAAGACTTTCTATCCATTAATTAACTGATAGTCTTTGTAAATTTATATTGCAAACTAAAATATGCACTGTTAAGCAGATTTAACATGTTTGTAACAAACAAAAAGAATTTTTTTATGTACATAACACGACATCCCAAAAAAGGTGGCTTTTGTACATAACATGGTCTCCGAAAAGTATGGTCCCCTGAAGCTTGAAACTTTCAATTATTTGTCAAATCGCACTCGAAAAGGTAAATCATAATGTAAAGATTGATACTGTATTGTCAAAGAGTCAATTTCAAGTATGTCCATCTTTAGCACGAATGACTGCTGGAATCCTTGATTTTTACTACCAGTTTGGCATCTTATTTCCTAAAGAGTTATCTCCCGCTTTTCAAGGCAAAAATGTGCATTTAACCGAAAGCTAACATCCTGGAGAATTAAAACTGACCAAACTCATGAAAATTAGAAATTATTTCAAATTATCGAAAAGCACAAAATATCTAGGGGTGCTTAACTTTTTTCCAGATGTATATTTTCAAGTGGGTTTTAACAGTAAATGAAAAATGTTGTATTTTTGGGGTAATTAACGACTAGAGCTGACGCGAGGGTACAGGGGACTCTTAATTACAATGTATACGAAACATTTTTTTAAGGATGACTGTTATGCACAATGAGATCCTCAGCAATAAGATGATGGGATAAATTAGCTTTTTTGAACTAGAACATACGACTCGTGTTGTTGCCAATCTTATATTCCATTTACATTTGACCAAAAACAACAGCATGTCATGATTGTGCCATGGCACCGACTATTGTCAATACTTCCGTTAAGGCATTTAGACAGCCAGCTCTTTAGCTTTTATCAAATAATATAAAAAAACAAATACATGTTAAAAAAAACAACAACAACAAAAAAAGCAACTAGAACGATCGCCTAAATAACTACTAAGCTACATTTTTCTGCTTTTAAGTTAGAAGTCATATTTTGGATACACAAAAAAAACTCTTTTTATCAACTTCCAATTTCTAATTCAAATACAATTACAGCTCCTTTGCTCTTGCTCGTGTTTGCAAAAAATGATTTTACTGTTAACAATAAAATATTCGCGATTTGTTTTTATTTTCTTATTTATTGATAAAGCTCGTTTTAGGGTAAGGACTGCGGGCGATGGAGGTTCTAACATTCGAAGGCATTTAATTTACCAGAGTTGGAAATAAATAGCCCGACCACTAGCTGCAATAATGTAGCTTTTGATTTGGCGGAACTTCCCGGCCACCAGCTCAAGACTGGTAACGTTTTGGCAGGGCTGGATAAAATTTATTAACATTTTGTTATTATAAAGTAAAAGCAGGTAGAATTTCAATTCAGGGCTGGTTTATTTTTTTAGCTTATTTCCTACCCTGAATATATGCGCCTGGTTTATTTTTTCGGCAATGCTAAGCTTAAAAAAAGAGCTAAAACATTCATTACATTTTGACTGACCTTGGACTTTCTTCGAGATCTCGCAATCTTCTTCCCTTCCTTTTTATAACGAAGCATCTTTATTTAACCTTGCAAACTTTTCCACTTCACATGAACGAAGTGTCTTATTTCTATTAAATCTAGAACTATATATCAATGCGTTTCTATATAAGGAAAACTTTTAATTTAATTTAATTATTTTCCAAAGATATCATTGGATAGCCGCCATTGTAAAAACGTTTGCCATTGTTCTTTTGAGCTCTTTAAAATATTAATGGATTTATTTTATTTATTCAGATTAGTAAAAGAGATAGTCATATGTATAACTGTTTGTAATATGTGCATTTCACTATCGATTTTTTGCACAAAATATTTTTGTTGGAATTTCGTTTAAGTATGATTTTTAGGGTAAATATGAAGAGGGGAGCTATGGTCAAATTTGAAATAAAAAGGCCGGATCCAAAAAGGAAATAAAAAGGAACGACAGTGCCTCGATTTAAAATCAGTGCAGGGTTGTGTTTTTGGTTGTAAAATTTTAGAAAAATTTGACAATTCAGTTTGGGCCCTTTTAAAGATCAAACAGCTCCAATGAAGATGACTTGAGTATTTTATACACATATATTAAACACGTGGAAAATCTAATTTCCTAATTTTGATATTGTTGTAATTTAAATTGCAATACCATGATTTAACGTTTCTACTTCATGTAATTAGAATTTACAAAGACGCCACAAAGTCTTATTATCTAACATATTCCGGACTTGTGTAGATTATTAAAGGTGTTTCTTAAGGTTAATCAAGACATTGAACTCAATACCTCGAATTTAACTTGAGGGGGGGGGGGGTGGCTTGTTTTTTGTTTTCATCAGAATTTTTTTTTTCGAAGGGGTCCCGACATAATGTTATTTTTTTCATTTTTAGCATTATTCTATATGGCAGAAATTCTTCTTCAGAATATTTTTTTTCTTACCCTCATTTTTTCACAAAAAATAATTTTCAGAATATTTTTTTAGGAAAAAACCCAGCCCCCCCTGGTCGGTCCCTTAGTACAAAATTATGCCTTATATCAGAGAGAAACTAAGGTACCAATGGGTTTGGATCGTCATAGCTGCCTTGTGATGATGTTCAAAATATATGATACTTCTTCATTATGTTATGATATTTTTTCATTATGTGATGATATTTTGTCATTATGTGATGATACTTCTTCATTTTGTGATAATACTTCTACATTATGTGATGATACTTTGTCATTATGTGCTGATACTTCTTCATTATGTGATGATACTTTGTCATTATGTGATGATACCTCTTCATTATGTGCTGATACTTCTTCATTATGTGGTGATACTTTATGCTTCTTCGTTATGTTATGATATTTTTTCATTATGTGATGATATTTTGTCATTATATGATGATCCTTTGTCATTATGTGATAAAACTTCTTCATTATGTGATGATAATTCGTCATAATTATGTGATAAAACTTCTTCATTATGTGATGATACTTTGTCATTATGGGATGATACGTCTTCATTATGTGATGATACTTTGTCATTATGTGATGATACTTCTTCATTATGTGATTTAATCATACATTTAGCTTTGATACCTTTAAATTTGTATGTGTGTAACAGTCGTAAATTTACAAGCCATATCTTGAAAAGGGACTTTTTTTGCCATATCAAACCCTCGCGTGCACAAAAGAGGGCAAATATGGCCATATCAAGACCTCGCGTGAACAAAAGTGGGCTAATATGCCATATCAAGGTCTAGAGCCTCACTTTGAAATTTGACGTCACAGTATATTTATATCTTTATTTTGTTTGCTGAAAGTTTATGACACAGGGTTTTCCATATCAGGTCCCATATCATTCCTCGACCCATATTAGGTCTCAGCTACCGTCTCGACCTAAAATGGGAGTCTCGGAATGATATGGGACTTGATATGGAAAACCCTGTGTAATAATCTATATATACTTTTGTCATTATGTGATGATGCTTCTTCATGATATAATGATACTTTGTCATTATGTGATGATAGAAGCAAAGAGCCACCATTGCATGGGCATTCGAGTGCCAAAAGTCCGAAGGGCAACCACAAAACCGGTAAACACGAACAAGAACAGCACGAGGAAACACAAAATCAACCGAACAGAAATCGACAAAGCGAACTCAAGTCATAACAAGAGTGAACTTAGGTGCTCCGGAGGCATGGGAGGACTAAGGAATTCCTTCTTGCTATAGCACACCCGTCGCACTACAACCCGTCAATTCGGTGTATCGATTCCGTGTAATTTCTTGAATAAAAACAGCGACCGGGGAACACAAAGAAAGGAGGATACTTACGGATATTTTTTAGTGCTCCTAGGGCGTAAAACCCCATATTCTGACACTAATATAGAACTCGTAAACCTCAGTTCACGTCCCGTAAGGTCTACAATCAGGTCCCATTCGACGTAATGTAACAAATTCTTATCAACTTAGAACCTTTCGACAATCGTATTCCTCGACCATTTTCTTTATAAACACATATTTGATAATAGTATCTGGAAAGGATAAGTTCTGTTAACAGACAATACTGAATACAGAAAATTAATATATATGTAAATTACGGTTAAGTGACCATCAGTTAGCTATAGAAACTGGGAGATATAAGAAAATACAAAGAGAAGATAGAATTTGCAAAACTTGCAACGTGATTGAAAATGAGAGTCACTTTCTTTTTAGTTGTAAAATTAACGAAAATTGCAGGAAAATATATTTTGATAAAATTAACATTGATTCTTCTTCACAAAACGAAATAAAGCTAAATTTTATCTTAAACCCAAATAAGAGTCAAGAAGTGAAATTTCTGGGATCCTTTTTAAAACAGTCAATGACACTGAGGATAGGAGACACTTAAGTTTCATTGTACATACTATAATTATTTGTTGAAATTTTGTCAATTTATTGTTTGTAGCCTTTGGCCCTTGATTGGGCATAACTTGTGCTAATAAAATTTGAATTTGAATTTAATAAAAGTTTTCTTTCCACAAAATGCCAAAAGTTGATACATTTTTGTAACTAGATGTTCATCACGGTTCATGAAATTGAGGATCAGAATTTAAAATGATCGTCAATTTATCTATTTCAGAGAAATAAAATACTTTTAAAGAAAATGTTTCTATTGTTATATGCTTCTCTTCACTTATGCAAGTTTTCAGATAAAGTATTTTGGTAAAGAAACTCGTTAGTAGGAAAGGCCGTACTACAGCGCTGCTCAATTGCGCGCTCCTTTGACGTCTCTGTTATGGCGGAGCTACAGTGATTTGAACTTCTTATTTCAAATTTAAAATTTGTTTACAACTACCACGACCTTAGTAAGTTTAAATCAATGCAAAATGAACATTAGTCGTGTTCTACTCACAATGTCTTAAAAACCATTGAAGTTAGGATAAGGTCAAAATTAATCAAACAAACTTTATTTTGTTTTCTTTTTACTGGATTTTATTTCGTGAAAATCGGTTGCAAAACAGCTCGGCAATAATGTTTTGAAATTGTTTCGATTTGCTGTAAACGTACGGAGAATTTTCTATCTATGCGTAACTTATAACGATTTGGCCTCAATTTACATTGTAAAGCATCTTATGTTATCAGGACCAATTTTAAGTTTGAAATCTTTTCATTCTAATAGAAGTACGGGATATTAACATGAAAAAAAAAATTCTCTATATGGAGCAAAATCAATAAAAAAAGGTCTGGTGTAGATGAACCTAGCCGGACATTAATTAATTCATTCAAAGCTGGATATATATACATAAACTTTATCAATTTAAAAGTAAGGAAAAATAGATATTCAAATAGCAATGAGGTTTATTGCTTAGTTCGCCTCAAAACTCCAATTTTAAAAGAATGGCGAGTATTTAAGTTTTAAATGATAACATTTATTGAATTTCATTTCATCAATAAAATAAAAATACCAAGTCGTATCAAAATAAAACAGATGAGTAATTTTGTACAAAACATGTTTTATTTGGTGATAATTAAGACCAATTTATATCGTGTTTATTGGAAAAGTCGACCACGACAACATTATTCTTATTGATAAGTTACTAAAAGTAGCTCTGACATTGAAGCAAAAAAAGCATAACTTATTTCGGGTGAAGTTATTAGACAACTGGCCATTTCAGAACAGAGTTATTTTTCTTGCATGCAACTTTTAAAATAAAGCAACAAGTGAAAGATCAGTATTTGTTAGGGTTTTTTTTTCAAACGGAGCAGGAACTACGTAGTACCCTTTTGTAGCATCTTATATTTTAGCAGTTTTTTTGTTTTGGGTTTTTTTTCGTTCAGTGTGCGTGTGTGTGTGAGTTTTTGTGTGATTGTCTTTGTGTCATATGGTTTTATCTAAACAAATTCTACATTCTGATATTTAAATGTTCAAATCGTTAGTCTCTGCTACTGTCAGAGGTCCGATTTACGTCAAACTTTCTAAAATAGTGTTTCCTCAAATATCAATAAGTTTTGGTTTTTGATTTGGCAATCTGCTGGATATTTGGTAATTTCATACTGTGATCTTCGTGGTCAGGTTTATTTTCGGGTTTATGCAATTTGACCAGTGACAGAGCGTTGCTAAGGAGTATCAAATATCATCACCGAAAAAATAGTTAAAAGTACATGCTTGTTCAAATAATTGCTACATTAAATCGTTTTAAATGCTTACATAATTTTACCAACTTTAGACTATTTCAGGGCTGGATTTGAATTATATGCATTTTATTTAGACCATGGGCCAATTGAAGAACCGCGAGCCATTGTGGTTTTTCTAAATTGCCGTTTAATTGTGGGCTGTGTCGCGTACACTTATTCCACATCTCATTATTTTCTATTTAAAATCAAAACATACATCATGCATTTGATATCCAGAAAACTAGTCTGCTCCAACGAAATCATGTTTTTCGTTTGCTAATCTGAACATTTTATCAAAGATAGAAATCACTTTACTTTTTGCTTATAAAATACATTTAGCAGCTTATCATGCTTGTGGTGGTCTTTAAATTTTTGGACAAAAGGCTAAATTTACATTTATTCTGTATCCCTTAACGTAACAGTACCCTTACTTTTATCTTTTCCTAATATTGACTTATAGTTTCACGTTTAAAATGCATTTTAATGCAGCTTCACGTTTAAAAGACATTAGATCACTAAGATATTCCAGTTGATTCCTCAAATTCTAAAGGATTAAATGTTGAAGGCAATAATATGTAAAACTGCTCTCGCTTTGGAATCAAAAGTTTAAATGAGAATTATGCAAATGTGTAAAAATGATCAAATTTATTGATCAGAATTCATCATTAGATATAAATTTCACTAAACCGTGTCAAATCAAGCGGATGGATAAGTACGTATAAAAAGATGCCCTGATAGAACGAAAATGAAACTATTTAATAACTCTGTCGGACTATAAAACTAAACAAAATTACATTCTATAGGGCATAATTGAAATTCATAGCTCTAGCCGTGGTGTTTACAAGCATTGATATACTGGCTTGTTTTCCTATCTTAAGCTTCAGTAAATGTTTATCCTTCTGTGCAGCTTTTCTCATTGGCAACGTAAATGTTGGCTTACTTAACATCTCGGCTTTTAGTTTTTTTTCGTGAATGAGAATTTTTGTGGTTTTAAGGTATCAACAACCCCTCTTATAAATAAATAAACCAAGATAATGTTTATTTGTAATCATATATTGAAGACAAAAGGTAAAAAAAATGCGAATTAAATCCACAAAACACAATATAATTATTTCATCATAAGAACTCATAAAAACGTCTAAACATTCACGAAAAAAAATATAGAAACTACATAACTTTGTCCAAAAGCCAAAAAGAAGCAGTGGTCTTAGGAATCCTGGCAATAAAAAGGATACGCTTTCTATCTTCCCAAAACCATTTTTCAATACTTCTTAAAATTGGAGATACATATTTGTTTTTTAATAAAGCAATTTGACAATTCTGCAATTAGAAAGTTTAATTTTCTGCGGAAGCACCGTTGATGGGACATTTCGGGGATATGATATCCTCCGCGGAGACACTGCGGGGAAGAGAGATTCCGAAATTGCCCGACAATAAGCTCAGTTTCCAATTAATGCTTCTCTCTGTTGCACTTTACCACCATTTTTGTTGCACTTTACCACAGCTTTTGTGACACTTAAAACTTATAGAACATTAATTCAAATGTTAAGCATGCAACAAAAGCATACTTTTTCTGAAATCGATACATGTAAGTTTCATGTATGCATTTGGTACTGTTATCTATTTACAAGCATTTACTTATGATTTATAAATAAAGAAAGTAATATTACATACCTTATTCTTTTAGTAGTTTGAAAGAAAAAATGAATTTAATTCCCAATAAAGCCAACTATCTTCTGTCAATGCCGATAATTAAGCAATAACTATAAGTCATGGTTCCGGCGTTTTTACATTGAAGACTTTCTCTAGCGATTCCTAGTTAGCGTGACCAAAGTCAGTATTGAAGCTTTTGATGATGAATTATCCCAGTTTAAGAATAAATTTGACCACGTGAAGTTAATATATTTATCGAACTTATACAGGAAACCCAACGACCATGCGTTATTTTCCTTTTATGGAGTAACACTACCGTGCGGTGCGTTTTGGAAATTAATTCGAAATTTATTTATATAGGGGCTCTCATCAAATAGACTATTGAACTTTTAATGTGCAAATGTTCTAAAATTAAAATGTCAAATGTTAGATTAAGTTTGTATTTAAAATGCCACATCCATTGATGTTATGTTGTTTTGGGGTACATTGGACTAAATAAGTTACCTATTTGAAACATTATTTATATGCTCTTTTGAAAATGGGGTCATGAAAATAAGGAAAATGGGTACCCTATTTCTAAAAGTTTTCAACTTAAAAGAAGAAATATTGATGTAGTTGTTACAGGAAAATGGGCCATACTTTTTCATAAAGTTTTAAACTTAAAAGGAATATTGAAAATTTTAAGCAGAAGATGGGTTATATTTTTCTAAAAGTTTTCAACTAAAAAAAAAATATTGAGATTTATTAAAAGAAATGGGTACTTCTTTTCTTTAAATTTCCTACTTAAAAGACATATTGAGTCTCATTATATACTATCATTAAAATATAATTTTAGGGTTGTTCAATGGGTGGTCTTTTATTTTGGTACCACATACGACCTATGACTGATGAGGATTCTGTACTGAACTTAGGGTTTGTTTATATATAGTGGATCTCATTGAGCTTCCTCTCGTCGCACTCTAAAAAGATGTCTTTAATGCGCTTGAAAAATCGTTTTTTTTGGATACCCAGGGGTGATCTTGTTTTCCCTTCCGAAGATCTAACATCATTCCTCGAGACCATCTCTGCCAATGGTGTCGAGAGAGAGAAAGAGAGTGAGTCGCCCCGAGTTTTGTCCCCACTTTATGTGATCTTCAATTCATAATCCGTAGAATAACAACGTTATTGATTTGATTTTATTTGGTGGAAATGTTTGCGAAAAAAATTTGCTTTATAAAATATCTATATAGTTATAAATACGTGAAGCGCTTGATACTTTATTCCCATGCAATCTAAAAGTGAAGTGTCTATGTTTTATCGTGATTTAACGTAATTATCACGTAAGCAAAATTATGGCACAACAACTGAATTCTTTGTCACTTAAAACTCATTTCAAAATAAAATAAATTGGACATTTTTTATACTGGCATCTTTTGTTTAGTAGGGCGTAGCTGATGCAGGTTATAATGTCAGTTGTCAATGATGAATTGGCTGCATGTTTTAAAATAAACCCCGGAGTCAACCTCTGCCTGTTACAGGATTTAATTAAAATGCCATTGTCATAACCGTAGCCAGAATTTTTGCAGCAGGGGTTCGATTTAGGGTTCGATTTTCAAAATATTCCTTCTTTTAATAGTGCTTAACCTTATTTCAGCTTGTTTTTAACCTATATTTTTCTTTTTCGCCCAAGGGGGGGGGGGGGTTCGTCCGAACCCCTCGAACCCCCCCCCCCCCTGGCTACGGGTATGATTGTAACAGTCAGAATCGTGAAACAGTTCTATTATACATGTTATAAGTGATAAAAGTGTATGCTGTGTCGACCGCAAATAAATATAGTAATGGTAGTAGGGATCCCCATGGGGATGTTCTGAAGGTTTGAACCAGCCCTTTCATCGGTCAATTTTCTTTTTTCGGGCAGATTTACGGCGAAATAGGCCTGGGACCCCCTTTTTTCTCCTCGGTAAAAAGGCGAACCTCCTTTAATTGCTCCTCGGAATAATAAAGGATGAAACTTCATTTTTGCTCCTCCGTATAATAAAGGCGGAACCCCATGTTTGTTCCTCGGTAACATAAAGGTGGAAACCGCAATTTTTGCTCCTCGGAATAATAAAGCGGTACCCCGTT
The DNA here is from genome assembly GCA_963971305.1 of Arcuatula senhousia. NCBI lineage: Eukaryota > Metazoa > Mollusca > Bivalvia > Mytilida > Mytilidae > Arcuatula > Arcuatula senhousia. Next base: position 6,007,143 of record OZ020313.1, read on the forward strand.
GTTGGTCCTCCGTATAATAAAGGTGGAACCCCGCTTTTGTTCCTCGGTAACATAAAGTCGGAACCCCATTTTTGGTCCTCGGTATAGTAAAGGCGGGACCCCATTTTGGTCCTCGGTATAATAAAGGCGGAACCTCGTTTTTGTTCCTCGGTATAATAAAGGCGGAACCCCGTTGTTGGTCCTCGGTATAATAAAGACAGAACCCCCTTTTTTACCTCAGTACACTGAACATGGAACCCCCTTTTCTATATCCGCAGTACACTGAACGTGGAACCCCCTTTTCTATATCCGCCCCTGAATCATGTGAATAACCAGTAAGGTGCTGTCGTCCCTTCTCACAATTACTTAACTTGCTGGAGGATTTTTTCCAGATTGCGTCGTTGTTTTGTTGGTGGGGTTTTGCTGGAGGATTTTTTCCAGATCGCGTCGTTGTTTTGTTGGTGGGGTTTTGCAGTTCTAAAAAGAAAAGCTTTTTTATTCTGATGCAAATGATGACTCTACATAGTCGAAAAAACGAATACGATCAATCAATCAATCATACTAACAATATGGGCTGAATAATATTGTCATCTAAAATTGCAATAGATTTGATATTTTTTTTTCAAAGAGTGAGCTGTTAATTTCGGAATTTCTACAACTGCATCAGCAAACACTGATAATACTATTGTTATTAATTCTACCCTCATAATGACTTATTAAAATGTACAGGTACATTAATAATTTGTTATTTTTAATCTAGAGTTACTGAGTGTATCATATAGTTGCAATACGAAGATATGAATAATTGAATGAAATACAAACGTCACAGCCATGCCTCGGTGCTTCATTACATTAGCATGATTAGCGATTACGTAGCTTAATTCAAAAGTTATTTGACTTCAAATAAAGAATCTAGTTTCATTATTAGAATTTAGCTTCTCAGTTCCCTCGGGTAAATGTTTTATTTCTCTTCGACTTCTCAAATTTGTATTATTTTTTTTCTAAAATAGATAAAAGTACATATACATGTAATATTTCGTTTGTTGCTACGGGCAAAAAAAAAAGATACACTTGAGGAGCTCACAAAAGTCTACCACTGATTCATATTGAGCTCAAACTTATATCGGGAAACAATCTCGTCCTTTTTGGCCTTCAGAGAGGGTGACCTTATCAGATTTTTTTTTACTTTCATTTGTTGCTACAAATCTTTTACAAATTATAGTTAGAGTTCACAAAAGAATAAAGACAAGAAAAGAAATATTTTAACTCTTTAATTTTTTTAAAGTGGTACCATAGGCGAATCCAGGGGGGGGGTGTTAGGTTGCCCAGCCCCCCATTTTTGGCAGAAAAAATTTGTTGAATATATACGAAATCATTGAAGCGTGACCAAACTGGTCCCCCCTCCTAGGCCAGTGAGTGGACCCCCTCTTTTCAGAATTGCTGGATCTACCCCTGGGTACATGCAGTGATAAGTGTTACGCTAAGAATTGAATTTCTCGATCGCCACTAGTTCCAATGATTGTTAAGACATTAAATATGGGTACAGCCCAGCCCTCATACGTGGTATTCGGGTCGATTTTTCAATCAGACTTGATGATTTTATAAACCATAGTATTTGTGTAACCTTTATTGTTCATGCATCAATTTGTGTTTATTTTTTCCGTGAAAACTCTATATCTGTACATTCTTAATCTAGGTACATAATTATGTACTCTGGTGTACTTAGTTAAAAGTACAAGCCATAGAGCACCTTTATTTTATGAATATGCTTAATCCTGTTAACGTTCACAATTACAAACCAATATTTGTGCTCACTTAATAATATCTATTTTATATCTAGAATGATAAATTGCGACGAAAATTAAGGTGTTTTGAACTCAAATAATGATGAAAAATCATTAGTTTAAATATTTTGAAATTTCAAAGGTAAATCGAAATATATCATTATATTGTCATCAATTATATTCTAATATTATAATTAAGAAATTTGTATTTTAATTTTCTAAACGAAATACAACACTTTATAATATAGATTTCACAATTTTTTAAATTGTTTTTTAATTGAAAATATCGTTATCAATCTTAAGTTGACGTTGGATATAAAAGTTAGTTAAAAAGGTTTATTGTGAATGGGATGTCCTTAATTTTATATTCTGTATTTTTTTGCCATTTATGCTCTATTCTTTTAGGGTTTTTTTCTCCATTTTTCACATTATTCTATATGCTGTAAGGTTCATTATTCTCTATTCTTTAGTTTTGTTTCATTATTCATTAGTTTTGGGTTCATTATTCTTTATCTGTTAACTTTTTGGTCATTATTCTCTGTTCTGTTAACCCCATCCACATTCTCTATTATGTGTTCAGCTTTTGTCTTCTCTCAAGTTAAATCAAAACTATAATATACGTTAAGTACGAATGAACCGCTCCGAACCCAAAACATACCCCGACAGCTGAATTCAAATATCATAAGGGAGCGACCATTGAATTTTTATGGGAGGGGGGAAGGGCTTTGATGAAATTTGATGTAAAAGGGCATGCAGGATGGCAAAATTCCAGGAATAAAAAGGCGGGACAGTGCTTTGATTTAAAAAAAGAGCTGGACGAAGAAAATATCCATAGCCCCCCCCCCCATAAATATCAAATGGTTGCTCCCTAATCTTTATGGAGTTCTATAGTATATTACTTTTAACATTAAAATGTATAATGCGTGTACATGTAGCATGATGCAAATGGAAACTATATGCATTTGTATATTAGAAAACGAGGGAGAGTGTAAGAAGAAAGAAAAGAAGAAAAAAAAAAAGGAAAAAAAAAACAACTTACCCCTTAAGCTTCTGTCTTAAACACATATAAAATAAATTTTCACATGAAACCTTTTAAGGTCAAATAATTATAAACTAATAAAGTTGTCACAAACTTTCATTTATTTATATGAAATATACATGCAATAAAATAATTCTTCTATAAACTGTTAAATTAAACTATTCTTTAACCTAGATTTAAGTATAAGTATAACAATATTCCGATGAAAGATGGGTTGCAACCAGATTTAAAAAAAAAAAAGGTTTTCTGCTTTTAGTGTACTAAGGACGTAAGGGGGGTCCAGTTCACAATTTTACTTAAAATCTGCACAAAAATGAAAGATGAGTTGAAACCCCGCCCCCTCCGGATGTGTGTTATTCAAAATCTAGTCGAAGTTCTTTTTTCCCATGACCGGGCCGACCTAAACCAACTTTAAGTGAACTCTTGGTAAGTTTATTAATTTACCATTCAGATGGCCTTATAAAACAGTAAGTCGGGACGTTATAGGCTGGAAACCGGCTTCCTACTCTTCAGATATCAGCAGTGTAATTTACAATGTAGTTATCTTTCTTGGGTTATGTAGAAACCTTTTAATATTTCTGAGAAAATACCTACATGTAAGAGCACGACCAGTTAACTTGAAGGGGGGTGGCCTTGTTTTTTGTTCCTGTGAAAAAAAACCAACTTTTTTTCTAAAGGTGTAAAGTTTTTTCTTAAATATAATATTTTTTTTCCTTACCTCTGATTATCTGAAGGCAGGGGGTCAAAAATCAGATTCAAAATAATTTTTAGGAAAAAAAACAAGTTTAATGGTCGGGCCCTTACTTTGTGGACGATTTTTTTCTTATTTATTGGAATGGGCATCATCTACAAATCTGTTGATGCATCAATTCGTGATAAAACACACTCATTCATATTTTGTCTCGCCCATGAAAACACCAAAAAAATGGTACCAAATAGAAAAAAATACAATTGTCATTGCATATTTTGTTTCTTTAAAAATAAGTATTTCTTTTGGCATATTTCGCCAACACAAATATACAAAGTAAAGGTAACAAAATTACCGAACTTACCATTTCAATGACCAAGATAACAGAAAAAAACATGGAAGACATACCAGCAAAATAATAGATCGCAGTGGTCCTGAATTAGTACAGGCATTTCAAATGAAATGGCGCGCCAAACCTCCCTCTTCGTATTACGCCATTTCCGAGATAGGACGGAATGGCTAGTTTTCCCGGGGGTGATTCTTTTATTAGAATTTTTTTTAAGCATGTCAACTTCCGGTGCATGAATGAGCAAAGGGTAAAAATAAATATGCTTTGTTATTTATTAACGATGGAATCTGAGATTTTAGAAATTTTTCTACACAGGTAAGAAAACTTGTCCAATTAATTGAAGTATTTACCGTTTACAGAAATATTATTGTTCCCATAATTCCACAGACGCTTTTGCATAAGCTTATGGGGCAGCAAACCAGTTTGCTTCAAAAACTGATAAAGTCACGTGATAAATTCTATCTAATTGACGGATTTTTTCGGAAAAGCAATGACCTCGAAAAGTGCGTATTGCGATCCAAGGGTTTTGTAATAACACAAAACACAATACGGTTGTGAAAACATAATCGGTATGTTGAGGTGATGATCTCACTAGTGATAATCGGACAAGAGCCGTATCGTGAGTAATGTTGACATGAAGCCGTTTACCTAATATGAGGCAGGTAAAACCTGTTACGCTCCCGAAGTTTCAATTAATTGATTTTTTTTGGTTCGAAAATAAAAACAAGCTAGCTTTTCTTGTGGGTTACGTGAGCGTTTAATGACGTCTAAAATTTTCAAAGATAAAAACGTTAAAAAGACGCCGAAAGTTCGGGAAAACAAGCGCGTGCTAAACCGGACGTTGAAGAAAATTCAGCTCATAGTACAACTAAAATACTGACATTTCTACCATTATCGCTCCCTTCGGGAGCGTAATATGATGCAGGTTAAACCTGTGACGCTCCCGAAGTTTGAACGTATATTCAAATATTTTACAAGCTAAAATAAGTTTTCAAATGTTTATTGGGCAATTAATTGTAACAAAATCTTATTCGAAAATAAAAACAAAGTAGCTTTTCTTGTGGGTCCTGTGTGCGCTTAATGACGTCAGAAATTTCCATGACAAAGAAAAAAGCGTTAAAAAGACACAGAAAGTCCGTGAAACTGCGCGTGATTTACCGGACGTTGAAGGAAAATTGAGCCCATAGTACAACTAGAATATTGACATTTCTACCATTATCGCTCCCTTCGGGAGCGTATTACGTTCTAATGTCAATTAGTCGGGCATAAATTCTTGTTATCTCCCTTTTAATTATAATACCTTATATGGCTAAACTGTGAACACTGCTCACGAAAAGATTTATTTTTTTTCAAACTTAAATTAATGTATCATAGAAGGAAGAAAAAAGGGGGAGGTCCAAGCAAATATTTTGTTTTCGGTTTATACTTTTAGTAATTTCGGAGTTTTCCCAGAATATTAGACTTTTTCTACTTTTTTATCAAAACTTGATCAGCCGTTAAGATCTCCGACCCCATCTGTTAAATAGGGTGTGGGGCAATAATGTGCAGTACAAAAACAAATCATATTGTCCGCCCTCGAAGATTCATCATTTTATTATCTACAAGTAAAAATCTTACTAAAGCAAGTTTTCGTCGACCGGCTTTTTGTAAAGCATCAAATCCGAATTCCATCGATATTTTGTATCCCTATTTTACACGTTCAAATAAAAATTCAATTCAAATCGTAATTGCATGTCAAAAATTTTAATCGGGAACATATAAAATATATTCAAAGTTTCTGCTGTGGCAGGTCCAGAAACAGGATGTTCCATCGGGGGGGGGGGGGGTTGTCGAAACACACCCTATCCTTTGAAAATTTTATAATATTATAATATTTTTGTGCAGATTTTAGGCAAAAATGGCCTGGAATCATCTTTAGTAGACAATAGGCAGACCCCTTTCAAAATTATGTACCAAGCCAGGACCATTGCAAAAGTTTTTATGGTATTTTTACCTTGTTTTGTCTTTCTCTTGAACAATGAGATTGATCCTCCAAGCTCGGTAATTTTGCTATTACCTTTATTCATCTATCAAATATACATTAGATGCGATTTATCCAAAAGATTGACCAATCATTAAAACCAATGCACCCCCAATACAAATGTATGCCGCGCTTGGACTATCAAAAAACAACCGACCATTTAACTTGAAGGGGGGGGCTTGGTTTTTCCCCCCAAAAATATTTTGGAAATTATTTTTGATAGAAAAATATTTTGGCAGCAGAGGGTAAGAAATAAGAAAAAAATATTCTGAAGAAGGATATTTCAGCTACATAAAATAATGCAAATAATAAAAAAAAAAAATTCTGTCGCGATGCCTTCAAAAAATATTGTTTTCTAAAAAAACCCAAAACTTTAACCTGAAAAATGTAGGTTAAGGTGACCTAATTTGGGTACGGATGTTGGTTTCTTTCCAAGATGTTCACACTGACCCAACATCATTTCTTTACCACTTGCAGTTGCTAAGATTTAGACCTAAACCAAAACTTTATTAAGAGTCATTCATGCGGAAATTGTAGGTCAAGGTGACCCAATTTTGGTACGGATCTTGGTTACTGTCCAAAATGTACCCACTGACCCAATATCATCGCTCTATCACTTGTAGTTGCTGGGATATGGACCTTAACCAAAACTTTAACCGGAATTATTCATGCGGAAATATAGGACAAGGCCACTTAATATGGTACTGATTCTGACTACCATCAAAGATGTACCCACTAACCAAATATCATCCCTCTATGATGTTTAATTCCCAAGTTATTGGCAAAACAAATACCATTACGTTCATACGTATGAACGAACGAACGTTCGAACGTTTGAACGAACGAACGTATGAACGAACAAACCAAACGCTTTATCCCCTCCCCAACTCTTTTGGGCTCAGGGATTAAAAAAATATATACCCAACATTTCTATATTTTTATAGATGAAATTAAGAGGAAGGGGGACCTAAACGATTCGCACAGTTGTTGTGAAACCCTTTTCAGCATGATTTTGTAACAGATTAAAAGACTTTTGCTGTGGTCATGTGAACTTGTATTTCTTAAAACTTCCGTTTTTGCCTCAGTTTTGTTCAGTGGTGTATCCATTAATATATCTGAGGTAGATGGCAATACAATGAATGAAAGTTGCAACAAACATACAAACTAAAACATTTGCTACGACTGACGCAAGGTTTGTCTCATCATTTCCACTGTAACCAAAAAGAAAAAAAAAGCCAAACACTATATATAAAGAACATAGAACGATGAAACAAAAGAAACAAGAAATCTGTGACCAAATGCTCACCAGTCAATAACAAGCTTGTTACAAATTATCAGCAATCTAGGAGTTGCTGAGTTTTCATGTAAGTGAATGAAATGTGCGACAGTTTTTTGTTTTAATTTTCGGTTAACAGGAAGTAGAATTGTTGATGAAAGGATATGGAGTAAATAAACATGACACTACAACACATACGTATGTCGACTCCAACTGCAATTTATTAAGACGTCCGATGGATCAAAAAAGTATCCCACAATACATCATATCCATATAGCTTGTTTCCAAATATCAGCAACCTAGGGATAATAGTTGCCAAATGCAAGCCAAGTTATATGTAAATTAAAAGCTGGGCAGAATTAATTTTGTGTGACGGAAAAATTAAAGTCTTCGATAACAGGAATTAAATGTCCGATAAATCCAAAAACGTTTTCTCAATACACCATTTTATTCGGAAAAAAGCTCTTGAGAGCTTGTGTTTATTGTTGTTTGCAAATCCGAATTCAAATAAATCTTTCTTATCTTATCTTATCTTACCATGCCATAAAAAGCTTGTTTCCAAATATCTGCAATCTAGGAATAATAGTAAAAACAATATACCCTCTTCTTCTTCAAGCGGGGCATAAAAATTCCAAATTGAATACAAAATTTGAAATTTGTTTAAGATGAGGCAAAAATTTGCCTGAGGTAGAAATAAACCACATGTAACTTAGGTAAAGACCATTTGATTTTGTTTTGGAGAGGGGGGGGGGTTATGGTAAAATTTGAAATAAAAAAGCAGTATGCCAACAACAATCAGAAAATAAAAATGCAGAACAACGCTTTGATATAAAAAAAGGACAGAATGGTCTTTTTTGTTGTAAATTTTTTATTTGATTTTAAAATTCAAAAATAGCTTGCAAAACATCCAGGCTTTGATGGTTCAGATAATAAATAGCTGTATGAACAAGGGGTTGCACTAAGTCGTGCTAAGCATACCCCCACTCGACCATTCAGAAAACAGGAAGTAGATGACCTACTGATCTGGAAAAGGGAGGCACGGTACGACTCATCATATGCTAAAGCTATATACCAAATTTGAAATTAATCCCAAGTATGTAGAAGCCGAGAAATCTGTTACGAAAAATTGTCTATTTTTGACCCATAAAAGTCTAAGTCGGCTCTGAAAACAGGAAGTAGATGATTGACTGAAATGGAAAGAGGAGGCACGGTATAACTAATCATGCTGAAGCTGTGTACCAAATTTGAAACCAATCCATCCGATAGAAGCCGAGAAAACTAATACGAAAAAAATCACATTTTAAAATTTTTTACCCTAAAAAGTCTAAGTCGGCTCAGAAAACAAGAAGTAGATGATGGACTGACCTGGAAAGAGGAGGCATGGTATAACTCATCAAGCTGAAGCTGTGTACCAAATTTAAAACCAATCCACCCAGTAGAAGCAGAGAAATAGAACCGGACGGACAGACGGACAGACGGACGGACAAGGTGATTGCAATATAGCCCCTCTCTTACAAGTGGGGGTATAAAAACATATCAATAACCCCATTAGCCCCATAAAAATCAAATGATCGCTCTCTTAAATGTACGAATAGGTGCTTGAGATTTTATTAGATTCATACCAAATGTTATTCAAATTCCACTGTGATGCATAAGAAGTGGTTATTTGGACAGTCTAAAAGACAATTATATATCTACAAATGTACATGTAGCTACTGTTTAACTTATTTTTTTTGGTAAAAAAATCCCCTCCTTCTATACAAATGTTCAGTAGCTTACAATCCAGTTTACTATACGTAGGGTTTTTGATACAAAATTCCAACAAAAAGGTAATAAATATATATGTTTGACAAAAACTAGCAGATGAACGCACAATCCGCAACAAAGTAAGTTACTCTGCAATAAATTTTATTCATTAAAACAGTGGAAAATTTTTAGAAATTGATACAAAAAATCTTCAGAATAAAAGATGGGAAGCCTGGTTGAATATTTTCAAAACAAAAGTTTAAACGGAGGAATTGCTAAATTATAAGATGTATTTTCTATTTTTTAATTTTACATATTTATACCCGCACCCACCAAATAATAATAAAAATAAAATGATACTAATGATAAAAATAAAGAATTAAAAAAAAATAATTTATATAAAAATTTATAATAATATATAAAATAAAAAATAAATAAACAACGATAAACGAGAGTTCCTATGCATAATACCATAGATGTAAATATATATATATGGGTTATGCTAATACATGTTCAAATCTAGTGCGGATCAATTAAGACACCTGGCATAAGGGAGGTAATGATTATGTCGTTTTTAGACTTCTTAGGGCAACTTAATGATACGTAGATACGTACGTCGCTTCTCCGATTATCTCTATTACAACAACCAGCCAAACACCAATTAAAACAATCACTTTAACCATTACGTTGAACATAATTTTGAATTTTTCCACCAGTGACTGATAACGAAAGAAAATTTAAAAAAAGACCATATGAGGTGTATTTTCTTGTAACCTTGGTCTGATAGTAAAAATACGATCAATTAAATATGCTGAATATGCGTATTTCGAGGAGTCAGTTAAGCCTTTTCCACAATCTAAATAATGGGGTCTTCCGAAGGAATTAAGATGTCTGATTTGTTTAAACCATTTTCAAACTCATTTATCTTGTCAAACTGTAAAGGATTTGGGTGCAAATTAACTAGGATTATATGTAAGGTCATGTAAGATAGCAACGTGGTAACGCAATGAAGTCTTGACATACTTTATTTACATAAAATAAACAATGCTTTAGATACACAAAAACGTCCATTGATCCATAAATGTAATGTTCTTTTAGATAATTTGGTTAGGATCTACCGTCACTTTTCCTACAACTGGATTCATTTTCTGAAAAAAAAGGAAGAAAAGTATTAATTACCCATAAAAAAGTTTCTATATGTATTCAGATTTGGGGCTCCTGTGTGGTTAAACTGCAATCTTAAGATTTTTAGGGGCGACTGCAGACCTCAAATTTTTATAACAACCTGCCTTGAAAATTGGTTAAAAAAGAAAGCAACCTCAAAGCAGTTTAAAAGCGACCGTGCGACACGAGGGGGGGGGGTACCTTCCGGGAGCCCCAGATCTAAGTGTAACAGCCTAAAGGGAGTACGAGCCTGAGATATTTTGTAATTAAAAGTTCTTTAAAATAATATAATTTGAAAGAATAATCAAAATAACTAGACTTTATGAAAAGTTTTTTTTTACTTTTAAACATGTAGGACTTTTAAAGACATAAGCACATAAAAATATGGCGGGAAATAAAACTCCTCTAGACTTTTCATAGGAAAAGCACTGAAATTTTTTTTTCGTTGATAAAGCAGTTAGAATCGTTTGAACTTTTTAAAAGGTGTTTATAAGGACATGCTTCAGCTTATCCTGAGCAAATTTTAAGAAAACATGTTGGAATTTTTTTAATGCAATATGAATGGATAATTATAGGCCGAGAATCCTGAAAATGTTCAATTTCTCATCTTCGTACTTCCTTAATTCCACAAAGTCTTACAAACTTGAAAAAGGGCTATAACATGTCCAACCTATATATACATATGTTGCTTCGCTTTATGTTTTTCTTTAACAGATTTGACATGCTGAATTGACCAGGTGTGTTGAAATATAAACAGAAATTGCCATCTCTTCTGCATAAGAGCATATATGAGATCACTCTTGTTACTTATGAACGTTTCTTTTTATTCAGATAATGTTGTTGATCAAAGATCATGATGTAGATAATTCGATTTTTTACATGTTTGAGATCTTGATCATGATCTGGAAAATAAACTCGAACCTTGATAGTTTTCAACAAGTCAAGTCAAGAGTCCTAGTCTTTGGATTCTGATGTCGGGTTAGTGCTCAGCCCACAGAGTAACACTGTATACCTTTGCCGGTTAAAAAGGTTGGCCCTCGACGGCGGGGTTGTCAGGTCAACGATACTAATAGCCTGACCGCTAATCAAAGTGTGCCATACTGTCGTGCTTCATGTATGTTATAGATCCCTTTATGAACCGTTACCACATAATTATAATTTTCCGCCCCTACCCACTTCTCCCTTTTTCCAAATTGTCAGATAAGAAAAGAATTGCCATTTGTTTCCCACTACACTTAATCTTTACTACCTTTTGATTGAGAGAAAAAAAATACAAATATGATTCTGAAAACTTACAGGTGAAACATGTCTGCATTCAGATGGAATATTAAACACGGAAGGATCAGCAATTGTCGTCTTATATCCCATAAAACCGTAGCTGGAGATTCCATTCTCAATGTTTTGTGTTCCTCCGATAGGTACGCAGGAACTTCTACTGAAGGTTAGCTGAACGGGAGCACCGCCAATGGTATACTCGTAGATGTCAACTGGGAACATGTCGGTTCCAACGCCATAGTAGGTAGACAGTAATTTCTTGGCATCGTCTAAAATGGAGAAGAAGAAAAAAAATGATAATAAAGCTCACGGCTTTTTTTGAAAATAAAAAGGCAGGACGAAGAAAATATCCCATTAAGTCCGAATAAAAAATCAAGTGGTTACTCCCTAAACGTGGATATTTTCGTGTTTTTTATCAGTGAATTTGTCACTTGAATCGGCGGATATGTAACATTCAATTGTATCCCCCGTGAAATAATTTCCTTTGGAAAACATTTAATATTAAATATTCTCAAGAGATACTTTCTTATTATTAAATGCTTTCCATTGCTATCAAATTATGTCCTTCTTAACTTGATATTGAAAAGTATTCACCTACATCTAGAAGGTGATATACAATCAATGAGAAATGGAGCTTTGGAATACCAAATAACTCGCAAAAAGCTCACTATTTCTTTTTACAGATTATCCCTATAATCTATTATATTTAAGTTAAAATTATAATCAAGGATGATATTTAATTGTTGAATTTCTCCCTGGATAATATTTCATTTACAAATAATATCCAGGATAATTTTTCATAATTAGAAAATATCCAGTTAAATATTACCAAATTTCATATCCAGAATCATAGACATTATACGGGGTGATACCTAATAGTTAAATAATATCCCCCAGAATAATAGTTCATCATTAAATACTATCTAGGACCATCTAATATTATTCAATTTAAGTTTACTGATTTTATCAATGTCCAGGATAATTTTTCATAATTAGAAATTATCCAATTGAATATTCCCCAGGATAAAATTTTATCATTAATACTATCTAGGACCATATTTCATCTAGTATTATTTAATCAAAGTTTAATGATTTTATCAACGTTTTCCAGGATGATATTTGATAGTAGAATATCTTCTGGGATTGTTTTTCGTTGTTAATTGTTATCTGGGATAATATTTCATAGTTTCAAAAACCTAAAAAGAAGACTATAAAACAAAGCAGAAAAATATTCAAAGTGTTTGTCTGGACAAAATTTATGTTACAATGTATTACTTTTTACTCTTATTTTATCTGAAAGTTGCAATCAGCAGCATGAGCGAAAATCATGAGTTTTAAAATAATGTTTAACTTACAATAATGCAACATACCCCTTCCTTTTCAGGTCATAGCCTTATTTAATTGATCAAATATGGGGGAATATTTATCAAAATATTACAACTGATAAATATTATCAAATAAAAAAAAACGTTAAAACAGTTCAGTGTCAGTTCAAAAACCAGTTTTACAAGTGGACAAAATCAAACGCTCATAAGATACTTTCCGACATGTCACTTCTTCGTGACGAATGAATGGTTAAACAGTGGATACTTTTTCATATGGGTGGAAACTTTTCTACAATTAATTAGTGTCCTAAGGAAAATATTTCACATTGAATACTCTCCTCTGGATAGAATTTAGTTCGGATAGTATTATGTCTTACAGATACACTAGCGGATTTTTCTGACTATATACATGTACATACTTAAACGGTGAGTAATATTTTTGTATATTTTGAGGATGGCAATCAAGCGAAAAAATAGAAACGGCAAAGAAATAGCCTCATGCAATTTTTTTTTTCATTTATGCAGTTTACATGTTTTTAATTCACCAGACAGATTGACTATAAATACATTTAAAAAAACCGGAGTGACTAACATTATTTTTTTTCCTTGCTATCTTCAGATGATCACCTTATACCCAAACTGGCCCTAACAACCTTGTTGTGTTTTGTTTTGTCCTCATAAGACAGGTTCGTTGCAATCCGGCTACAATATCTTAATATGCCTTTGTTTTTCTTATCTTTTCTTCTTGCAAGTTTGTGATTGATAAGTACGGTTTTGTTTTATCATCTTTATTTATCACTTTTGACCAATTCTAAAAGAAGTGGGACCATGTGATGAGTGTGTTTGCAACAAACAGATACTACAACCCTTCCGAGCAACTAAGTTCTTCCGAAAGTTGTCGTTGAAGATTGCAAAATGTTAAACTGTACTATTTTTTTGAACATTTCCTAATTTTAGTCTGTTCTATGGACTTACAGATACGAAAAATGTATCTCGCTCTTACTCTCTTCTCATTTCTTGATAAAAATGGAAATCCAGTCACATGTAATGAAATGTCTTTAGTAAATATGTATATACACGTATTTCCCTTTTCAAGTTAAAACTCAAGGCGACAAATTGTTTCGAACTACTCAATTGTTTGACTCACATTTTGGTACTTCAGTGACAGATGAATGAAACAGCCGAATGATTGACAAATCTTAATTCTAAAAATATGCAAAATTAAAAATTATCTGTTTTTACACCCTTTTTGGTACAATCAATAAAGCCACGGGTGTAGCTACGATAGCCTTTCAGTCTGCAAGCTAATGGTCGTGTTGCCTTATCACATATCAATCAACATATCAATACACGCTCGTAATATAGTTCCTTTTTCAACATCCAAAACTACTACTCTACTTTTAAACTAAACATAAGCAATTTAAAAAAAAATGTATATTATCCCGGCTACCAATACTTTCAGAACTTAGATTATTACCTGGAATACAGTTGAATGCGTCCACTGCAGGAATAGATTTCACTGTACAAACTCCATTATATACATCATATTCTTTTCCCTTAATAGAAAATAAATTTATTTTAGAAAATTATTACCTTCTTTTTTCACTGTGTAGAAAGAAAATTGAGGATATTTCCTTGTATACTTAAAAATACGAATGAATTTGATTGGATATAGCAACCATTTGAACTACACCCTTATATCATCAAGGACCTTAATGTCAGACAAGTTGAAACCGGAATGCCAAAAATGAAATAAATCTATACGTCTATTAGTCAGGCAAACTCCTTTGTTGTGTACTGGATAATTCCACTGCTAAATGTGACATAACGACCGTGAAGGTCCAATATTTTATTATTTACATATGTACATGGTAAATGTTCCAACTTAAACACTGCTAACTATCTGATCCCCTAATTTATAGATTCCCCAAATATATCTAATTCCAATCTTCCTGATTTCATAATCACAGGTCAAACTTCAGACAAGGTTAACCCATGGTCATGATACATGTCCTTGTGCCAACATGTCCAGTTTATAATTACTGGTCACTTTGGCCCAAGGCACAAAACAAACATGTTAAAAAATATCTTAATACAATTTCAACCATAATGTCACATCAATAATTTCAACAAGATTCTTGGCAAAAGGGGAAAATTATGATTTTCTAATAGCTTTCTATCGTAATGTAGTCAATAGAATCAATTTACGAATGGTGCAAAATTTTGCCAAATGCTCTCATATAGGATTATAGAGAAAAAAAGAGAAAAAAAGTTATGCTTTCAATTATAAAATAACTCACATTTTTAAAGTCGTAGACTAAATTCATTGTAACTGTTTGTCCATTGAAATCATAGCTTCCACGTAAGGCCATTCTACCAAGGTCTGCATCCATGGAATAGTTGTTCAGGGACTGCAATGTAAAAAGGTTGACGTACAGCAGGACAAGATGATCAAATAAAGACTGTCTTCCGGAGCACCTGAGTTCACTCTCGTTTCGACTGGAGTTCGCGTTGTTGATTGACATTCAGTTATTTTGTGTTTCCATGTTTTACATGTTTGTCTGTTTTGTCCCGTTCTTGTTGGTGCTTACTGGTTTTGTCTCTGTCTTTTCGGACTTTTGACATTCGGATACCCCATTGGTACCTCTGCTTCTTAAATGGACGAACTTTCCGATTCCCTCTTGACACCATTTGCAAGAATGTTCACAAAGAACGATGCTAATTCTTCGATGAGGACAAAAAAACAATTGAGCCATGAACGGGGAGAGAAATACCCTATGCACGTCTAATACCCCTTAGAGTTTGATATTAAGAGATATAATCTATATTCTTCTTTCTTGCCAAAGTCTATTCTTCATTTTGTATTTAGGCACCGATTATAATTTTCTTCAAATATTACTGAAGTGTGTACTAAAATATCACAAGAGTTCATTAGCAATTTGTTTTGAAAAATGGAGCCTCTCATTGAAAAGATACATGCATGGTTTATAATATTTTTCTGTTTTGATCAGTTTGAAGCTTGACTTGCTTTACTACATAAATTTGCCTACTTAAAACGCTCAAGTAATTTATAGATTTATCTCCCTTAACATCACTAAACGGAATGTCGAAAACTGAGCACCTTTTTGCCCGTTTCTCATTATTTTGAATTCTATTATGTTTGATTTCAAATGTGCTCTGAAAAGATTTATTGTGGTAATTACTTTAAAAGACATCAAATTTTAGTTTTTTCTTGACATTGTAAGGGGAATTTCAAAAAAAAAGATATATTGGAATCGAGCAAATAGTATCTTCTTTTTTACAATATCTACTGTGCTTATTCAATATATATCTTAAAATCTTATAAAGATAAACATTCTTTGAAATTTTAACAACAATCGATGTAAATAGTCAAAACAGTATGTTTGGTAGGTTGGTGCAGAATAATGAGTGTGTTTTTTTGCTATTACATGTATTCTATAGTAAAATACTATAAAACATGCATTTCCAAAAACTATTTCCCCAAAAATTCTGATTATGAACATTTAATTGTATTATCTGAATCTAAGTAACTACGTATAGGCTTATAGTCACCAAATTTAATATAAAGTTAGAACGTATTTGGTAGAATGCTAAAGACTCAATGTAAAAAGAAATCTAATTCTTATATCTAAAAAAATGCGATTATAAACGTTATATTAATTCATTGCACTCAGAGGATAGATAAAAAAAATGAAAACAAAAGGAAACAATATAAAGCATTTAAAATTTTGTATAAAAATCTTTTAATAACTCACCCTTATTGCCGACCCAACTCCATTTATTAAAACACCCGAAGTCGTTCCTTGAAACCCTTCAAGCTGTTTTGGGCCACAGCAGATGTATGCGGTGGCATATTGAAGACAGAGAACAGCTGCAACGATCTGAGAAAACATCTTATAGCTTAATTTGGAATACTTCCTTAAACTTGTGATTTTGACATGTAATGCACTGCTCTTTATATACCGTGCTTATCAGGGAATGTTGAAATAATTTTGATAAACGGGTCTTTCAAAATCCCTGGATCACAAGTGTATCACCTAGCATAGATACAGTTGTGAGGTCAGATATTGGTATCATATTGAAATTTGGAAATTCTCCTGTCTAGAAAATGAGTACCTTAATCTAATAACAACAAAAGTTGCAGCACATGACATATAATTTTTAGGTCTGTGCATCGATCTCATCTTGGAATTACATTTGCATACTATAATTTCTCGGGCATTTTAATTTCGTTACCATTTATATATAATAAATTCAATTAAAACATTGGAGATACTTAAACAAAATACTAATAGACAGACAAAATCATATACATGTTAAATTTGTATAGAAAATGAAAGAGGGGACCAGTTTTTCAGATTACTTAAGATTCGGTGTGCACAGTTTTTGTTGTAAAATATATACACGAAGTATTTCATCGTGCACTTTTTTAGACGATGCGGAGAAACTCTTTTACGTTCTATGTGCTTTGGACCGACATACTCCTAAAGACATCTATAATTATACCGTTTACCGTGCTCCAGCTCAGTTGACCTTGAAGTACTTAGGGGTTAGGCACATGCCATTTATCTTGAAGGGATGTGCCTTGGCCTTATCTCAAACTATTTGAATCTGATTTTGGCGAAAAAGTCATTTTTTGCAACAAATGTTCAGAATAAAGCTTTTCAATATTTTGACATTCGTACATAAAGGTTATTGATGTTTAGCGTGGCCTTGTTTTTCTTACCTAAACGCCAAAGAGTTTCTTTGTTACTCGTTTTTTCTTGTCGTTTTTTTTTGTCTCAGGTTTGCTTTGGTTGAATTTATGTCAATTTGATTTTTACTGTATGTTATTTTGTGCTTTTTTTAAGGATTTTCAATAACGGAAAGGTTTGGCCCAAAGAAACTAGTTTAACCCCACCACATCTTATATGTGACTGTCCTTAGCCAGGAATTTCGTTTGTTAATTGTTATATGTCTAGAAATGTATTTGTCGGCGATAATTTAGGGGTTGGTTTTAAATCTTGTGTTTTAGTCTTTATTGGGCCAATGCAAGAAGGCAAACAGCGACCGCAGGTCACATTGAAGACTGCTGGCAGCTGCTGGCTATCTCTATTATGGATTTTTTATTGTCGCGTACATTTATTCAAAATCTCATCATCGTTCATCCTAGTTTTTTTTTTCTTTAAAAATCTGGCAATAAAGGATGCTTGCTGGTCTTGTTTTGGTATTTCTGTCATTTTTTCGGGATCCTCTGGATTTTACTATCAAAATAGGGTTAAACCTTTTACTATTATCTTTTCATTTAATTTGAAACCTATTTATTTTCAATAATAGTAGCGAACATCCTTAAATGCTATTGTCGTTAAAAAGGAAAGTTATTCCTTTTCATCTTACAGGACATTGCCAATTATGATCTTAGATAACTACCAAAGGACCGACAATTTAACTTGAAGGGGAGGGGGCTTGTTTTTTTTTCCTAGAGATTTTTTTTTATAAATTATTTTGGATCATAAAAATATTTTAGCAGCAGAGGTAAAGAAAAAATGTTCTACAGAAGGCTTTCTAATTCCTATGCTAAAAAAGAAAAAAAACTCTGTTGAGACTTTTTTTCCGCGCTCTGTGCGGAAATTTTTTACAGACCAAAACAAAACAAAAACAAGGCCTCCCCTTCAAGTTAAATGCTCGATCCCTTTTTTCATTCGCAAACCGGAGAGAGAATAACATAGATTTATCAGCTTCCTAAGAGTCAGGCAGATACCATCAATAGGGTGGCACATCTACTGTGGTTTCATTATTATTCGTGTGGTATCAATTTTCGTGGTTTTCTCGGGTGGCATTGACTCACAAAATTTGATACCCCTTGAAATGGAAATTCAACATTAATCTGTTTGGTGGAAACTGCAAAACCAGGAATTTCAAAATCCATGAACCCGTTTCCACCAAAAACGAAAATTGATAACCACGAAAATAATTTTATCCACAGTATAGCAAATAACTTAAAAATTCAATAGAATTAGTTAAGGCAACCCCGTTAAACTTTGTTTTGACCACCTTTTTAAGTCAATCTTGGGCTTAGTAGATACTGCAATGTCAAAGTTTAGTTACGATTTACAATGAAAAGTACGGGGACAATTTCCCGCCATAATTTTTCCCAAATGTATCTAGTCAATAATAATCTATAGGCACCAACTATATTTTTAAGTGTAGAAACTGACGTTGGAAATTATCGATGTGCCTCATACTAATGTGGCAGAGTATTTTTAAAGTATTATCATACGTTGTTGAGGACTTTCAGATTTGATAAGAGGGGTAAAAGAAATTTGAACAAACAAAAGGTTGAAAAACTAGACTGATTATACTAAAATTGGAATTGGGATATGAACACAATGTCAAAAACAATAACGATTTTCCAAGGTTAATTTTGTTTATCTATTAAGCTACATGTAAGAGTATGGGATGGATGATCATTACTTTGAAATTTTAACGCCATTTCTCAGATAGAGGACTTAAAATTCTTTATTCACATCAAGTGAGAGGGTAGAAATTTCAAGAGTATGTCGTGCATTCTTGTATTAGTTTAATTTTATTGTTCTATGCTCCTCAATTTCTTAACATGGCTGATATTCTCAATATTATGGGTAGCGCGCCTTTGAGGGGTCTTGAATAGACGGCATGCGTGTGAGGCGTATGTCCAACCATTTCGAAATCTAGGAACAATGTTGAACAAAATCATACATATTTTTACTAATAACATCACATAATAATGAAGATACGATTAGCTTTTCAATAGACCAAGTTTGAAGCAGCATAAACGATTCTCCTATTGACAATTAAATGGTATTGCATGTATTACAACATGCATTTGTCATGCTGTATAATTATGAATACGAATATATAAAAATGTTCGTGGTTGGATCCTCGTCAGGTGTGATAATTTCATGAATCCATTTGCCAACTCTTTCTCTTCGGCACCATTTGCGAGGATGGTCTAAAAAAAAAACCATGCTACACCTTCGGAAGGAACGAAATAATGGTTGTCTCGATCATCGATCAATACAAAAACAGAGAGCGTTAAAGACCCATATGAAGAGTTATATACATGTAAGAGTAGGGTCTATGGGAGCCGCTACACAGGCCGCACTTGCAAACTGCAAAATTGGAAGGGATTCACATAATCATAAAGCTTTTTCCCAATCCAGGATATATAAAGAAATTTCAATTAATATTAATATAAAAATTTGAATGCTTTCATATGAATTCAAAGTCTATCAATTATCAGTAGGCATACAGTTGTTCTTGTATCATAAAACTTGTTAAAATCGCCCAACCCCTCAGCTGATGAATAATGACACTACCCTAGAGTAACTCTATAAGAGGTGTAGAATTTAGAATGTCATAGAAATTAAAGCATTTGAAGGTAAGCAGGCTAGATGGGATGGACAGACGAGAAATTCATATGTACATGTACCGCACTTTTGAAAAAAAGGAGTAAAGCCACGAAGGCCCAGTAATTTTACTTATTTTCAAACTACGTATTCAACTCTTCCTAAATCTACCCAACGAGTTTAAGTAAACTGAAGTTTCCATATCTTTAAGATTCAACAAAATATTTACATCACAGGTCTAGCCTTGATATTTCAAACACGCCGTAAAGTGTAAAAATCTTAATTTTTCACACGTTTTCACTGTTTTCTCGCCGTATTTTGTCAAAATTATAAGTGGTCGCATTCATCAATCATCGCTTCAAAAAGGACGGGGATATACTGTCTTAACCTTGTCTGTTCGTCAGTTCGTTCGTCAGTCCGTTCTTCTGTAACATGTTTTCAGTCAGAGTATATGATCAAGAGGTACGTCCGATATTTCGCATAAACATGTAGCTTTGTCCTACCGATTTTATGCTCCTATGTCATTTTTACCTGTTTAAAATGCACATTTCTATCACAAAATGATTTTAGTCGACAAGTGCGGCCATTTTGAAAGTCACCAATTTATACATTAAAATCAAAGGAGAATGTCAAATATCGATATTTTTACAACATACTGATTTTTAGCTCACTGCTCTCCTTTTTGATACACAGTAAATTAACCCTTAACGTATTACAATTTATAAAAAATATGGAGTCTAATGAACATCAAATCGGCAATTAACAAGCAGGTATATCAAAGTTATATTTTTGGGGCCGATTTTGGGACTTCGTGGCTCTACTCCTTTCAAAATTTAAATTTGCAACTGATACTAATATTTCACCCCAAAACGTTATGCAGAGCGATAAACTTTTGATATTTAGATTTCGAAATTTCTACTTATCCAAATTATATCTCAGTCAACAGTCCTTGATAAGCGCAGTATATAAAGAGCAGTGCATTACATGTCAAATCACAAGTTTAAGGAAGTATTCCAAATTAAGATATAAGATGTTTTCTCAGATCGTTGCAGCTGTTCTCTGTCTTCAATACACCACTGCCTACATCTGCTGTGGTCCAAAACAGCTTGAAGGGTTTCAAGGGACGACTTCCGGTGTTTTGATAAATGGAGTTGGCTCGGCAATAAGGGTGAGTTAACAAATTTCTTTCACAAAATTTTAACTTCTTAATGTTGTTTTTTTTTTATTTTCTTTTGTTTTTTAATGTGAACCTCCGTGTGTAAGCTTGATTATACTACATTGTATTTAAGACATGAAAGAGGGTGTGTAAAAGCGTGGACTTTGCGCACATTTTTAACACGAAGCACTACCGCGCTTCATTGAAAATGTGCTTTATTAGGGCCACGCTTTTACACACCAAAAAACTCAAAAATATTGCATTCATTGTTTCAATATATAAACAGACATGACAGACATGACAGAGCGAAAATATAAAAAAAGTACAAGTATCGAAAGGTTGATACAAAATTCAGATAAGTCTAAAGGTGTATGAATTCAAAGTAGAATGATTTTAAAATATGTACAGTTTAGAAATTTTTGAAAGATTTTTAAATGTAATCCTGATAATTAAGGAAACCTGTATATATTTGATGCTTTTGTGATACTGTACGTCAACTTCTATACCTTGCAGTCCCTGAGCAACTGTTCTATGGATGCAGACCTTGGAAAAATGGCCATCCATGGGAACTATGAATTCAATGGACAACCAGCTACCATGAACCTAGTCTACGACTTTAGAAATGTAAGTAATCGGGTCAAGCGGTGCGAATGTCCCCTTTTAGAGAAATTACTTTAAAAAATTCTCGGAATTTATTTGATGACTGTTATGTCGCAACTTCAGTCGCACAACTTAAGTTTTTTTTTTTGCTATATTTTATTGAATGCACCCCCTTTCAGAACATTCTGCATGTACGGATTAATCATTTGTGTACACATTCACCAGGGAAGAGGTTTTGAACAACATTGCAGTTTCCGCTGAAAAATCAACATGAAAATAATATGCTGACCATTTGTATATTAATAACCATATCGATAAACTATCCAAAAAAGCATAACTTTTCTTCCTTTTTGTGCCAGTTTTTCTTTTGTATATATATCGAACAATAAACAAATTTTGAAAAATTGCCAGTTGCATTTGCATTGAAAGAAAATTAGGTTTATTTTCTTGTAAACTTTTTAAAAGTCAAAAGAATTTGATTGGATAACCGATAATTTAAACTACGCCATATATCGCAAAGAAAGTATTATCGAATCCAGTTTAAACCGGAATACAACAATAAGTTTTTATACACTCTGAAGTTGTACGGACGCCACGTGCAATGTGATTGACAGGTGTAAATATTAATATGCCGATCTTATAACCGCATTTTCAATATTTTCATTGAAAAAATATTGATTTACAAATTTTTTGTGCTGAATATATCAAAAAAAATATTTATAAGTATCAACTGTAGTAATTTTCGGGTTTATAAAAGCAATAAACTAAATTTTTAATGGTGCACATTCTAATGTGCACTGTTAAAAAGTTAGTTTATGGTTCAATTAACCAAACAATTATAACAGTTAATTCTTAAGTATTCTGATTCAACTTTGTATTTGCAGTGATTAGTATTTCTTCTCTTTCCACATTAACATACATGCGAAAGGACCGAATCAAACCTTTTTCTTCAAATACAAAACGGCGAGCACACATTGAAGGCTGCTCCGACTGTCTGTAATTGCCGCTTGTTTATGGAGATGGTGTCGCGTACATTTATTCTTCTACAGATATTTGTGTTCGTAATATCCTTTTCAATTTTTTCGCTATTATAAGAAATATACAGAGTTGTCAGGACTCATTCAGTCATTCAATCTTATTTATTTTTCTATAAAGGGCAAAGCATATGCTGTATACAACGGACTATGTACTGTGAAATCCATTCCTGTAGCTGACGCAATCAACTGTATCCCAGGTAATAAAAATAAATAGAGGTATCGAAAGGAACAACATTAAATATACTCAAAAATGGCAGCTTTTTTTCCGCACCGAACATTTCAAGAAATTAAGGTAAACACACTCACTCACGCACACACTCGCAGATGAAGGAAACTAAGTCAAAATGAGGCATATGATATTTCAAAAATGTAAATTCAAACCATTTAGCTTACTACATGTTGTGTCACCAGTGAGGTTTTGAAAATTGAAAAGGACGAATTTCTGAAAGAAATGTTGTAACAGAAGCTTTAGTTACCCTTTTTATCGAAAAAAAAACTACCGAAGTATCCGATTTTCAATCGTATCACTAAGTCCTTGAAACAGGGTTTAAAAAAAGACTCTCAAGAGAAAAATTTCAAAAGGAGCACACAGCACAACTTTAAGGTCTGCAATCTACGACGAAAACTTTAGCCAAAACGAGAGTGAACTAATGCCACTAATGGGTGCTTGTTGCAATACATAGATCTATCGTGTTGCCTCTGTTTCGTTGAGTATAAGTCAAATGAGATAAATGTAAGTTATTACAAAATTCCCGAACTGGAATAAAATTTTAAAAATGAAATTTGCAAGATAAAAAGACTAAACAATGGTCTTGACTTGATAAAATCCGAGAAAAACACAAGACACAAAATACTGAAATAGAAAATAATGAGATGTGGAATAAGTGTACGCGACACAGCCCACAATTAAATGGCAATTTAGAAAAACCACAATGGACAACCGCCAGCAGCCTTCAACGAGGCCATTTGGCACTGCTCGCGGTTCTGCAATTGGCCCATGGTCTAAATGAAATGCATATAATTCAAATCCAGCCCTGAAATAGTCACAGATAGACCCCCTTCTTAAACAAGGAACAGAAAACATCAAAAAGACAAGTACAACAAAGATTCCTGGCTTAGGACAGGCACGTGTAATATGTGGCGGGGGTAAACTATTTTTTGGGGCCCAACCTTCCCCCTATCAATATTCCTAGACAAAGCACAAAAACTAAAACTAAAATTGCTATGGTTTAAAGATGCAACGACTGAAAACCAAGTTCACAACACAAAACGAACGCACAGAGGTAAACCAATTTTATACTAGACAAAGCACAAAAACTAAACACACAATAAAAATCAAATCGATTAAAGTCCAATTCCATTAGAGAGAACCTAAGACAAAAAAAAACAAGAAAAACAAAAGGACGGTAAAGGAACTCAACAACGAAGAAATTTATACAAAAAATAAAATAAAGTAAAGTCTTAAAGTCACTTGGATTTTGTGTGCGTTTATCAACCAATATAGCTGATACATTCAATATAGTAAAACCTGTCTGCCCGATACCAAGGGCCAAGTATAATACATTTTGAGAAGAAAAGTGTTTATTTGTATTAATATTGTATAAAATTTGAATGAAAGGATTTGAACACCAGCGCCGAATAGGGAGGGTTTTGGATTATTCAGCGTTCCGTTTACAAGTTTAACTGTATAATATGAACACTGCACTATTTTAGACGATGCCAAGAAATTACTTTCTACCTACTATGGCGTTGGTACCGACATGTTCCCAGTTGACATGTACGAGTATACCGTTGGCGGTTCTCCCGTTCAGCTGATCTTTAGTAGAAGCTCATGCGTACCTATCGGAGGAAACCAAAACATTGAGAATGGAATCTCCAGCTATGGCTTCCTTGGGTTTAAAACGACAATTGCTGATCCTTCCGTGTTTAACGTACCACCTGAGTGCAGACACGTTTCGGCAGTAAGTATAAATCAAAATAAAAAGTAACTTCTTTTCAAGATAGTCATACAATAAATTGTTACATATATTTCTCACAGTTCTATTTGTATTTTTGGCCGGATTTCACATAATGAAAATCCGGGTAATAAAATGGTGAATGTCGGGCAGGCGGCGTTGGCAGGCGGAAGGGGGAAATGTTTTTTAAACATTTTCTCAGCAGCTAATTCCAAGCCTTTTGAAATTTGGTATGCAGCATCAACAGGAGGTCCCTCAACTTGAGGTCCGTCGCTCATATGGTTCCTATTTACCGACTTAGTTAATTTTTTATATAAATGGTCAAAAGAAGAACATTTTTGTAACAGTTTTCTTAGTAATTATAAATCGCAGCCTATTGATATCTGGTTTACAGCATTAGCATGGGCTCCTATAATGTGAAATTCGGTTTCAGGTCTGTCAATCACCTACTTCCTGTTTAACGTAATTCGGCCATTTCTAACTCCATTTCATAATTCGGGACGATTAGCTTTGTTTATTTTTTAAAGGTCTTAGCCATTATTTGTGTTCCAGTTCAGCATATTTTGGTTTTATTGTTTTGTACTATTCATGATCATATATTGCTTTGGATTTCGAACATTTGGGTATAATGAATTTATGATAGACGTCAGGTATAACAAAATTTATTGCCTGGAGTCTTTTGCTTTTATTTCCAAATTACCAGAAAAAGATTGTTTATCACAAAGACCACTAATTATTATTTAGAAGCCGTGAATAAATTTTAACTTGGGACGAAAGCGACTCTGATTAGTCTTATGTAGTCATAAAGCGCATCACGCAAAGTTCAATTTTTTTAGCTTGACACAGATTTATTTTGTCTACAAACTGCTGACATGAATATACACTTTTTAGAATAACCCCAAGCCTCTTTATTTGCTTCATTTTTCTAGCCTTTGTGAGTCTTTATCACTTATCTCAGAATGCTTAGAGAAACTTATTTCTTTTCTCTTTTTTTCAGAAACAGATCTAAAAGAACGTTCAGTTTCTGATGACAGAGAATGTGTGTATCTAGTGCATTGTTTGTTTAATTGAAATAAAATATGTCAAGCTTTCTCTTGTTAGTTTTTGTGATATTTTTCCTAATTTAAAATTCTAGTTCATGCACCCAGTCTTCATGTGACAACATAAACATGTTTGAAAAATATAACTTGTATAAAGGTAATAGCAAAATCTCAAAAACAAAGAAGAAAAGACGAACCCGTTTAATTGCGGTGTTAAGGATGTTTGCTGGTCAGTTTGAAAATAACAAGGTATATAAATTTATATATTTGATGGAAAGACCATTGGTGAAGGTACAAAATAAGCTTAAAAATCATGGGTTGTTGAAATTGTTTTCGAGATAATAAGTGTTCAAAATTTGGCGCGAAAAGGTTTCCTCTGACTTTTTCATAGGTTTAGCAAATTAGACTTGTTTTAGTGTAAAACATATGAAGAAATAACAAGAATTGTTTTAAACTTTATAAATTAGCTCTTATTGACCCAAGAAACCTTATCATAAAAAGAAATTAGGGGGTTGCTGGGCAAAAATATTATCCTTATTAAAATGGTAAAGTCTAAAGGATTCCAAAAATCTGGCAGAAATCTCAAAACTTGACCAGCAATCATCCTTTAGCTCCTGTAATAGCACAATTCAAACACAACACGGTTGTGAGACATGGGAGATAATAAGGTAATCATATCATTAATTAATTATCTTCAATGCACTACTCTCCAATATGCAGCAAAAATGTTTTAAACTACAATTACAGAAAAAACACCAACAAAGTTAACGACCCGGTCTTTTTTCCTGTAATTTTCATCGTCGATGTCATCGATGCTGATGAAACACACACAAAACGACTTAACAGCAACGAACAACGCAAAATAAACTTATAACGAAAGTGAACTCAGGTGCCCCGGAAGGGTAAGCAGTTACTGCTTGTTGCAACATACACCGTTGCATTGGTGACGGTCAATTCAGCAGAGAGTTAAATCCGTAAGGATAGAACAAAACACCTTTTTGAGAGAAAAAAATCCCGAATTTGTCTATGAATGCTTAAATCTTCCAAATATTTAAATGAAGTCAACATAAACTAACCAAACCAATCAGACAACAAAGTTGTACTTTGCAATAGCGGGGGTGTTTTTTTATCAGACAATCAATATGATAATCCCAAATGATGAAAGGAGATTACAAAAAGCAAACGAAAAATTTTAGTAAAAGGACGTCAACATCTTGAAAACTGCATTTTGCAGAGATTTAGAAATCCTGTTAATCACCTTTTAAAATAAAACCAATATCTTTACAAAAAAACTACTGTTGAAAACAAAATGCCAGTTTCTAGAATACACCTATAGTCCAAATAGAAGGTAATTAGATGTGGATTAAGTATACGCGACTTATATAAATAGCATTTTAAAAAAAACCATCATGGTAAAAAAAAAAACCAGAAGCCTTCAACATGATCAGTGGTCGCTGCTTGCCGCTTTGCAATTGACCAAAGATGAAAATATAATGTTTACGGTTCAAATTCAATCCTACAAATGTCAACAAAAGTCCCCCTTTTGAAACACATAACCTAACAATTAAAAAGACGACGAGTTAAATTTTCTAAATATTTTGCGGGACAGGGATATATAGGAATGCTGATTAAATGTGTTAAACTACTCCGTCAAACAATTCAGAACAGCTGTAGCAGAAATAAAAACTACTGATATGATTTTCATAATTCATATATATTATATTCATACAAAAACACATTATCATACAAGTAAACTACATATATGACATATTAATTAATAGCATGACAAATGACAAATCTTCAAAATCACAAACAAATTAAAAAAAACAGATAGGAGCAAAAATTAAATTTAGTACATACATGATATGATAAAAATAATTTTATTTTCATGTTTTAAAGGCTGTTACATATAGATTATTACACAGGGTTTTCCATATCAGGTCTCATACCATTCCAAAACTCCCATATTAGGTAGAGGCTTGGGATGAGACCATAATACGGATCGAGGAATGAAGAAACTTTGATCTTAAAAAATGCACGCAAATTACTGACACAAAAATGTTTGGTTTTTTATTTGTTTTTTAAATGGAAATTGCATTTTTAATAGTAGATCGTTTTTATGATATTATAAATTATTTGGTTGTTTTGTTGTTTATTGTATTTCATAAATGTGCAAATATAAAATTAATGTAACTAAATGCAGACAGTGAAGAAAACATGGCTATTACATACAGTATGAAATATTATGAATATACAGTCTTACACAAAACGTATGGAACAATGAAAAAACAAATTGTATAATAATTTTACATTAACAATGCAAAACTGAACTTACAATTATGAAATTACAACAATAAAAATGAAAATGTTTTTTCGATGTTAATTCATTTTTATTGTTTGTTTTTGGTATGGATTTCTTAATATCTTTTATTTTTTATTTTTCATTGCATGTATGGATATATGATTAGATGGTAACTTAAAGCAAAGAAAAAATAAACAAAATTCGACCTTTCAAGGGTATGAACAAAATATGAGAAATAAATGATAAATAAAATTAAAATGTTAAATCATTGTAAAAATGCATCAACAAACATGAAATAACATGACAAAAATGAATTCATCACTATGAAACCATATAGTACTTAATGCAATAAAAAAGGTAAAAATGATGCATTTAAGATAATTACATGCAGTTCAAAAACAAACCTGTATTTTTTTTTTAAAGAATAATGATCTTAGAAACTGATGAAAAATCAAATGTATGATGCACAAATAACACACTTATATTATGATACATATTGACATTCAAATAGAATTATTAGACACAAAGACACCAAATGATAGATGTACTCAAATGTTCACAGAACGATAAGGTCCATTGTAAGTTTAAATTTTTTTCCAGACAACAACAGGAACAGCAAATAAATTATAGATATAATTCCAGTTGAAATTATGTTGAAGTAATTGTCAGATTCAGCAAATTAAGATTAGGTTTCCAGGTACATCATATGAAGTTGAAATATCTATGAGGCAAGATGAAGGTCGATGAAACATTTCCCAGGAATATAAACACGTCTTTTTGGTCACATCTAATAAAGTTAAAAAATCTGGCATCAGTATCAGTGTTACAATTGTTTTTTTTAATCAAACGCTCACATTAGAAGAGTCCCAGTGTTGAATGTTAATGAATGTTCCTGATATATATGAAAAAATTGCTTTAATTTTGAATTGGGATTTAAAGTCAATGTGTATTAAAACGTATTTGAGACAAGGGCAAATGAATACTATTTGCTCAAACTGAGAGACATTTTGATTTAATCACGTGGTAATTTTGTTTTTCTCCGAAACTTAAGAATTCAAACATGTTTATTTGAACAAATTTTAGATCACTTAAAATAAAGATAATATTTTTCTCCTGAATTTGTTATATTTCTATCTATAAAAAAAGAAAACAAAAACAAGTCCATATTGACTTGATATGTATCAGTGCTAGTACTTTGATTTACAGATACAGAAAACAAATGTGTTCGGTATTTTTATTTTTACCCACAGTACTCCCTGCTTTGTTATTTCCAACACAATAAGCTCTTAAAGAATGATGGCTTCTTTTGTGAAGTTTCTCTTGTATAAAAAACATTAAAACAATTAAAAATAAACAAAATTATAAACTGTTTATGATTTTATTTTGCAAGATGGAAAAGTTATAGATCAACCAGTTTACTTGAAAGGGGGCTGGTTTGTTTTTCTTTAAAACCATTTTGAAAATGATTTATTTTATAGGCAAAATATTTTGCCAGCAGAGAGTAAGAAAAAATATCATGAAGAAGAATTTCTGCTACATAAAATAATGCTAATATTTCATTAAATGAAAAAAAAATATTCACCCAAAATTCCTTCAAATAATATTCTGACCAAAACAAAAAACCAAGCCCAAACCAAACTTTCAAGTTAAATGGTCCGTCCTTCAAATACCCCTTAAAAGATTATTGTTTTATATGCATATTATATAATAACATAACCTGCAACAAAAAACAAGCAGCCGGCTACATACTAGTAGGTTACCTCAGATAAAAGTACTGAAAATACATGTTAATGATAAATAAAGATTTTGAAATTGTGAAAGAAAGTGGGACTTAAGAACAATGAATATTTTAATTCGACAAACTTGTACTAGCATAAGATTTGACAACGTTATGGAATTAAACTGGTGGGCTAAGGCACCGACCATTTGATTGTCTGTGGGGGGGGGGGGGGGGCTTTGATGTTCACCCGAGCCGGGATTTTTTTTTCAATCGCTGTGCGGGCTAGCTTATTGTTTTCCCATACACTCAATGCTAGAAAATATTGTTCAGAAAATCTCTTTTTTTCTAATGCACACAAAATCCCAGGTCCCCCCAGAAAATCAAATGGTCGGTGCCTAAGTTTAGTTGGTTAAGGTAAGCTTTTCTAAAGACCTTGGAGTATAAATGTCATTGTATTTATTACCTGGAATGTTTTCTTTGCTGTTGTCTTTAGTTTTTCTGAACAAAACAGATATAGTTACATGAAGCTTACAGTTAAACAGGTAGACTTCCAGTTTTGAACAAAATATAATGAAAGGCCACACTCGCAAACTGCTAGCTGGAGAGTGATTTACATAAGCATAAGCTTGTTTCCCAATCCAGGATAAATAAACATGTTTAAACCAAATATAATGAAACACACTTACATAGATACCATATAAGTAAACGTGTGATCTTTTTCGTGAGCTTTAAAAAAAACTTGATTGAGCATACATTTCCCCCAAAAATTGAAAACAAAATATTTTTTTCCAAAAAATCCATACCCCCCTCAGAATTTCAAATGGTTGCTGCCTAAAAGTATAGATAGATTATTACTGGTACATGTCATTTTCAATAAAAACACTTTATCTTGTCCCGGTTTCATGATCCATCACGAAAAATGACGCTACAGCGACTTCCAACATTTTCAGTCATAAAAGTCCATTTGCAGCCTACGAGAAAAACCACAAGGCTGGAGGAACAAGCTTCTGTGATGTCAACGCAACATTATTCACGTTGCCAATTAAAACAAAACCTCCACTATGGAAAACCCATGTGAGCTACTAGTATCATTATATTTTTGTAAATTTCCAAACATTTGATTCGCTTTTACCGTCATGGCTTCAAAATTGGTTTATCTAGTAAACAAATTAGCGTGAAAAAATTCGTGATGCTTCCCTGCTTTATTTACAATTCGAGGGAATATCACTTTTGAAAAACAAATATAATGTGTCCTCACGAGGTACAAACGATGATCCAAAAACATAATAAAACAATTGTGTCCCTTTCTAGATGGAACATCCCAAATTGTTAGGGACCGACCATTTAGCTTGAAAGGGGGGGGGGCTTGGTTTTTTCCTAAAAAATATTCTGAAAATTTTTTTTGATGAAAAAATATTTTGGCAGCTGAGGGTAAGAAAAAAATATTCTGAAGAAGGATTTCTGCTTTAATAAAAAATAATGCTGATGATGAAAACAAATATTCTGTCGCAACCCCTCGAAAAATAAATATTTTGTCCGATCTGATCAAAACAAAAAACCAAGGCCCTCCCCTTCAAGTTAAATTGTCCGTCCCTAATCCCTCGGATTTGTTGCTTTCCCCGGGCAAGCCCTCATAAAAACAACAGATCCCATCGGGATTACATTCGGGATGTTTCTCTCTATTACCGTCCACAATTGTAAAATATTACCTTCCAATGTTGGAACAATCGTACAGTCTACATGATGTACTGGTTTTAAAATTGTGGTCAAATCTATTGGAGTTGACGACTGTGTCAGTTCAAGTGGCAGCTGGGCGAAAGCGTTCCCTTCTCCACCTTCCATACCATTGGCTAAAGATCCCGATGATGAGTAATGAAAAGGTTCAGGTGGGTTTACATCATCTTCGTCATCATATTCAAGCCTACAACAGGAAGTTAATGTTTTCCAACTATCTTGTATACGATCAGTAGAATTAATGACACTTGTTATGTTAAATAAGACGTTCCTTTTAAAAAATCTAATGCATAACTTTTGCTCTCAGTTCGCCTTAAGGTCTGTCGTAAAAGAGATCGACAATTTAACTTAAAGAAGTGGGGTCTAGATTTTTTTTCCCTAAAAATCTTTTGAATATGATTTTTGATAAAAAAAAATATTTTGGCATCAGAGGCTAAAAAAAAAAATCTGAAAAAAGATTTCTGCACTTTGAAATAATGCTAATAATAAAAAAACATTAGATACAATACCAATCTTGCCTCCTCCAATCCTTTTAACAGGATTATATCCTTGTTTATCTTCCAGACATCGGCGGGCATGGCTTCATCCCACTGAAGATAGCCATTGTCTCCCAACACCAGCCCGCCTACCGTCTCTTCCACTGGCTCTTCTAGACGCTGCATAGTATTCTTGAAGGCCGGTTCATGAACCCACTCCAGCCTTAAATTAAAAGGACAAGGTACAGTAAATCCCATATTTGGCACCCTGTATGACTAAAAAATACATAAGCTTTCCTATGCTATTTACAAGTTCAAGTGTATGTACATTTTTTTAAAGAATATCATCTGACATTGATGAAAAACAGGATGTTAAAACAAACCAGATTTGTAAGATTTCTGTCAACTTGACTGAAATTTGACAAATTTGGGGTCATTTTTTTTCAATTTTTAGATGCCTCCGCCTTCTTTACCCAGAAATTGTGTTAATAAATTCTAAAATACACTTCAATTAAAGTCTAGATCAGTTAAGAAATCCTTAGGTTATGTAGGAGGAGGCCTTTGAAAATAACAATTTAAGCTCTAAAACATAATGGCCGGTTCCGAAACATTTGGGACGGACAGACGAACGACCGTGCGAACGAATGGACCCGAACACATTGACACATTTTATATGTGCCTGTTCTAAGCCAGGAATTTGTGACAAACTTTTTTGTCTTTTCGATGTTTTCTGTTCCTTGTTTATGAAGGGGGTATATCTTTGACTGTTTCAGTTCAGGACTGGATTTGAATTATATCAATTTTATTTAGACCATTGGCCGATTGCAGAACGACGGCCCATTGGCCGATTGCAGAACGACGGGCAGCGCTTACCATCCTCGTTGAAGGGGGTGGTAAAGGGGGGGGGGGGTGCGTGCACGGATGAACGGCCAATAAAAAATGACAATCACGATGAACGGCCAATAAAAAAATGATAATCACGATGAACGAAAAATTAAATAGAGAAACACGATGCACGATGAACCTCCATGCACGGCTGAACGGGAAATAAAAATTGCTCAACACGATGCACGAAAAAAACCCTTTACCACCCACGTTGAAGGCTGCTGGTGGTTTTCCATTGTGGTTCTATCTAAATTACTGCTAGTTGTGTGAGCTTGGACGCGTACACATATTCCATATCGTAGATGGGACATAAAAATGTATGTACGAAAAATTAAGTGTCCCCATTAACCCCTTCCCTCGCCCCAATCAGGTTTTACTGTTAGGTGTACCTTTTTTCCCGCCATGTAAGAGTGTCTACTTGTTGTTGACTTCGTACTCAATGGTATATTTTCTAACTTCCTCTTCATCGTCTCTCTCTGCCATGATCTCATCATTTTCCAGTTGGATAACATATTTCAGAAATCCCCGGTCGAAAATTAGAACTTTCTCTTGTTGTAGGGTTTTCTAGCTTGGTCTGACCTGGGGATTGTCGACTTAAAGATTGAGGATATGTTGATTGTCGGTCTGAAGATTGGCAATCTGTTGATTGTCGGCTTGACGACTAGCGGCTTGCTGGTTTCTTTTTAGCCTTTTGCTGCACATTTTCTTCCCATCTGTAAAAATACATGTAGGTGTAAAGTCACTATTTCGCCCCGACTAGATGTTTACACGATTTTATTAAATTTTGTAATAAGCATGCCCTTATCGAAATATTAGGCCTCTGGCATATAATTGTTGCATTATAAAAGCACTACTGCTGCATCATTGCCACAACATGTTGCGGCACTATTGCCGCAGCATCGTTTTTCGTGTGTAACTTAGTTTTCCAGCACTAATGTTGCTGCATCATTGCCGCAACATGTTGCGGCACTATTGTGGAAATATGTTGCAGCACTATTGCTGCAATAGCGTTTTTCGTACATGCAAATTAGTTTTCTGTCACTATATGTTGCAGCAACACTGCTGCAATATTGTTAAAGTGTAGAATCTAAAATTCAAGATGAAATCAATATTCATAAAGGGGTTTTTAATTAATATTTGCTAAAATAAGATACATGTATCAAAATAATCCAAATATCAATATGATTTAATTTTTTGATCGCATTTTGAAAAGTCACAATTAATGTTTTGTAGATCTCTACAGAGTTGATACATGAATTATACTACATTATATTTTGCCTTCTCGTGGGGTTTTTGATTACATGATTCCCAGGCCATTTTAAAGGTGATTACTTGATTACAAAAGCAAATATTTGATGATTGTTAGAATACCAAAGTTTGAATAATTGATTACTAGATTCCCATTGGGAAAAAGTTTTTGATTACATTTCTAGAAAATATATAAAATATATGAATATATGATTATTTGATTACTTTGGCAACAAAATGAGGAGCCCCTATATTAATGCAACTAGTTTATTTATTTTCAGTATTTTTACTGTAAAACTGAATGATCAAGTCAAATCAAAAACATACATTCATATATGTTATATTTATCTAATATTATATACTATATGTCAAAGTCAATTTTGACCAAAGTTGATCTTTGGCTTTGCCTCAGCCCTCAAACTCTGCAACTTTGTGATAACTTGAACGAATTTGTACAAAAACATGAAATGAAAAGTTCCTGTTGTTAACAAAATGATGTCTTAACTTAATTTAGTAGCGGATAATTATGTATGTGCTATTTTCACCAAACAAGAAATTTCAAACAAAAATTCAAAGTCTGCTGATTTCAATTCTTGCCGCCATTTTAAGTTATTTGATTTTCTACATGTAAGAATGGAACAAAGTCGGTGAACTCATGAATTGTTGCCACAATGTTGCAGTAAATCAGTAATGGTGAGTAATTCTTGAAACTTCTGTTTTTTGTATCATTGTGGTGAAAAATCATTTTATGGCAACCTTATGGCTATACTGCAGCACTAAAATCAATCTTGTGGCTATATTATGGCACTAGAATCTTTAATGCCACAGCAGTGCATACGATTTTTGTTTGTGGCGCTATCTGGCTACATTCAGTTTCTGGCACATTAGTTGACTGCAGTAATAGTGCCGCAATGTTGCTGCAGCCAACAATTTCATTTCTTTTATATCTTCAGCAACTCACTTGTAAGATTTAACAATTTAGAAATGGGTCTTTATTTTTCAATTCTACACGAATGTTACATCTACATCTGACAAGTTTAGTTTAAACATATTTTACATGTATTGTCAAACATATACAAAAGGATTGGGCACAAGTTATTACACTTACAAGGCTTTTTCCAAACAATAATAATATACACAATGATAATCAAGATGACAGCAATTACTATTAAGTACACACATAACTAAGTTTAAACAAATACATGTACTACAATATGACAAGTTCCAAGTAAGGATGGTAGCACACACGAGACCCACTTTTTGTGACCAGACCTCAATGTATTACACTAAAGCAAGAGTTAACAAATGAAAATCTCAAGGCAGTCAAATAACAGATGGGTTGCGATATGGCCCTTTTTTATCCCATCTAGAGGCGAAAAATAAAAAGCATTTCCCACAAACCTGTTACTTTTTACCTTATTTTGTTACCAAAAGAATTCACGTGGCGGGAAAGTTGTGTTAGTGTTATACTTGTGTGGATTTGTTGTGTTTTGTGGTTCTTGTGACTACAACCTGAAACTGCATATAACTATAGAAACCTACTTAGTAGTAGCTAAGCAATCTGTTAATGCTTAAAAAATTGACTGACAATATCATTTACTGTGAAAGTGTTGTTTTCATTGTATATCAAATTTTTGTGGTTTAAATGAGTCTGACAAAACTACGAAATTTGATTCCCAACTAATAACAAATTTTGAAATGATTTCTATAATGAGTTATTTAAAATAACGAATTGATGAATCTGATATGCATTCTATTTTATTCACATAAAGTTAATGGACGCCCTTGATTTTACTTTACTGCGGCGGATCAAGAAACTTTCGAACATGGAGGGCTAGCAGTTTGAAAGAATCTTCTGGGACCTCTTAATTGTTTCATAGTTCCTAACCAAGGAATTCAATTTAATTCCTTGTCCTGACTAAGTTCAGTAGCGTATCTTGCATAAGTAGTCGAATACATGGTTAAAGAGGACAATGCACTGTTTCAATTATGAAAATGTCTGTATAGTTATTTCTGTCTCTTATGAAAATGGCTTGTTGAGTACATCATGAAACCTGTTGATTTCACGCGTATCAGTTATAGTCTCTGACCCCACCAGGATGCTTCAGCGGCAGCTCACTTGAACCCGACATAAGTAGATATTAAACCCAAGCTACGCTACTGAAATTTTCTTGTCAAACGGTAGAGCGAGTGCCCGGCTCGCCAATTCTTATTTCGCCTTTGCATTTAAGGTGCTTTCAGTGATAACATTGCTTTTGTTAAACCAAAGTCATTTTGATTGGGTGTCTATGACTGAACATCTCTTTTGAACATCTATCATAACTATGAATTTCATGAGCTTTCCATTCTAAATGATTTTAATACAACCACACCAAGTCAGACGTATCTTTTTGGGGAATTTCCATATTTTTGTACCTTTTAGGGGAGATAACTAATATAAGAAACAAGAGGCTCCCAGGAGCCTGAGTCGCTCAACTGGTCTTGATGTCATCCCTATGAAGACTTTTGTATAGCTAAATGAGCTGAATGTTTAAGCAGTAAAACAGCTTTTCTCTATCTGCAATAGTTTTCATTCTAAATAAGCACGCCACCCCCCTCCGTTTCACAAAAAAAATTTGTTAGGAACTGTATGAAACAAGAGGTCCCAGAAGGTTTTTTTTATTATTGCGACCCCCCTCCCCACCCCCCGTTTGAAAATTTCTGGATCCACCACAGGACAACTTCAACCTAATGGAGACTTTTGTAGGGATAAATGAACTGAACATTTAAGTAAGCAACAGCTTTTCTCTATCTGCAATAGTTTTCATTCCATAGGCCAAAAACACGAAAAAACGCTATTTTTCACCTCAAAGGTGCTGTAACCCCTATGAGGGGTCATCTGACAACTTCAACCCTATGAAAACTTTTCTAGAACTAAATGAGCTGAACATTTGAGCAAGCAACAGGTTTTCTCTATCTGCAATTATTTTCATTCTATAGGCCAAAACACTATTTTTTGCTTTTAAGGGGCTGTAACCCCTATAAGGGTTCATCTGACAACTTCGACCATATGGAAACTTTTGTAGAGCTAAATAAGCTGAACATTTAAGCAGGCAACAGCTATTCTCTATCTGCAATAGTTTTCATTATAGACCAAAAACATGAAAATAGAAAATAAAGAGATGTGGAATAAGTGTTTTTTTTATTTTTTACCTTAAAAGGACCGTAACCCCTATCAAAGGTCATCTGACAACTTCGACTCAATGGAGACTTTTGTAGAGCTTTTGATTCTGAAGAGCCTAAGATCCAACATGTCATATATCATTCCTGCAAAGTTTCAGTTAAATTGGTTCAGTGGTTTTAGAGAAGAAGATTTTTTAAATTGTTAACGGACGACGGACGACTGACGCATAGTGATGGCATAAGCTCACATGGCCTTTGGTGAGCTAATAAAAGGGAAAACAGTATTTTTCACTTTCTTCAAATATTTTGATAGTGAATCTCTTTTTTTATCTTGTGCTCTTAAAAGACTCTGAAAAACAAGTTTCACAAATTTAAGATTATAGAAACATGAATTTTTCGTGTTGATTCTATTTCAGAAGTACAAATAACATGCATTTTTGAAGCCAAGTGTACAAAAGTTCCAGTAGTGAACTTTAAGTTTTATTACCAGTAACATTCTGTGACGGACTGTCCCCAAGATTTTAAAAAACAAGTGTGGCCACTAATAGTATGTCTCGCCTGCCGGCACCATCACTAAAATCAACTACCTAAGCTTTAATTTCTTGATATAAACACAAAAAGTGTCTGTATACCTAATTATGATAGCAGATGCCTACTTAGTATACTATTCAAGCAATCCATTGTCCACACAAGTATTACAAAAAGTTTTCTGTCTGAAAAAAAGACCTAAGTTCACAGAGTCACTGGAGCGTAAAAATGGGGTCATGGTCCCATGGCATGGTGACAGTTGCGTTGTCCATAACCGCAACTGTCTGTTTACCCAATATCAGATGCCTAGCTAT
Organism: Arcuatula senhousia; assembly: GCA_963971305.1. Taxonomy (NCBI): domain Eukaryota; kingdom Metazoa; phylum Mollusca; class Bivalvia; order Mytilida; family Mytilidae; genus Arcuatula; species Arcuatula senhousia. The sequence continues at coordinate 6,045,333 of OZ020313.1, forward strand.
TATAACTTTCCAGCAATTCATCGTCCACAAAAGTCTTACAAAAAAGTTTTTCGGCCTGAAAAAGACCTAAGTTCACATAGTCACTAGAGCGTAAAAAAGGGGTCAGGGTCACGCAGCATGGTAACAGTTGCGTAGACCATAACCTAAACTGTCTGTATACCTTATATCAGATGCCTAGCTAATATACTTTTCCAGCAATTCATCGTCCACAAAAGTCTTATAAAATCGTTTACGGCCTGAAAAAAGACCTAAGTTCACAGAGTCACTGGAGCGTGAAAATGGGGCCAGGGTCACACGGCATGGTGACAGTTGTGTAGACCATAACCTGAACTGTCTGTATACCAAATATCAGATGCCTAGCTAATATACTTTTCAAGCAATTCATTGTCCACAAAAGTCTTACAAAAAGTTTACGACGCCGCCGCCACCGTAAAGTAATACCTATGTCTCGCCTTCCGTGACTATTCGTCGCAGGCGAGACAAAAACTATATGGACAAACTTTTAGACAACTTGTCTGCCATAAGTTTTTTTTTACATTACCCAGGAAAGACATTTTAATTTTTTTTCTATTATGTCACATAGTAATGATAACTTTTGTAACTGAAAAAGAATATCTGCTCACCTGGCCCTTAGTCAACAGTTCTAATTCTATAAGGACTCATTTCACAACTATGACCTAATGGAGACCCAATGTTTTTTTTTAGTCTTGGGCCAATGCAAGACAGCGAGCAGTGACCTCTGGTCATGTTGAAGACTGCTGGCTGTTTTCCATTGTGATTTTTTGAATTGCCGTTTCTTTATGTTGGCTGTGTCGCGTACTTTGTATAATTTAATGGATTATTTAATTGATTAAGAGAGCAACAGCTTATCTCTACCTGGAAAAGTGTTTTTATTATATGGAGAACAATATGAAGAAAAAAACATTATAATATTTTGACGTTTTAGGGCTATAACACTTAAAAGGAGTCATCTGGCAACTTAGACACAATGGAAACTTTTGTTGAGCATAATGAACTAAAGGTTTAAGAAAACAACAACTTTTCTCTATCTTTATTCTTAAATGGCAATAAAAATGGAAAAACATTACTTTCATCTTAAAGGGCCATAACCCCCTTAAAGGGGTCATCTGACAGCGACCACCCAATGGAGACTTTAGTAGAATGTTTAACCAAGCAACAGCTTTTCTCGATCTGCAATAGTTTTCATTTTATAGGGCAGAAACATGATGGAAACTTTTATTGAGCATAATGAACCGAAGGTTTACGAAAACAAAAACTTTTCTCTATCTATATTCTTAAATGGCAAACAAAATGGAAAAGCATTATTTCTATCTAAAAGGGGCTGGGCCATAACCCCTATAAGGAGTCATCTGACAACTTCCAGTTTTGTAGAGTTCAATAAACTGATGGTTAGCAGGATATAGCTTTTCTATTTCTGCAATAGTTTTCATTCTTTAAGGCAAAAAAACATGAAAAAAAATCCACCATTTTTTACCTTCAAAGGACCATAACCCCCTTTAAAGGGTCACCTGTCAACATCAACTAAATGGAGACTTCTGTAAAGCTCAGTGAGCTGAAGATTTAATCAAGCAACAGCTTTTCATTGTCTATAATCGTTTTTATTCTAGCTATAGACCAAAAATACATGAAAAACACCTTTTTTTACCTTTAAAACGGCCATAACCCTAAAAGAAATCATCTGACAAATTCAACCAAATGGAGTTTTTTGTAGAATTTTTAATGCTGAAAGACATAGGTTGCGCATTATAGAAACGTTTCACAGTGGACCGTTGCAAAGTGGACATATTTACACATAAGTCAACTTTTTGTTTTATTTGAATGCCATACTAATATATTTTTTCTTAATTTGGTCAGATCATTTGGTTTTCTTTATAAATATCGAAGAATTTGGTGCCTTTCTACTCAAATTCTTCAAAAAAATACCCGTTGCAAAGTGGACAAAACCAAAAATATTATAGTGAAAGGTCATACTAACTGCCTTTAAACATACACAAAAACAGCACTCTCGATTAGGTTTTTGCCGCCATATAAATTTTAGTGGCGTTAGTTATAACAAAAAATAAAAGTATTAAAATCAAGATACATGAAAGATTTGATTTTCATCAATTATTGTTGTTGTTGCGAAGTGGACATGTTTTTCATGGACACACACTAAATTGCTTATAACAACGTTTAAGGAGAGACTAGCTTAAAGTAAAGACGTTTGTTTTAAACTATGAATGTAAGTCAGCATATATCCAACATTAAATACTTTAAAAATTGATCAAAATTGGTTGGAATTATAAAGAGATGACTGAAATTATTCGTATGGACACGATCTTGGAGGATATTTTGTGTCATTTTGTTTCAATTTTTAAGATTTTCTGATTACATATTGAACTTTACCTTATTGCTTTCCCAACTTAAAAGTACAACGAAAACAATGACACTTAACAGCCAATCTGCCAGAAAACCATGCAAAATCCTTAATTTTGTTCCAAACCAATATTTTCATATCAACTTAAGGGATGGTTTAACAAAAAGACCTTCATGAAAGACTTATTTTGGCAAAATATTTTTTCCGGGAAATTCAAGATGGCCGACATACAGGGTTCATCAGTATTCCTGGGTTTCTTAACAAAATCAGCTTGAATAATTACAAAACCTCATGTATTTCAAAGTTTCTTTTGGTCCATACATCTTCATATTATCAAAAATTGAACAGTAAATATTTAAAGGTAATACCTTTGCCTTCAAAATAGATGAAAATTTTAAAAATCTTAATAACCATTACCCAGCGTCCCTAGGGGGTGACATGGGCAATTTTCCAAATTGTAAAAAAACATCAAAATACTTGAATTTTAGCATTGTTTTATGTCTAAGGCAGGCTCTTTAAATCAAATTCACTCCCATGTGCTTTAACAAAAGGCTTTAATGTCAATTGTATTAAAAATAGAGCTCGGCTCATGCTTTATGACATCGCTACAAGTCAGAGAAGTGGGTCAGTCTCACATTTTGGTAGAAAATTTCCTAATTTTTGACAACATTTGTAAAAACATGCCTGTATTCAATTTTAAATAAAGTGCATTTTTAATAAGTGTCAAGATATGTTGTTACAATAAAAATTAATGTAACGGTCTTCGAGTTGCGGAAAAAGTGCAATTCAATAGTCAAATTGGTGTATTTTTCAAGAATAATTGATAAATTGAAGATATTGTCAATTTTAGATGATGAAGGCAGACCCATGATAAATCCAGTCAAAAGTTCTGATTAATGATCCAAAAGAATGCTGCTTTGTCTCTAAGAAATAATATTTACAAATATGGTAGCTGTCATTATTTCTATGATAGAGGCATTCAAACAGTGGCATTGAGTTATATAACTCTATAATGAGTTATTTAGAATAACGAATTGATGAATCTGATATGCAATTCTATTTTATTCACATAAATTTAATAGTAGCCCTTAGTTTTACTTTACTGCGGCGGATCCAGAAACTTTCGAACATGGAGGGCTAGCAGTTTGAAAAAATCTTCTGCATGGGACCTCTTGTTTCATAGTTCCTAACCAAGGAATTCAATTTATTGATATAACATAGAATGGATATGGTGAGCTGTAAAGTTAGAAAAGAGTGTCCGTGTGCCAACAGTGATGAAAATCATCTTTTTAAAGCCGTTGACACCGGAAAATCCAGCATGGGGTTGAGCTGGAATCGAACCCATACTCTGTCATCTATGGCAACTTCGCCTGCACTGTGTCCAGCGCCCTAGACCACCTAGGCTAGATAAAAATCTAGCTTTCGGTTGCCTAGTTAAGCCTCCTCGTAGACAATCTAAGGTTGTAACTAGCTTTCGGTTGCCTAGTTAAGCCTCCTCGTAGACAATCTAAGGTTGTTTTTATCTAGCCTAGGTGGAAAGATGATTTTCATCACTGTTGGCACACGGACACTCCTTTCTAACTTTGCAGCTCACCATATCCATTCTATATTATATCAATTACTTTACAGAGCTGTACGCAACACCATTTATATATATAAATTCAATTTATTCCTTGTCCTGACCAAGTTCAGTAGTGTAGCTTGCATAAGTAGTCGAATACATGGTTAAAGAGGACAATGCACTGTTTCAATTATGAAAATGTCTGTATAGTTATTTCTGTCTCTTATTAAAATGGCTTGTTGAGTACATGATGAAACCTGTTGATTTCACGCGTATCAGTTATAGTCTCTGACCCCACCAGGATGCTTCAGCGGCAGCTCACTTGACCCCGACATAAGTAGATATTAAACCCAAGCTACCCTAGTGAAATTTTCTTGTCAAGCGGGAGGGCGAGTGCCCGGCTCGCCAACTCTAATTCCGCCTTTGCAATTTGGGTGCTTTTTTTCTAAACAAAATTCATTTTGATTGGGTGTCTATGACTAAGCATCTCTTTTGAACATCTATCACAACTATCAATTCCATAAGCTTTCGCTTTCTTTTGTAATTGATTTCTATTGAACTTATATATTACAACCACACCAAGTCAGGTACATCTTTTTTAATATTTTTGTACTTTTCACGGGAGATAATTTATATAAGAAATAAAAGGGGAAAAGTATTTTTCACCATCTTCAAAATTTTAATAGCAAATCTCATTTTTATCCCGTGTACTTAAAAGCCTCTGAAAAACAAAGAATTTTACAAATTTAGATCAAACATGAATTACCCCTTTGATTCTATTTTAGAAGTATTACTAGTAATGCCATGCATTTTTAAAAGCCAATTCTACAAAAGTTGCAGAGGTAAACTTTGTTCGTGAGATTTTAAGTATTAGTACTATTACAGTATTCTATGACAGACTCGTCATTGTCACCACAGGGACTTGCTCCCCTCTATCAATATTTTGTTAGGGTCAATGTGCGGTAGGAAAAAAACACAAGGGAGATACTACTTTCACCACCCCCCTTTTCTTTAATTCGATTTTCTTTTAATATATCATTGATCTCGTACCTTTTCTTATATAATTCGTTTCACAGATGATTTTCCTTTCCAAAACACCCAAATATATCTTCATTCATTGCATTTCAGCCTCAAAATCGGGCTTTGTTCGGACAACTTTGTAAAATTTGGCAATCGCTTGGACAGAATCAGAATCAGAATCAGAATCAGAAATTTTATTGGAATAAAATCCAGACAATTGGATTGTTACCACAACTTATATACAAGTACATACATAAAAACAGCACAATAATATGACAATGTTAAATTGGTGATACATAAAAATATAAGAAGGTTCACATATAGATTATAGTCTGACCATTTAAATATCCGCTTGCCTCCTACCAAGAAAGTTGAAATTGTGATTGAGCTTTGCATCCCCTTGAGATTAAGAAATTTGAATTTTTTTATTTTTTTTTATTTAAGATTGCTTCGCTAGTTCACATCTCTTATTGTACATTTTACTAATTCCATTTATAATAACATGACAAATATCGTATTCATTACAGGTAAATATGTAGTTAAATTTACATTGAGAGTTCATGTTTTTAAAAGAAGGGACTATAGAACTTATTTCATTAAACAAAGACAACCTATATAAAGATAACTGAGAACATACTATGACAAAGTGGAATTCATCTTCAATTTCTATTTGGCATAAGGGACATATTCTATTTTCTAACTTTGTTTTATTGAATCTACCAGTTTCAATAGCTAATTTACTATTGCTTATTCGAAGTTTTGAGTATATATTTGTATCAGCCTTGTTGAAATTAAATAATAAATATTTTTCTGTTTTAAAATCAGTTTTTAATTGTCGATAAGTTCTTAATTTGTTTCTATGCATTGATGATTCATCTTTATAAATTGATTCTTTCCAGAAATGATTGAAATTTTCATTTAATTTCATTGAAATTGCTTTGAGTAATCTTTTCTTGGAAAAGGTGCCCTGATTTTCCCAAACATGAGAAAAATTCAATTTACTTAATAATAATTTTATTTTATTTTGAAAACCATCAGTCAACTGTGAGCTTGATTTGTATGCTTCACCCAGTAGTTTTTCTTTTGATTTTAGAATATGTAACCAGAACCCAACTGAGGATTTTAAAGCTTGTATACTAATAGGATACATGCCTAGTTCTGAGAGAACAGCCAAATTTACAGCTGCTTTATTTACTCCGAGGAGATATTTAGCAAATTTTATTTGAACTTTGACTGACTGCATTGACAAGTATTTTGATTCTAGACTTTTATCTGTTTTAATAATATTTAGGCACCATATTTCACTACAGTAGAGAAGTATAGGTGAAACACATGATTCAAATAATTTAAGATGCGCAGAAACATTAATTTTGTCAGAGATCAACATCTTTTTAATGCAAAATATTGCTTTTGAAGCCTTTTTGCATAAAAGATTAATTGCTTCAGAGAATACACCTGAAGGTTTGAAAACTATTCCTAAATATTTGTATTCCATGCATTGTTCAATAGCTATATTTCTGAAGTTAAAAATGTTATTACATATTTTTCTTCCAGATTTATTGAAGACCATTATTTTGGTTTTGCTTAGATTAACAGTAAGATTCCATTTTTCACAGTAACCATCTAGCTTATTGAGACAGTTTTGAAGTCCATTAGGAGATTCTGATATTAATACTAGATCATCAGCATACATCAAACATGATAATTGAGTATTATTGACATCTACTGGCTGACAATCTGATTTAAAAAGTTTAGATAGATCATTTAAATATAATGAAAAAAGTGCAGGGCTTAAAATGCATCCTTGTTTTACTCCTACTTGTGATAAGAAAGAGTCAGTTATTCCATCTGAGATCTTAACAGAGAATAAAACTTCTTTGTACATTGATTTCAAGATATCTAGAAAAGGTCCTTTAATATTATAAGTAAACAATTTATAAAACAAAGCTTTTCTGTTTATAGTATCAAACGCCTTTTTAAAGTCAATAAAACAAGCATATATTCTTTTGGAGGATTTAAAGGCTTTATCAATAATTGTTTTTAATGTGAAAATATGGTCACTTGTCCTACATCCTTTTTTGAAGCCAATTTGTTCTGGGCAAATTATGTTGTTATTTTCTAAGTATTTTTCAAGCCTGTTGTATAAAACTCTGGAAAAAACTTTCCTAGACAACTAGAGAGAGCAATGCCTCTATAATTTGAGGGATCTGTAAAGCACCCACCTTTAAAAATAGGTTTGATAAAGTTTTTTTTCCATGGATTGGGATAAATACCTGTTTTAAAAATTAAATTAAATAGTTTCACATATATATTAACATTCATAGAACATGATATCTTCAACATTTCATTTAATATCCCATCTGAACCACAAGATTTTCTATTTTTCAGAGATTTCATGAAAGTAGATTCTCGGGACTCTACCAATAAATGTAACGTAAAACGAAAGTAAAAACGTCATTAAAATTCATTCGGATTTCTTTTGAGTTTCGAGACTTTTCCTTGACGTAATGCTTTTCATGTCCAAGCGATTGCCAAATTTTACAAAGTTGTCCGAACAAAGCCCGATTTTGAGGCTGAAATGCAATGAATGAAGATATATTTGGGTGTTTTGGAAAGGAAAATCATCTGTGAAACGAATTATATAAGAAAAGGTACGAGATCAATGATAAATTAAAAGAAAATCGAATTAAAGAAAAGGGGGGTGGTGAAAGTAGTATCTCCCTTGTGTTTTTTTTCTACCGCACATTGACTCTAACAAAATATTGATAGAGGGGAGCAAGTCCCTGTGTTGTCACTAAGATTTAAAAAATTATGTATATGGACAATTTTTTAGACACCTAATCAACCATACATTGTTTATATCCCAAGAAAGATAACTACAAACTCAAAAAACACTTCTAGATTCTTGATTTTTTTTATTACAACCCGTCCGATTTAACTTTGGACTTTCGATTGTAGCGTAAAGTGAAATGTGCAAACACAACAATGAAAATTTACGTCGTCATGAACAAAGACAATCGTTAACAAAAACCACATATCGTTACATTTGATTACATAAAAATACATTGATTGAATGAATGGGTCGTGCAAACATTAAATCTGATTTGATATTGATGAATAGTCTGGCTGACGTTGGCTTTTCTTACTGTGACGATTTCATAGAGTACACAGGCAATTTTAACATTAAATTTCGATTAACGTTAATTTAATGTTAAAAACTAAAACTAATTTAGTGTTAAACTCTTTAACGTTAATTTTCAAAATTATGTGACGTCAAATGTTAAACTTTAACATTAAATTAACAATGGAAGATGGATTAACACTAATTTAACATTAATTTTTAACGTTTAATTAACGTTAACAAAATTGTGTGTGTAATGAAAACTTTTGTTTCTCAAAAACAGTGCCTGATGATCACTTGGTCCTTTGCCACCAGATCTTACACCACAAGGACTCATTTCACAACTATGAACAAATGGAGACTTTTGTAAATCTATATTAATGAGTTAATAGATTAAGAAATTCTTATTTCTTTCTGCAATTTAGTTTTCTTTCTATAGGATAAAACATGGAAAAAAAAACAATATAATTATTTGACCTTTAAATGGCTACATCACCTGTAAGGAATCACCTGTCAACTAAAAACAATGGAAACTTTAGTAGAGCTAAATGAAAAGTAAAAAATTTTCTCTTGAAACACAAAAACATGGAAAAACACTATTTTTCATCTAAAAGGGTCATTACTCCTATAAGGAGTCATCTGACAACTTCTACCCATAGGAGACTTTTGTAGAGTTCAATCAACTGAAGATTTTAACAAGCAGCAGCTTTTCTCTATCTGCAATATTTTTCATAGTACTGTTGCATATGACAAAATCATAAAAAAATGCCGTTTTTTACCTTTACCGGTCATCTGTCAACATCAACCAAATGGAGACTTTAATTTATTAAAGCTCATTAAGCTAAATGTTTAAGCAAGCAACAGCTTTTCTTTATCTGTAGTAGATTTCATTCTTTAGGCCACACAATATGAAAAAAAACTCAATTTTTGACCTTTAAAAAGGCCATAACCCTATAAGGAGTCGTCTGACAAATTCAACCAAATAAAGACTTTTGTAGAGCTTTTGATGCTGAAAGACAGATAGTACATCAGATTTCCTCAATCTCTTAAACTTTTGATTTACAAGCTAAAAACAGTTGTCAGACCCCCTGGTCTTTTTTTAGCAATGCCAGCCATGTTCTTTAACAAACCAAAAATAAAAAAAAAACTTTTGTGCAGTATATATCATACCAAGTTTCATTAGTTCTGTTCAGTAGCTACACAGGAGATTTATGAAAAATTGTTTACAAACGACAGATGATGATGGACACCAAGAGATGGCAAAACTTCAGTTCATTATTTACAAGCATAAAAAAAAGTGTGGAAAACTGGAATTAGGTGTGACAGACAAACAGATGGATGAAGAGCAAACCTAAACACTCCTTTCCACTTTTGTTCAAAGGGGACTAATAAAAGACAGAACACATTTTTTTTCAAATTAAAACATTTATGAACTAAGAACAAGCAGTATCATCTCTTTTTTAGAACATTATTCAAGAAATCTAGTAAGATTAAAGTCAACTGTCCAGAATATTTCTTCAAGGAGTATTCCTGGTCTTCTAACTTGATGAATTTCAGTAAGGGATTATCTGCAATAAAAAAGAGAGACATTAATAATTAACTTAAGCATTAAGTACATTGCCCCTCAGTCTCATCCTACAATCCAATCCATATCACAAACTGATCTTTGCTAATTTAAATTTAGAAATGCCATGTTCTAACAATTAAACAAACTTTGATGCTGTAAGGCCAAAACGATAAATTTTAGGAGAATGACACGCAAAATTAAGAATTGCATTTGAATCATCAAGTTGATGATGATCAAATACCAGCATAGAAGAAAAAGGATCGTGATTCTGATGTATTGTGATATATTTAGTTTAATACACTCCTTCATTTTACAGGACATAGGTGATCAAGTTGATGATACATGTAGTTTCCTTTAATTGAAACAACTGTACAATGATACTAATGACATTTATAACCCTATTATCAAAGATAGCCCCTCCCCCCATTTGCTTTAAAAATCTCAAACCTACTTTTGGCTGGTGACTATAGCTTTTTCCTCAGAAAAACATGTACAAATGTATGTTTTGGGTATTACAATGTAATCAACAAACTGTAAAAGTATCAATATAGAAGGAGCACCAATTTCGTGGGTTTTGTGGGTAAGGCAATTTGATTCCAAACTAATGAGAAATTCTTACAATGCTTTCATTAAAGAATTATTATTACATAGATGCATATGAAATACTGATTTTTCCCAGTGACATAAAATCTGGTAAATTCACAGTGTGAAATAACAAAAATATTTTCACTCTTGCGTCCTTTCCGGTCAAACTCAATTATGATGTCGTGAATTGTATTGCGTTGTCGGCATGACTCCTGCGGTCTAAATTCATACGCCATTCAAATAAATTTATAAAAATCTATTTATTAGCGGCATTTTATCTATGTAATAAATACAATAATCAATAAGTGCTCATGAATAACCAAAATATGATCACTCGTGCGGGAAAGCACTGAAATTTAACTCGTGCACAGAACAAGTTTTGCGCACTCGTATAAATCTGTGTGCTTTCACCGACTCGTGATCATATTTTGGTTATTCACTCGACCCAATTAATTATCCTATAAGTAAAAACCATGAATTCTTGATTCCACAAATGTAATTCCCAATCTACTAAAAATGACACCCTTAAATTCATTTTACAATGTCAATCCATAATGACTTAATTATCTACTATACATGAAGCTCCCATCACCTCAGTTACCATGAAAAACTTATCTTTAGCCTGTGATGTCAGCTTCATCATCATCAGCTTTATACCAATGACTTCATCATCTACTGAAGCCCCTCTCCCCCAAATCCCGCCCCAAACATGACAAACCTACCTTTAGCCTGTGAAGTTAGCTTCCCCTTTGAACCACATATACAATGATGTGTTTCGGGTATACCAATGATATCCACATGATCTTGAATGACCTCATTATCTACTGAAGCCCCCTCTCCCCCAAATCCCACCCCAAACATGACAAACCTACCTTTAGTCTGTGACGTCAGCTTCCCCTCCGAATCGTATGTACAATGATGTGTTTCTGGTATACCAATGATATCAACGTACTCCTCAATGACCTCATCATCTACTATGGGGTTATTGATGTTGGAGGTTATAAGTCTAGGCACACTGCTGAAGCCTATCGAACTGGTATCACTGGTTATCTGAAAAGATGTCAAAAATGTGAAATCAAATCTGGTTACAGCTCAAGTTCATATGGATAACACTTGGGGAATATGGAAAACCCCATAACCCCTATTTACATGAGTTTTATGTATAAGTAAATAAATATGCAACAACATACAAGTGAATTGTTGGGGCTTTCTTCATTCCCTGCTCAAGTTCATATGGATAACACTTGGGGAATATGGAAAACCGCATAACCCCTATTTACATGAGTTTTATGTATAAGTAAATAAATATGCAACAACATACAAGTGAATTGTTGGGGCTTTCTTCATTCCCTGCAATGACAAAGACTGATAGTCTAATTAATAAGCAAAATAAATAGGGACTCAGGTGGGGTCCTTTTCACATCCGATTGAAAGGTCACTTTTTAAACCTTTAAAATTCACTTTGAAATTCATTGAAATGAGCACAGATGTTGGTTAGACATAGAGTTTTGAAATGTCCTCTTTTCCGAATTTGATTAACACTACATCCATCTTTGACAACATGATGGGTAGGCTATAGCAAGCAGGAACGGCTTACTCTTCCGGAGCTCCTGAGTTCACTCTTATTTCGACTTGATTTCACATTGCTAAATACAGTTTGGTTGTTATGTGTGTGGGGTTTGTTTGTTTATTGTGTGATTTGTTTCATTGTGATTATTTTTTTGTCTACTGATTTTGTCTTTGTATTTTTCGGTAAAATGATGTTTGATAATCCCTCTGGTACACCTTTGCTTCTTTTAACAACACCGGATGATCAAATCTCCATAGTTTATTCTTTTATTATACAGTCATTAGAACTGTATGTTTCAATGTATTTATGTTTGCATTGTAAATGTTTGCTGTGATCCCTAATTGGGACATGTTTGCAATAAATAAAGGTCAGAGGCTGTCTCTCTGAATCACACACTAGGGTGCATTCATCTGACTAGATTTGTTTTACCTTTTAGAGCCCCACACTTACCACATTATACTGAAATCCACCATAATGTAGCATTATTTTCACATAGTCTCTCCTTGGATACTGTCTCAAGAACTTAAATTTAAAGAAGGATGCACATTGTAAAATGACTTTAATGGGAAACCGTAATAAGGGTCGATTATTCCAAAGCTGCTCAAATTCTAGAGTCTCACCATATTCTTTGAATTTTCTGTAAAAAAGAAAGTAATTTATCATTGGTTTGGCAATTATTTTTTGTAATATTGTTGGCGAAATAGATGTGTTTATCTTTCTTTCTAAAATGCTTACAATTGAGGTTTTTTCAATCAAATTTTCAGTTATGTTTTGTTTTCAAATTTGCAGAAACTTTTCACCCTTAGTTCACAAAAATAATAAGACCCAGTGTTCTCCAAAGGCCCTTATAGCATCCTGGCTATGTGATGCTATCTTATTCAAATGTGATGCAAACTAAAAATATCTTTAATGTTTTCAATAGGCAATGTGATGCTATTATTTCTAGGGATAAGATGCTATTGTGAAAACTGAAAATACCAGGTTCCTATTAAAAATTTATAGGGAGAACACTGAAGACCTGTCATTCATTGTCCAGACCTAAACCTAAAACGTTAGTCAATTTAGAAATGTTACATGGGTTCTGTCATCCAAAAAGATTTTACATTTACCGTATAGCGGGTAATTTTAGCCAGTTGCAAATTTCCCAATTTGTATCAAATAGTGGGGTGTTTAATTAAAGCAGTCTTAATTTTAGGTGTTTTAAGAATACTTTCAGTAGCCTAAGGATATAACTGTCAAATATCTGGACTTAAACTTTAGTCATTGACCTTAAATTTTGGGGATTTCTTGGACCTCGTGAATAAAGCAAAAATTAAAATTCACAAAATTTTCCCGCTATACAGTATATATACAGTAACCATGGTAACAGGCATACTGCATAAGTTGTTTTCACACTGTGCTCTATTCATAGCAAATATGAAATATTTGGAAGTTAAAATTCTAGTTACCATAGTTGCACTTGCACACAAACTTAATGATTTGGAAATCAAAATCTTAAACAAAATAGAAAATAATGAGATGTGGAATAAGTGTACACAACACAGCCCACAATTAAACGGCAATTTAGAAAAACCACAATGGACAAAATGCAAAATTTTCCATGACAAATTAACTCATACATGTATGTGATATTTGGTATTGCTAAATTCAGAAGTCTCTCGTAGTCTTATAAATCATTTTATAGAGACTTTGTACTTTCAGCCTTTGAAATTTTAGTTCAACCAGCTGGAATAATTCTGTAAACACATCATCATTGCTGAGTGAATGTTTCAAGAATTTTATATTGGATCAATTGCGATGAAGTAGCTAGGTCGGCAAGATAAACATGACAAAAATCTGAACAATTGTCCTGATTCTTTTTTTGTACCCAGCGATCTAAAAATTCTATTTTTTTACTATAGCAATATAATACAGTGATTTACCTACTAGGTCTGTGGCCAATTGGATTTAGAAGTGCCAGTGATTTTACAACACATTTCGTCATGGTAGCCGCAGTATAGCTGGTGGCTGTGTTACAACCTGAACCATACCCGATCAGCAGATCTACCCTGAAATTTAGAGAGAAAATGGGGGTCAAATTTAATCAAACATCTATACGGAAATATAGAATGAAAATGGGGGTCAAATTTAATCAAACATCTATACGGAAATATAGAATGAAAATGGGGGTCAAATTTAATGAAACATCTATACTGAATCATAAAAATAAATTATGGGTCAAATTTAAAATATCATAACCCTGTTTTGGCCTGCAATAGAGAAAGAAATTGTGGGCCAAATTTAATCAAACACCTAAACTGAAATACAGAAAGAAAATGTAGGTCAAAATCAATCAAACATCAAATAAACTATAACCAATTAAAAGATCTACACTGAAATTTCAATCTATCACCAGAGGGAGAGTCTATCAACACTGACCTCTATACTGTTGCGATAAGGATTGTGGGTAATATCGTGAATTTGGGGATTGAATATCATTAAAATATTTCCCATGATCCTAACATGATAGTATAGAGGTCAGTGTTGATAGACGCTCCCTCTGGTGATAGATTGCTGAAATTTAGAAAGAAAATGTCAGTCAAATTTAATCAAACATCTAATTTAGAAAGAAAATGTCAGTCAAATTTAATCAAACATCTAATTTAGAAAGAAAATGTCAGTCAAATTTAATCAAACATCTAATTTAGAAAGAAAATGTCAGTCAAATTTAATCAAACATCTAACATGTCTAATTTAGAAAGAAAATGTCAGTCAAATTTAGAAAGAAAATGTCAGTCAAATTTAATCAAACATCTAATTTAGAAAGAAAATGTCAGTCAAATTTAATCAAACGTCTAATTTAGAAAGAAAATGTCAGTCAAATTTAATCAAACATCTAATTTAGAAAGAAAATGTCAGTCAAATTTAATCAAACATCTAATTTAGAAAGAAAATGTCAGTCAAATTTAATCAAACATCTAATTTAGAAAGAAAATGTCAGTCAAATTTAATCAAACATCTAACATGTCTAATTTAGAAAGAAAATGTCAGTCAAATTTAGAAAGAAAATGTCAGTCAAATTTAATCAAACATCTAATTTAGAAAGAAAATGTCAGTCAAATTTAATCAAACGTCTAATTTAGAAAGAAAATGTCAGTCAAATTTAATCAAACATCTAATTTAGAAAGAAAATGTCAGTCAAATTTAATCAAACATCTAATTTAGAAAGAAAATGTCAGTCAAATTTAATCAAACATCTAACATGTCTAATTTAGAAAGAAAATGTCAGTCAAATTTAATCAAACATCTAATTTAGAAAGAAAATGTCAGTCAAATTTAATCAAACATCTAATTTAGAAAGAAAATGTCAGTCAAATTTAATCAAACATCTAATTTAGAAAGAAAATGTCAGTCAAATTTAATCAAACATCTAATTTAGAAAGAAAATGTCAGTCAAATTTAATCAAACATCTAATTTAGAAAGAAAATGTCAGTCAAATTTAATCAAACATCTAACATGTCTAATTTAGAAAGAAAATGTCAGTCAAATTTAGAAAGAAAATGTCAGTCAAATTTAATCAAACATCTAATTTAGAAAGAAAATGTCAGTCAAATTTAATCAAACATCTAATTTAGAAAGAAAATGTCAGTCAAATTTAATCAAACATCTAATTTAGAAAGAAAATGTCAGTCAAATTTAATCAAACATCTAATTTAGAAAGAAAATGTCAGTCAAATTTAATCAAACATCTAATTTAGAAAGAAAATGTCAGTCAAATTTAATCAAACATCTAATTTAGAAAGAAAATGTCAGTCAAATTTAATCAAACGTCTAATTTAGAAAGAAAATGTCAGTCAAATTTAATCAAACATCTAATTTAGAAAGAAAATGTCAGTCAAATTTAATCAAACATCTAATTTAGAAAGAAAATGTCAGTCAAATTTAATCAAACATCTAACATGTCTAATTTAGAAAGAAAATGTCAGTCGAATTTAGAAAGAAAATGTCAGTCAAATTTAATCAAACATCTAATTTAGAAAGAAAATGTCAGTCAAATTTAATCAAACGTCTAATTTAGAAAGAAAATGTCAGTCAAATTTAATCAAACATCTAATTTAGAAAGAAAATGTCAGTCAAATTTAATCAAACATCTAATTTAGAAAGAAAATGTCAGTCAAATTTAATCAAACATCTAATTTAGAAAGAAAATGTCAGTCAAATTTAATCAAACATCTAACATGTCTAATTTAGAAAGAAAATGTCAGTCAAATTTAATCAAACATCTAATTTAGAAAGAAAATGTCAGTCAAATTTAATCAAACATCTAATTTAGAAAGAAAATGTCAGTCAAATTTAATCAAACATCTAATTTAGAAAGAAAATGTCAGTCAAATTTAATCAAACATCTAATTTAGAAAGAAAATGTCAGTCAAATTTAATCAAACATCTAACATGTCTAATTTAGAAAGAAAATGTCAGTCAAATTTAGAAAGAAAATGTCAGTCAAATTTAATCAAACATCTAATTTAGAAAGAAAATGTCAGTCAAATTTAATCAAACGTCTAATTTAGAAAGAAAATGTCAGTCAAATTTAATCAAACATCTAATTTAGAAAGAAAATGTCAGTCAAATTTAATCAAACATCTAATTTAGAAAGAAAATGTCAGTCAAATTTAATCAAACATCTAATTTAGAAAGAAAATGTCAGTCAAATTTAATCAAACATCTAATTTAGAAAGAAAATGTCAGTCAAATTTAATCAAACATCTAATTTAGAAAGAAAATGTCAGTCAAATTTAATCAAACATCTAACATGTCTAATTTAGAAAGAAAATGTCAGTCAAATTTAGAAAGAAAATGTCAGTCAAATTTAATCAAACATCTAATTTAGAAAGAAAATGTCAGTCAAATTTAATCAAACGTCTAATTTAGAAAGAAAATGTCAGTCAAATTTAATCAAACATCTAATTTAGAAAGAAAATGTCAGTCAAATTTAATCAAACATCTAATTTAGAAAGAAAATGTCAGTCAAATTTAATCAAACATCTAATTTAGAAAGAAAATGTCAGTCAAATTTAATCAAACATCTAACATGTCTAATTTAGAAAGAAAATGTCAGTCAAATTTAGAAAGAAAATGTCAGTCAAATTTAATCAAACATCTAATTTAGAAAGAAAATGTCAGTCAAATTTAATCAAACGTCTAATTTAGAAAGAAAATGTCAGTCAAATTTAATCAAACATCTAATTTAGAAAGAAAATGTCAGTCAAATTTAATCAAACATCTAATTTAGAAAGAAAATGTCAGTCAAATTTAATCAAACATCTAATTTAGAAAGAAAATGTCAGTCAAATTTAATCAAACATCTAACATGTCTAATTTAGAAAGAAAATGTCAGTCAAATTTAATCAAACATCTAATTTAGAAAGAAAATGTCAGTCAAATTTAATCAAACATCTAATTTAGAAAGAAAATGTCAGTCAAATTTAATCAAACATCTAATTTAGAAAGAAAATGTCAGTCAAATTTAATCAAACATCTAATTTAGAAAGAAAATGTCAGTCAAATTTAATCAAACATCTAATTTAGAAAGAAAATGTCAGTCAAATTTAATCAAACATCTAATTTAGAATGAAAATGTCAGTCAAATTTAATCAAACATCTAATTTAGAAAGAAAATGTCAGTCAAATTTAATCAAACATCTAATTTAGAAAGAAAATGTCAGTCAAATTTAATCAAACATCTAATTTAGAAAGAAAATGTCAGTCAAATTTAATCAAACATCTAATTTAGAAAGAAAATGTCAGTCAAATTTAATCAAACATCTAATTTAGAAAGAAAATGTCAGTCAAATTTAATCAAACATCTAACATGTCTAATTTAGAAAGAAAATGTCAGTCAAATTTAATCAAACATCTAATTTAGAAAGAAAATGTCAGTCAAATTTAATCAAACATCTAATTTAGAAAGAAAATGTCAGTCAAATTTAATCAAACATCTAATTTAGAAAGAAAATGTCAGTCAAATTTAATCAAACATCTAATTTAGAAAGAAAATGTCAGTCAAATTTAATCAAACATCTAATTTAGAAAGAAAATGTCAGTCAAATTTAATCAAACATCTAACATGTCTAATTTAGAAAGAAAATGTCAGTCAAATTTAGAAAGAAAATGTCAGTCAAATTTAATCAAACATCTAATTTAGAAAGAAAATGTCAGTCAAATTTAATCAAACGTCTAATTTAGAAAGAAAATGTCAGTCAAATTTAATCAAACATCTAATTTAGAAAGAAAATGTCAGTCAAATTTAATCAAACATCTAATTTAGAAAGAAAATGTCAGTCAAATTTAATCAAACATCTAATTTAGAAAGAAAATGTCAGTCAAATTTAATCAAACATCTAATTTAGAAAGAAAATGTCAGTCAAATTTAATCAAACATCTAATTTAGAAAGAAAATGTCAGTCAAATTTAATCAAACATCTAACATGTCTAATTTAGAAAGAAAATGTCAGTCAAATTTAGAAAGAAAATGTCAGTCAAATTTAATCAAACATCTAATTTAGAAAGAAAATGTCAGTCAAATTTAATCAAACGTCTAATTTAGAAAGAAAATGTCAGTCAAATTTAATCAAACATCTAATTTAGAAAGAAAATGTCAGTCAAATTTAATCAAACATCTAATTTAGAAAGAAAATGTCAGTCAAATTTAATCAAACATCTAATTTAGAAAGAAAATGTCAGTCAAATTTAATCAAACGTCTAATTTAGAAAGAAAATGTCAGTCAAATTTAATCAAACATCTAATTTAGAAAGAAAATGTCAGTCAAATTTAATCAAACATCTAATTTAGAAAGAAAATGTCAGTCAAATTTAATCAAACATCTAATTTAGAAAGAAAATGTCAGTCAAATTTAATCAAACATCTAACATGTCTAATTTAGAAAGAAAATGTCAGTCAAATTTAATCAAACATCTAATTTAGAAAGAAAATGTCAGTCAAATTTAATCAAACATCTAATTTAGAAAGAAAATGTCAGTCAAATTTAATCAAACATCTAATTTAGAAAGAAAATGTCAGTCAAATTTAATCAAACATCTAATTTAGAAAGAAAATGTCAGTCAAATTTAATCAAACATCTAATTTAGAAAGAAAATGTCAGTCAAATTTAATCAAACATCTAATTTAGAATGAAAATGTCAGTCAAATTTAATCAAACATCTAATTTAGAAAGAAAATGTCAGTCAAATTTAATCAAACATCTAATTTAGAAAGAAAATGTCAGTCAAATTTAATCAAACATCTAATTTAGAAAGAAAATGTCAGTCAAATTTAATCAAACATCTACCCTGAATCATAGAAATAAATTTTGGGTCAAATTCAATCAAACAAACAAAAAATCATAACCAATCAAAAGATCTACCCTGAAATATAGATAGAAAATGTGGGTCATTTTTAATCAAATACCTTTCCTTTTACTGATATGCATACAAAAAGAAATTGTGGGTCAATTCAATCAAACATAAAAAAATATAACCAATCAAAAGATCTACCTGAAATACATGTATAGAAAGAAAATCTGGCCTGGGTCAAATTTAATCAAACATTGAACACTCACCAACTGCAAGTTGTTTTCTATGGCAGATTTTTTTTACGGATCATTTTTATGTTTTATATACATGTACTGCTGTGCTGTGTATATTTATTGCTGGTATTGTTGATTTACAAGCATTAATGAAAGAACAAATGTAAACTAAAGTTCAAAATTGTAATCCTTTACTATTTAATAAAGCAGTCTTTTTTTTATTTTTCAATATAGGACAGAAAGTTGGATAATAAGCTTAGCCAGTGTTTTTGAAATTCGCCGGACCTGCAGGACCGACCGGCAAAAAAATGTATAGGTCCTGCAAAAAATCTCAATAATTTACATTTAATTGAATGGGAGGTCTGGCAAATATAATCTGAGGACTGGCACAACTACCAAACATTTCAAAATCTCTGCTTAGCTGTCAAGCATGTTATAAAGAATTTTTTTGCATATTTAGACTTATCTTATTTGTCTATTTATTCAAGTGATATCAACAGGTGTTCAAACAAAAGTTAGCACGCTTTCCATGTGATGTGTAACTTACTGCAGTGTTTTGCGCGGACAGCCAATCAAACCTTGAAATTGAATATCACATTGTGTGGAGTGTGATACCCAAAATAGTCTCATTTCCGAGAACTACAACCCCGTCCAATTTAACTATGGACTTTCAATCGTAGCGTAAAGTGAAGTGGGCAAACACAACAATGAAAATTTACATTGTCATGAACATGATGAAAAAGCCAATCGTTAACAAAAACCACAAATTGTCACATTGGGTAGCTCAACCAGATAGGAGCTGCGTGCAACCTCAGTCAGACCATTCATCAATATCCAATCAGATTTAATGTTTGCACGACCCAATTATCAGGTCCAAGAAACGCCTCTATGGAAAACCACGTGATTTTTAGAAGTATCTTAGTAAATCAGCCAAGCAACTCAATTAACTTTCTACGATAATAATTACTATTTTAAACTATGAATGAAAATTTGCTGGAAATCATAATTTTCACATGGATTGCGACAAAAACATGAAAAGAACTAAAGTGTTTAAATCGACAAAAAGAATATTACGTAAAATTTCATTGTTGAGTTTGCACACTTCACTTTACGCTACAATCTAAAGTCCATAGTTAAATCAGACGGGTTGTAGATAACATTGCACTACAATTAGAGAAATATACATGTACAAATGTATGTACATGTTAAACCTGTTATAGCTTCAGATTCTTAATTGCATACATGTACACGTTTGGTCTGCAATGTAAATAAGCTAATAGCAGAGCTAGGGACTCTCTGATACTATACATGAAAATGTTGACAAATATACATGTACCTTTTAACACCAACAGTGTTGAGAAAATCATCCAAAAATACTGTCCTTTCATCAGTTTTTCCTGTAAATGTCACATCATCAAACTTTGACTTTCCTTTTGTATTTCCAAAACCTGGAAAAAAACCACAAAATATTCATGATAATGATAGTATGTACTGTGGTTGGACTTGCATAGGATGGTTTGAAGGTTTGGATCTCGTCAATTACACTATTACATCTTTGCATTGATTAATCTTTACTTCCATGTACATGTTACCACTGCTTACAAATGTGTTATATATGCATATATCATTTATATAAAATGTTTGGGTTTAACTAGAAAATGTAACTATGGGCCACAGGATGGCCCTCCTGTTCTTGAAATATGATCAGCATAATATGTTTTAACTGGGATATGGACCTTTACTGAGAAATTAATCAAAAGTGTTCATGCATAAAATATAGGCCGCAGTGACTTAATTTCTCGTGGATGGTGCCATGTAACTAAGACTCATCTAGTAATAAAATATCATTGACCTCTGACATGTATTACATGTATTTGAGAAATGGACCTTAACAAAGAATTAAATCAAACATTTGTCAAAGTCATTCATGTGTAAAATATAGGTGGCAGTGACCTAATTTCTAGAGGGTGGTGTAGCCCTACCCAAGAGCCATCTGATGGTTAAATATCATTGACACCCAACAAGTATTGGACATTAACCAAGAATTTAACCAAAGTGTTACGGACGTACAGACATACATATGTAAATACGTATGGACAAGGTTAAAACTATATGGCCGATCTACATACGTGGCTGAGCCATAAAAATGACATTTTAGAATAAATAGAATGTGTTTTAAACGGTGACATCCCGGTAGTCCGACAATCAATAGTCCGACAGCCCATTGGTCCGACAACCCAATAGTCCGACAACCCATTGGTCCGACAACCCAATAGTCCAGGGCTCACGCTACCGGGCGAAGTGGGCGAAGAAGTCGCCCTAGGGTCGCCGACTTCGCCCTGGCTCTCCATCAAAAGCGAAGTCAAGTCTCCCTACGATCTCGTCCCGAGCAATCCTCTGTATTTTTCCTATTTCCTATATTAAAATTGCCACTTCCACAAATTCCTTGATTACCTTAATGTTTATTTAAGGGATTAGCTTGGGTAATCAACAAAGTAGGTCATAAACTTGTCAAAATTAGCCCCCAAGCTGTGCCGTACAAGGTGTGAAAATCGGAACTTCAAAGGATTTTGCCGTCGGCAATCAATTTTCTGTTAACTACTTAATCCCATTGAAAATCCCTGTGGAAATTATTAGATATTGTACTATTCTATCAGTTTAGACTATGACTATTTTAATTTTGGAAAAGACTGTTTATTTAAAGACAAAGAAAAATGAAATGAGATCGATATTTTTGTCAATTTGTGAATGAATGAGTAAAGTTTAAAATTATCTCCCTTTAAAAAAATATTTTATTGTAAATTTAAGCCATACGACCATTTATACCCACATTTTTCATCAAATTTATTGTTGAAATATAGAAAAAATTTATATTATGTACGCTTAATTTTGCATTTAAAAAAAAATGTTTATTTTTGAAACTTTTCTTTTAAAACCACACTTCGTTATTTAGATGATTCATCCATAAAACAATGAGAAAAAATTCATAATTGAAAATACTGGTTACGTCCTTAGACTTATCTTGTATAAGATGATGAGAGAGGACTATGCTATTCACCTTAGATGTGCAAAGCAGGTTCTCATGATAATAACTAATTATGAAAACAATACCTAATCAATTTAGGAGCCTTCAGTACACTTCTAATTAGTCCCTCATAAGTAAATAATACATTTTGTTTAAACATCTTAAATAGAAACCTGTCAGAAAACAAGACAAATATTGAATATAAACCTCATGACTCTCTGTGCTAATGCAAGAAAATGGTTCTTCAGCATGCAGAAATATTGTAAGAAAATATCAGTTACAAATGATAAAACCACAAGTTTTCTTAAAATGAACCAGAGAATATATAGTGTATAACAAAATGCTATATATACTATTATAGTATTATATCATAAATACATACACCCCGTGTATATATAAAGTTTAATTCCCACTTCTCCCTGCTATAACTTCACTTCTCCCTGTCCCTTCCCACTTCTCCCTAATACCAATCTGAAAGAGAAGTCACTTCTCCCTATTTTTCTTAAGTAGCTTGAGCCCTGAATAGTCCGACAACCCGATAGTCTGACAATGCTAATATACATTTATTTAATGTTTAATAAATCTTTAAACACAACCAAATAGAAAAAAACCTCTAAGCATACAATCCTGACTCAAATGGATGCTTTATAGAAATTAAATTATATGAATATTGGCAATGATTTCATTTTGTTTACTTATAATTAACTTTAATTAAGATATAAACTGAAGAAATCATGCCTTCAATCAATATTTAACGTACTTATCTTATGAATCATTCTCTATTTAAACAAGAGGCTCCCAGGAGCCTTAATCGCTCACCTGGTCTTGTTGTCAACCCTATGAAGACTTTTCTTTAACTAAATGAGCTGAATGTTTAAGCAAGAAAAAGCTTTTCTATATCTGCAATAGTTTTCATTTTATAAGCAAAAACACTATTTTTCACCGTTAAAGGGGCGAAACCCTTATTAGGGGTCATCTGACAACTTTGACCCAATGGAAACTTTTGTAGAGCTAATTAAGCTGAACATTTAAGCAAGCATTAGCTTTTCTCTTTCAGCAATAGTTTTCATTTTGTTAGGCAACAAACATGAAAAAACACTATTATTCACCTTTAAGGGGCTGTAACCCGTATAAGGGATCATCTGACAACTTTGACCAAATAGAGACTTTTGTAGAACTTATGATGCTGAAGCAGTAGGGGGCATCAGATTTCATCTATCTCTTATACTTTTTGATTTACAGGCCAAAGACAGTAGTCTGACCCCCTGGTATATTTTTTAGTAGATAGCCATGTTTTTTTTACGAATCAAAAATCGAAACACAGGTTTGGTACAGGACACCCTAAAAATCATTCATACCAAGTTTCATATAATTCTGATCAGTAGATTTAGAGGATAAGATTTTAGAACAATTGTTAACAGACAATGACAGACGCCGACAGACGACGACGGATGCCAAGTCATGGCAATAGCTCACCTGGACCTTTGACCTTTGGTACAGGTGAGCTAAAAGAGAAATAAAAAGCAAAAAATATATGTATGTTATAGGGCAAATTGATCTCCAGGGCGATCCAGAATCCTTCTAGGGCAAATTTGAATTCCAATTTCTCCTAGGACAAATTGGAATTCTGATTTGCCTTGGATTTAAACCAGTGCTAATCAGTAGATCAAAATTCAAATTTGTTCTCAGAGAAATTGAGATATCCTGATTTGCCCTAGGAGGATTCCGGATCCCACTGACTGAACATTGAAAAGTTATGTCTTGAAATTTATAGAATTGTTTAAAGTACATTGTCTTAAATTCAAAATCAAAAACTATATTTTAAAAATAAATTAATCTAAGGTCTTATTATATTTAATAAATTTTGATAAGATACATTCTTTACTACTAACAAAAAAATTAAAATAAAAAATATAATAAATAACAAAAAAATAATCAATTTATATTACATGTATTGATCTTAAATCTTTCACTTTATAACCAAACAATGCTTATTCCTGAATTTAGTTTAATAATTTTCTATGTTCTGAACAATTTGTTGCTTGGACACTACAAGATGCAATGAAAACAGTTGAGACATAATGTTATTCCAGATAATCCAATATTAACTATATGCACGAAGCAAAACGCCGTCACGTTCGACGTGAGTCGCTCAAAAAATCGCTCAATTAATGAAGACTGTAATGGAAAATGCAAAACACTCATATGTTTGTGCTGTAATGTTAAGGTTCCATAAAAAATGTTGAATCAAATAATACCAGAGAAATTATAATTGGTGTTTAGAATTCATGAAATCACTACTTTTCATTTCTTTAAATACTACATAAATATTTGTTGTTGTTTTTTAATTTGTATTATTTGTATTTATTTTGCTATTTGTCAAAAAAAAATCATTAAATTTACATTTTTCTATAACAAATGTTTTAGTATTATCCAGAATCATCCTGACTTAAGTTTCTAGTGTGATTCCAGACCAGATCTTACTAGAATTTCAGGGGGATCCGGAATCCTCCAAGGACAAATCAGGATATCCCAATTTGGAATTCTGATTTGCACTGGTTTTAATCTAGGGCAAATCAGAATTCCAATTTGTCCTAGGAGAAATCAGAATTCCAATTTGCCTTAGGATTCCGGATCGCACTGGATTCCAATTTGCCCTGTAACATATATACAGACTACACGCCTTATATTTGACATGAAGCTTTGGTAACTTTGTGTTACCTTTAATACGTCTCCCCTCATTTTTGTGTGGAGACATATTGATTTGTCCTGTCCGTCCGCCCGTCACAATTGTCAGCGCAACTCCTCTGAAACATCAGCGAAAAGTTGTATATAAGAAGAACACCATATGTAGTTGTGCATATAACCAGGAAATTTTGATCCTCAAATTTTGTGGAAGTTATGGCCTTTTGAACTCAGAAATTTGCTAAAATCCTCATTTATCATCCTGTCAAATAGCGCAACTCCTCTGAAACTACTGAACCGAATTAAATGAAATTTGGTATATATAGGAAGGGCACCATATGTAGCCGTGCATATTATGCAAGGAAATTTCTATCCTCAAATTTTTGTGGGAGTTATTGACCTTTAAACTTAGAACTTTAGGGGGGACGGGGGGAGACATCGTTACAAACTTTAATTTAATGATAATAATGAACTTGAATACCTTTTTGCCACAGTTTTTTTCCTGGCAACTACATGCAATAGCATACCTGGCATTTAGCTTCATTCTACATGTTCTATGTAACTCCCAAGTCTGAGTAAAATACAGCCCCAACTTCATTCCTGACAATGAAATACCGTTTGTCAGGAGGCTGTATGATTTAAAGCAATTTTATATTGGTTATTGTGATTGGAAGAGATGGACTCAATAAGCTGCTTTTTCCTATCATGTAGTTAATTTTAACTCGATTTTGATCATGATTGGGAAACAAACCCTCTTCTTTTTAGCGTTCCCCATTGAGCCTAATGTGTGTCAAATTTTCGTCGCTTCCAAATGACAAGCATTTATTCTTGATCATCTTCGCAAATGTTATGAAAAAAGAGTCGGAAAACTTGGTTTGTGAAATTTTCAATCCTGACCAGGATCGAACCACGACCCATGGTGTTCATAGCACTGCACATTAATAACTTCACCACCGTTTGCCATCGTCATGTAGTTAATAGGACGGGTACATATACAATTTTATGGTGGTTTGTTTTGTTATTTCTTAAAAGTATACATATGCCCTTTTCTGTAAAGTTTCATGAACAATGTCATTCACTTATTATGCGGGTCCCGGTGTACTCAACAGAGCCCAGCTAGTCGAATTCTTGGTATTCTGTTACGATTGGTCAGTGCTCTCCTCATAGAGCGATCAGGTTTTGTACCTTGGTGGCTGAATAGGTTGGCTCGTATGTTCAGGGGTTGTCTGGTCATAACACTGAAAGCCTGTGTTAAGAGAGCTATGGTATTATGCCCGTTTCGAGTGCACATTTGCACAATTTTCCACCTCATTTGTTACTTCTCAATTTTCTACTGGCTTTCAAAATTTACTGTTTCATTAGTTCCCATCGGACTCATATTTCTCTTTATTTCATGAACATTTTAACAACCATTTCATGTTCTTCGCCCGTATGTAACATATAATGTTACCCTTAATTGAAAAGTCACTAAAACCTGAAAGTTAATCTTATGTGGGACGAACAAACGTACATACGCACGGGCATACAGTCCCAATTACAAAAGCTATATTTACATTAGAAGACGAAGCATAATTATACCCCCGCTTGAAAAGTGGGGGATATAGAGGTAGTGGTGTCCGTCCTTTCTTCCGTTGCACCTAAGGATACAAACTCTTATCCAAAATCCTCTTTTACCCCTTGATGGATTTTCATAAAACTTTCACACAATCTTTATTACATAATGTAGATGTGCACCTTTCATCTAATAAAAGTTTGATCAAAATGATTTTTGGGTTACCCTAGCAATACATGGCCTGAGCCATTCGACAACCAGAGGGTACCCATCCCTTATCCGCAACTGCTCCTAAACTCCTCAATGACACTTTCATACAATGATGTTTGAAGTATAATAAAGACATGATCGATGTGCATCTACATGTATTCTAAAATTTCCCGCATCAAAACACGAACTCTGTCATTTGACGCCTAGGTGTACCCATCTCTTCTCTTACCCGCTACTTGTCCTAAACCCTTCAATGGATTTTCATAAAACTTTCACACAATCTTCGTTACATAATGTACATGTAGATCTGCACCACTTATTTAAAAATTTCTTTTGATTGATGGTGGGCGGGTTGGGGGTATTCATTTGTGAACAGCTGCTCACATTTTTTAAATTTTTTTTATATTCGATATCGGTCCGATCAACTGGATTCTTGAATATTGTCGGACTATTGGGTTGTCGGACCGGCGGGACCAATGGGTTGTCGGACTATTGGGCTGTCGGACCATTGGGTTGTCGGACTATTGGGCTGTCGGACTATTGGGTTGTCGGACTATTGGGCTGTCGGACTACAGACGTGTAACCTTTTAAACATTTAAAATGGATTGAGTCAATTTGAATTTTCTTGACATTATTAAGATACATGTAGAAGTATATTATCTACCTGGAAAATTAGGAGCTATCACTCTGTATCCTATATTACAGAATG
This sequence comes from Arcuatula senhousia, assembly GCA_963971305.1. Taxonomy (NCBI): domain Eukaryota; kingdom Metazoa; phylum Mollusca; class Bivalvia; order Mytilida; family Mytilidae; genus Arcuatula; species Arcuatula senhousia. Next base: position 6,072,881 of record OZ020313.1, read on the forward strand.
GTTGAAGCATTTGTATAAGTTCACTTGCTGATCCTGGGCTATCATGTAGGGCTACAATCACTGGCTTGTTTAAATCATATGTTGTATTGGAATGAGTGTCCAAATAAGAAACATCAAACAAAACACCTGTTGGTAGGTCAGCCCAAAAATCTACACAAGTATGCACATAAAGATATCTTTCATGTAACTTGCGAGAGCTTTCGGATAATTCTGTAGAATAATGTTTCCTATGTTCTTTGTAGACACACCAAGTTTGATTGGAGGATCTGGTCACTTTGCACAAAAGTCTGCTGTGAGTCAACAGTAAAGATCGAATTTGGTTTGGGAAGTGTCTTAACAAGAACTTTGAGGTAAATGTTGTCATGTTTAAAAAATATATTATAATTTTTGTCATCGAAAGTTACAAATGACTTTTAAATTCTTCAAGAAAATAAAGTTTGACTTTCGTGGGCGCAGACATCTTGGATTGTATAAAATCGGGATGATGTCGGAATTGACTTGAATATGCGACAACTAATATCTAGATAAAAATCTTGAGTATGTAGACGAAACATCATAATTTTACAGCAAATTGTATCAATTATTTATCAAATAAAAAAAACAATAAAAGATTAAAAGATAAGGAAATAATAAAAGCATAAAGAATAAGTAACTAAAAATTACTGTTGTTGGTAAGTTGTCAGGATGGCCGAGTGGTCTAAGGCGCTGCGTTCAGGTCGCAGTCTGGTTCTCCAGGCGTGGGTTCGAATCCCACTTCTGACACTATGTTTTTTTTTCATTTTTGTGCAATATTTCGATTTCTTACACGCTCAATTTTACTCATGATACAATAATTCTTAAAATTTTGCCCCTTTCACCAACATTATGTCGAGTTCAATCAAAAGCGTTTATAGTTGCCTAGTTTAGAACGAGAATAACCAGACGCGTGGAGTCGTACACTTTTGGTTTATTTCGAAACATTTTTTTACTGGAAATAGTAATAGAAATCCTTTTATGCGTAAACCCTGCCATATCCTTAATGTGTTAGTACGTGACAAAGTTGACAACTTTCATGTTATATTGAAATTTTAAAAATCAAAGTGTAATGGAAATATTTTTGAAATATTTTTGAAAAAGTTCAAAGATCAACTATATATACTTTTAGCCAATTCAAGGACCCTTTATTAACAAAAGAAGGAAAAAGAATAAAGTTGAAAAACACCCTTTTGTACGGAAGCGTATTCGGGACATGGTCTTTTACTTTATTAATTGGTTATATCCAATTAGTAATTGGTTATATCCAATAAGTAATTGGTTATATCCAATTAATAATTGGTTATATCCAATTAATAATTGGTTATATCCAGTTACTTATTGGTTATATCCAGTTATTAATTGGTTATATCCAGTTACTAACTGGTTATATCCAGTTACTAATTGGTTATATCCAGTTATTAATTGGTTATATCCAGTTAGTAATTGGTTATATCCAGTTATTAACTGGTTATATCCAGTTATTAAATATAGAATATAGGACTTTTTAATTTTAAGATCGATTTTATCACTTGTTTTGGTGAACCCGAAGGGTGAACCAAAAAACAAGTGATAAAGTCGATCTCAAAATCAAAAAGTCATATATTCTGTTTATCGGTAATTAATTGTGACGTAACGTACTGACCCAATAATTTCGGTGATACACACCTGTTCGTGAGACAGACTTTATCAGCCCGTACACATCAAAGGAAAAATGTACTAATTACCGATAACTGGTTATATCCAGTTATTAACTGGTTATATCCAATTAATAATTGGTTATATTCAGTTATCTATTGGTTATATCCAATTACTAACTGGTTATATCAAGTTGCTAACTTGTTATATCAAATTACGAATGAGTAATAATCATTTAATTTCACAACTACCATCTCGAATAGACATTTAAGGAGCACTTTCGACAAAACTATGACAAACGTGATGACATCAACTTTCCAATCGTCAACTTCCCCTTCTTGTGTAGCAACATTCCGTCCGCTCCAGCTTATGGGGTTAACGTATCACAAGTGATTCGTTATTCCAGGGCTTGCAAGGTATACATTGATTTTCGTTGGCAGGGCGTCACGCTTGACACAATAATAGCTTAAGCAAGATTATGTTGTTCCTTTCCTCGATTGCTGTCATCACTTAAGAGGTTTTATGGAAGACATCATCAGCTCATAGACAGATATGGGGTTACAAAGTTGTCTCTCAGATGAATGCAGATGTGGGTTTGTCATAGAGTTTTATTTCGTGACACGCTTAAGTTATCACTGATAACGCGACGTGTGTGTTGCAACAGGCAGGAACTGCTTAATTTTTTCCGGAGTACCTGAGTTCACTCTCGTTACAATTGAGTTCGCTTGTCAGTTGATGTTAGTTGGTTTGTTGTGTTTTGTTACAAAGGGTAGAACACACTCAAAATGATAAAAAGGTAATCTTGGGGCATTAAAGAGCAAAGACAAACCGTCAATCATGAACGAAAATAACACGAACAAACAGAGAACACAACGGACATTAGAGTGACTGCCCCTTACCAAGGTTTGTCGGCAATTTAGCTCTCGAAGAAAATCAGAAAAGATGAATGTTAAACATGATTCCATGTCTGAAAGTTGGTCGGAAGACGGATTTAGCTATTCCGCAACTGATATTGCAACCCAAAACACTGAAAACATCTACGAGACACAAAAATTAGATGAAAAAAGTGACAGAGACAACCAAAACAATATAAACAATATGGCGGACTCCTTCGCCACAGTGGCATCAAAACCAATGTCCGATGTACACAACCCAGATGAACAAAATACAGTCAAACCCATATTTATAAAAGAAGCAGATGTGCTTGGCCAAGAAAAAAACATACCCAAAGAATTCTGGTTAACACACACCGAGATATACAAAGCCATTGATAACGTTGTTCCTGCACATCACATCAAAGGCATCCAAAGAGTATATAAAGTATGGCGTATCTATATGGACAACAACCAAGACAGAATGAAACTTTTAGCAGAAGGTATTGCCCTAAGACAAAGGCATATAACCCTATATGCTTTTAACCCCAGACACGACAGAAATCCAGACTTGATTTCAGTCAGAGTTATGAACGTGCCCCTGTCAGCTGATGACGGGCAGATCGAGAGAGCAGTTACCTTAAGAGGCGTAGAGGTTTTATCCATTTCCAGACAAAGACTAAGGGTAGATGGTAAACTGACAAATTGTGAGACAGGAGACAGGATATTGATGTGCAAGAAATTCACAACCTGGCTACCCAAAGAACTGAAAATTGGAAAATACCTTGCAAAAATCTACCACTATGGGCAACCAAAAGAAGTAGATATATTTCTTTGTAACAAATGTCTACAGAAAGGCCACAACATACTTTCTTGCCCAAACCAATGGGTATGTAGAGGGTGCAATAAGCCTGGACACAAGATGCTAGACTGCCCTGATTTCCTTAGAAGATCACAAAGTGGAGAGCAAGAGAACCAAACTGAAACATTTGAAAAAGAAGAGTCACAGAATGAGAATGAAGACAATGTCTTTACTAGAGAATCTGGTGATAACAAAGATGATGAAGATACAAATTATGAAACTGAAGAAGAAGATCAATCACAGTCTCTATTGCAACCAAATACACATGTGAGAAGTGGTATTCTTAAAGCTCATGTGCAACATGACACACATGTACACAACAGAACAGCCAACTCACCAAAGAAAACTCAACCAAGAAGAAAGGTGAAGATACCAGGAACACCAAGGCCACCAACAGGGAACAAAAATGACAATCAGACACAAAGTAGATATGACCATCAATCAAGCAAAAAACAAACTGATATCAATGATTTCATTACTCCAAAGGGAAAGAAAGCACAACAGGATAAGCGAACACCACCCACACCACAAGATAGAGATCCAAAACTCAGTAGAAAATAGCATACCTAATTATATTTAAATATATACATATTAATGAATAAATCAACAAAGTTCAAAAGAACAGAAAGAACTATGGACTGTTTAGCTTATGCTTTTTCTGTTTCTTTCTGTTTGTCTGTATATAAACTCAGTATGTATGGAACTGAACTTTGTAATATGTTTATTGAAATTAATGTTTTATACATATGTGTAATATGGTACCCAGCTAAAAGCTCTATATGTCAGGAAGACCTAAAATGGTTTGATTTAATTTGTAAAGGACCAAACCCTCACTTTACCAATAAAATTTGGATACCTTGGAATAGAAATGAAGCAAGATCAATTATTGATAGAGATGTTTGGATCCATATTTTTTCAAAATTGAACTTCTCTTTTTTGATGAATATCTATCTCTATATATCAACATTATCTAAAGACAACATAAATACAATCCAAAACACTTCTTATAATTACCTGCAAATGAATAAAGCAATGTTTTCTATACAAACAGATTCTCTTGTCAAAATTTTCTATCTTATTGCTTTTTTTACTATGTCAGATCATTTGTGCATTTTTAATTTTTGTGAAAAAATTTATGTAATGTACTTCATTAGTATGAGACTTATATATCAGTTTGAAAAGTTGTCAGATATGTTTGTTATTATACAAAATATGTTAAAGCTGTGTTATGTAACAACATACTTTTGTTGTATTATTGTATCATTTGTCTATGTTATAATTTCAAAATGGTAGATCATCTACATATTTGCACAATCAATGTGCAAGGGCTACGAGATAAGCAAAAACGAACCCGTTTTTACGAATGGATTAAAAATCAAAAATCAAGTATAACATTTATTCAAGAAAGTCATTTAGATAAATCTTTAATAGAAAAAATTGAAACTGAGTCAAACTTGAATATATACTATAGTAATGGTACTTCACTAAGTAGAGGAGTAGCAATATTAACAAAGAAAAACGACTTAAAAATTCTTGACTCCCACGCTGATACAGAAGGGAGAATAATCTTATTAAATACAGAGATTGAGAATGTAATTTACTCTTTTGTAAACATTTACGCCCCTAATTCCGAAAAAGATAAAAACTCATTCTTCAAAAAAGTAAACACCTTTATTAATACCCATTCAATCGGAACAATTGTACTCGGAGGCGACTTTAACGAAACGTTAGCCGCATTAGATAGATTATCTAGTAATAACAAAAGAAGATTTAAACCGGTTAATAGCCTAAAACATCTTATAAAAACAAATAAATTAATTGATATATGGAGAGAATTAAATCCTAATAAAACGCATTATACCTGGAGACGAAAAAACGGAAATCAAGCTAGTCGTATAGATATGTTTTTAATTGATAAAACATTACGATCAAAAATACATTCCTGCGATATACGACCCGCTTTGATTCGACATACCGACCATCAAGCAGTCTCAATAAAAATACAATTGATAAGTACAAAAAGTAAAGGACCAGGCTGTTGGAAAATTAACAATTCTATCTTGAGCGAAAAAGAATTTGAATATGGCATTAATAAAATCATCGATAAGTTTGAAATAATGATAACGAATAATGAAAATGAAACTTTACTTTTATGGGACATTCTTAAAAAAGAAATTAAAGAATATAGTATTAAATACTCTAAAATAAGAGCTTTGAATAAAAAACACAATATAAGGACAAAAGAAAATGAATTAGCAAACCTAATCGAAGCAAATGATACAATAGCCAAAGGCAGTCTAGATAAAAAAATTGAAATTCTTAAATCAGAAATCGAAGTTGAATATGATTACAAAGCTAGAGGAGCACAGATAAGATCAAAACAAAAATGGATTGAAAAAGGAGAGAAAAATAATGCTTATTTTCTTGGCTTAGAAAAACAAAGGCAAAGTTCAAAAACTATAATAAAACTCAGAGATGAGAATGGTAAAGTAATATTGAACCAAGAACAAATTTTAAAGACAGAAAGAAACTTTTATCAAAAATTGTACTCTAAAACGAATAACCAAGATTTAGATAAACTAAAAAAATATGTTTTTGAGACATCGGTACAAAACATTCTTCCAGATAAAGAAAAAGAACTTTGCGATGGATATATAACTCTGACGGAACTTACAAATTCTATAAACAATTTAAAACTAAATAAGAGTCCAGGAAAAGACGGACTTAGCACAGACTTCTACAAACATTTCTGGAAGAAAATAGGACCCCTATTACTTAAAATTGTCAATAATTCATACAATAAGAAAAAGCTCCCCTTTTCACAGAGAGAAAGTCTTCTAAATCTGATCTATAAAAAAAATGACCCTCTTGATTTAGGAAACTATCGCCCAATCTCCCTTCTAAACACCGATTACAAAATACTGTCACATACGCTGGCCAACAGAATTAAAAAAGTTTTAGATAAACTTATTCACTCTGATCAAACGGGATATATTAAAAACCGCTTCATAGGTCTAAATTTAAGACAAATACAAGACGTTATAGACTATGCAGACAATATGAATATAGAAGGAGCTATACTTTTTATAGATTTTTCAAAAGCTTTCGATACTTTAGATTGGGAATTTATGATTCAATCTTTAACGCGTTTTGGCTTCGATGAGAGCTTTATCCAATGGATAAAAGTCTTATATACCGACATAAAAACTTATATAATAAATAATGGATGGACTTCAGAACCCATAGATATAACTCGAGGCATAAAACAAGGCTGTCCATGCTCGTCTCTTATTTTTGTAATAGCTGTAGAAATAATGGCATGCAGACTAAGATCCAACAATAACATAAAAGGTATAGAAATTAAAATAGACAACAAGACACACTGTCTCAAGATATCACAATTAGCTGACGATACGACTTTATTCCTAAAAACAAAAAGTGACATTGAAAAAGCTTTAAACGAAATAGAAATATTTGGCACATTTTCTGGATTAAAACTAAATACAAATAAAACGGAAGGTCTATGGATAGGGAAAATGAAACATTGCAAAGACAAGGTAAAAAATATAAAATTTACAGATAAACCTATTAAAGTATTAGGACTTTATATTGGAATAAATAAATCTGAATGCAATAATCTCAACTGGGAATCAAAAATAGAAAAGGTGATAAAAATGATGAAATCTTGGGAAAAAAGAAATTTAACAATATTTGGCAAAATTGTAATCATAAAAGCTTTAATACTTCCAATATTTACTTTTACTGCAAACGTAAGCATTCCATTTGAACAACATATTAACAAATTAGAAAGAGAAATTTATGGTTTTATCTGGAACCACAAAAATGATAAAGTCAAAGAAACACTCTTATTGCAAATTACGAAGAAGGAGGATTGAGAATGATTGACATCAGAAGTCATTTTAAATCCTTGCTAATAAAATGGGCAATCAGACTAATCAACTCAAATTATAATGATAACTGGACCGTAATCCCTCGCTTCTTTTTAAATAAATTTGGCAAAAATCTTTTAATATTTAAAATGAACATGAATATAAAATTATTAAAAAACATTCACAATATAAACAAAATTCCGGAATTCTATAAAGAGATATTAAAATCATGGATTGAGATAGGAGGAGGCAGCACTAAACAACCAAAAAACTTTCGAGAAATTAGACAAGAAGTTATTTGGGGCAATAAACAAATAACTCATAATAATAAACCCCTCATCTTTCATAGTTGGATTGAAAGTAATATCATATATATAAACGATCTTCTTGACGAAAATGGCAAATTGACGGACGAATATATTCATAATCAACTTAAATGTAAATCAAATTGGATCGCAGAATTATCAATCATCAAAAAAGCAATACCCAAAACATGGTTAAAGGAAATAAACTCTGACTCATCATCTAAATCGACTCTTAATTTCAACCGCTGCAGGATATTGATAAACAATAAACCAATCAACCTTGAAATGTTGGACAACAAATTTATATACACCAAATTAATTAATACTAAAAAACAAAAAAATATTGGAACCGAAAAATGGACCCATTTATTTAATTTACAACCAAATGAAATTGTCAAAGCATTAAACTTTATCCACTGCTGCCTACTTACCAACAAACTAAAAGCCTTCAGATGGAAACTTATAACCAACATCTTACCAAATCAAGAACACCTTAACAAATGGCATATAAAACCATCTCCTTTATGCATAATATGCAATGAACCCGACAATTACAACCATTTCTTTTTAAAGTGCAAAAGACTTGACACTTTTTGGAAAAGAATTCATGAAATATTGAAAAGTTGTGGCATTGAAAGAGAACTAAAATTAAATCACATCATTGTCGGATACAAAATAACCGATCCAGAATACCAAAACGTTAACCACATCCTTACCTTAATAAGCTTCACAATATACAAATCGTTTTATATATCCGAAAATCTAACAAAAAACGTAGATATTTTCAATACTTTTGCAAAGGAATTTAAAACCTATTTGTACTTATTTCTCAAAAATTTTGACAACTTACCTCGTATCTTTAAACAGTTCGAAAATCATCTGACTTATTAAATCCAGGTTTTTTAATCCAATACATTGTTGTAGATATCATAAACATTCATGCATCAAAATAACCGCATGCTTTATCCGATTTGGTTTATCAGTGAAAAATTAGGTCAGTAGACGTCTCGTAATTTTGTAACCAATCACCCGTAAAATTTTCTTTAATCGATTTATTTGTACTTTTAAACCAGTGTCTATCAATTAAGTAAACTGTACTTCACAATAAAATCAAAAGATGCAACCTATATCTACATGTAGATGTATTCGGCAAAGTTATTTGTATATTAATGCTGTATATGTAACAATACTATATATATTATTCAAAAACTTTGTTAGTGAAAGCTGTAACTAACAAAGATTTGTTAACAGCTATGTGTGCAATAAAAAATGTTATTACTGTAAAAAAAAAAAAAAAAAAAAAAAAAAAAAAAAAAAAAAAAAAAAAAAAAAAAAGAACACAAACACCGACAGAACATCAATAGAAAATATGAACTTAAAGTCATAAGAGAGTGAACTGCTGACCCTGACCTACAATTTTCACATAAATGACTCCGTTAACTCAAACTGCAATTTCAATGTAATTTCTATGATCGAGCTGTATGATCATTTCGAAAACTGTTTACTCACTAGAACCCAAAGTTAGGAAATCCACAATTCAAAAACGTGTTGAAGTCCAAATAATAAGCACAAAACTACGATGGGGGAGCCAAACCTTAGGTTTTAGTATTTACAAAAATGCAGAAAACACTGTACACACGAGACATGACATCATATACATGATAGTCAGAATCTACCAAAAGAAGGTGACCTTGACCTACATTTTCCACATGAACGCTTAAGGATGATGGCTGGTCAGTTTTTGAGATTTCTGTCAGATTTTCGGAATCCTCCGGATTTTACCATCAAAATACAGATAATATTTTTGCCCAGTAACCCCCTTTTTTCTTTTTATACCCCCCACTTCAAAAGTGGGGGGTATATAGTGATAGGGGTGTCCGTCCTTCCGTCCGTCCTTCCTTCCGTCCTTCCGTTACACTTCAGAGTACCCATCTCTTATCCGCAAGTCCTCCTAAACCCCTTGGTGGATTTTCATGAAACTTACACTCAATCTTTGTGACATAATGTAGATGTGCACCTACTATTTTTAAATTTGATCAGAATGATTTTTGGAGTTTCCCATAGCAAAACATGGACTTAGCCATTCGCCTACATGGGGGTACCCATCTCTTATCCGCAACTCCTCCTAAACCCCTTGATGGACTTTCATGAAAGTTACACATAATCTTTGTGACATAATGTAGATGTGCACCTATTATTTTAAAATTTGATCAGAATGATTTTTGGGGTTTTCTATACCAAAACATAGACTTAGCCATTGACTACATGGGGGTACCCATCTTTTATCCGCAACTCCTCCTAAACCCCTTGGTGGATTTTCATGAAACTTACACACAATTGTTGTGACAAAATGTAGATGTGCATCTACTATTTTAAAATTTGATCAGAATGATTTTTGTGGTTTCCCATAGCAAAACATGGACTTAGCCATTCGACTACATGGGGGTACCCATCTCTTATCCACAACTCATCCTAAACCCCTTGATGGATTGCCATGAAACTTTTACACAATCTTTGTTACATAATATAGATGTTCACCTTCTATTTGAAAGTTTGATCAGAATGATTTTGGGGTTTCCCATAGCAATACATGGACTCAGCCATTCCACTACATGGGGGTGCCCATATCCTCCTAAACCCCTTGATGGATTTGCATGAAACCTACACACAATCTTTGTGACATAATGTAGATGTGCATCTCTTATTCTAAATTTTATCTGATTAATTTTTTTGGGGGTGGGGGTATTTATTTGTGAGCTGCAGCTCACAGTTTTTCTAGTTATAATACTATTTATTGAGTTATTATGAGTAAATATACAAAGTTTTAAAAAAATCTTCATAGGTTTTTACACTAAAAAAAGTCTCATGTTAAACCTATGAAAAAGTCAGAGAAAGCCTTTTCCCGCCAAATTTTTAACGCTTATTTTCTCGAAAACGAGTTCAGCAATCTATTAATTTTTTAAGCTTATTTTATACCTTCACCTATGGTTTATCCATCAAATACATACATTTAGATACCTTAAAAAAAACCAATAACGTTTATGATATTACCATGCAATTCAGATAATTAAAAGAAACATGATATGGTAAAATACATGATCACCATGAGACGATGTGTCGCATATTTTGACATCAAGGTAAAATTACTGCTTATTTTACATGCAATGCCTGTCTTGGCCATAACATTTTACCCTTTGGCAAGCTTTGATACTTGACATGAGAATGTATCACCATGAGCAGATGCGTCGCGTACTACAATGTACTTCATATCATCTTGACTTTTGACCTCAAGACCAAATTATTGCTGATTTTTCTTGATTTTCCTGTCTGTGTGTTAACGTTTAAATTATCACTTGGAATACAATTTTGACATTTGACATCAGAATATATAGGTCGCATAATAGAATGACCTTCACCTTTGACCTTACTGGTAATTTCACAGGCAATGCCTGTCCAGTCATATCTTTTTATCCTTCGGCATAGAGCTTTGATATTTTACATTAGGGTACATCATGATACGATGTGTCAAGCACAAGAATGACTTTCATACGACCTTGACCTTACCTCAAGGTCAAACTATCTCAAATTTTACAGCAAACTATGGAATGTGGGTAGGTCACTACCAGGCGGCTTGATTTTTTTACCTAGAGATCATTTGTATGAGATTTTGGATTAATAAGTCTTTGCCGGGCAATCACTTTTGCCCATTTGGTCACTACTTAAGCATGTGTCACGTACAACTATGGTTGACTTTGATATTTGAGTTCAAGGTCATTTTTGATATTTTGGACCATAAATTTGTCTGTGCCATAACTATCATTGGCCTTCAATATTTGGTACGTAGGTAGGTTGCCACAGGCCAATTTTTTTCGTGCCATCTCTTTTACCTTTTATTCAAAGTCCTTTCTAATGTTTTGAACCATTGCCTTATCCAGGACATAACTGTTTTGGGGAGAGGAATTTATAGAAGCATTAAGCTTGTTTCCCAATCCAGTATAAATAAATATGTTTAAATTAACTGTTTTGTCTTTTGACATAGGCCTTAGATATTTGGTATATTATATCACTACAAGATAGTGTGTCATGGGTCATGACCCTAACCTTGACCTTCAAGGTCGAATTTCCATATTTATTGGTGTTTTTATTATGGACATTGACAATTAATACATGTATTTAAGAAGGTCAGAACTAGACAATGTATATCATAACTTTAGGTATGACTTTAAATTACCTTTGACTTTGACCTTTAATGTCAAATTTTTATCTTTTTAGTTACCGGCATCAAATTAGGACCTACCGATAGAGTATATACGTAAAATAAACATTTTAATAGGAAGGGGAAACATCAGTTTTCGTAAACTAAAGCATTTCTGTAGTTTTAATTTGTATTTATAAAGCACTACTAAATTGTGGATGGCTGGACGTAAAGATAGGTAAAGTTCCACAGCTTCTTCGGCATCATCAGGGCGTTGAAAAGTTCTTTCTTCCATTTCCAATACACATAGTCTATACAGGTCATTGTCACATGGGATGTCAAAGTTAGGTGTCGGACTCTCCCGGTTTCAAACCTCTAACTTCGGGACATCAACTTCCCACAAAAAGTCCTCCGTGTCGAATAGCTCTGGACAATTGTAGATATTTATATGTTTTCCACATGGCGTCCTTCCATGCTTTGTTCGTCGCAAGGTATGGTTGTTCCACGTTTGCATTACTGTTTCTAATTCTTTCTGGAAGTAAAAAAAACTAAATATAATGCGATGATTGTACTTTGTATGCAAATATCTGAAAATTATTTTCATGATCAGGCCTCGAATCTGAAGTCAGCCACATACGGAACATGAAACCTTGATTAAAATACTCCTGTTATTGCACATTGAAAAAAATCTTTATTTATTCCAAATTATATTGTCCAGACTAGTACTCTCAGAGTACTAATTTCCATTAGTCCACAATTCAATAATTTGCCGAACTTGCAATTAATATTTCTCAAGGTCGCATATAAGGAAAAAATATTTCATTCGATTCGCTTCTGATGAGTATAGATCTAGACTGAGTTAAATGCAGTTGGTTTTAAGAGAAATGTTTTGCGGAGTTTATAAAAACTTTGAACGATTCGCGTGTTCGGTACATGTACCCGTTGCTAAGACAATTGGCCAAAGTTTATGAAATGCACTAATCATGCTTATGATAAAGTTTAAAATTGACTGCGTCGGTCATGATCAAGAATTTACTATCTGGCAAACCTTATTTTCGTATTCACAAGAAATAACTTCATTTTGAGATCATATACCAATTATAAAGTTAATATACCTATTTTTTTGTATTCTGTTTGTTTGTGCATGTTTCGTTTTGTATTTATCAGTTTAGCCATCGCTCATTTGGAATTTTGACCTTGGAATGCCCCGTTAGTGTCTCTTTGCTGAGCTGATCATGTAATAGTTTTTTTTTAAATTAAGAAGATCTTGATGCATACTCAATTGTACTTAACAAAATAATAGCATACCTGTATTTAATCCATGAAACAAAAACGAATCAAGTTCAAATCTAAGTAATCTCCGGTAAAGTCCCCCTCATCTTTTAGAGTTTCAAATATATTCATCCAGAACTGTATGCTCTCCTTTTGTAAAATACCCCACCAACTTTCAATGCGCTGATTGCATTTACTATTTCCGTACAAGAAAGCACTATTCTCTTGTGCCTCACAGTCTCTCATAAATATCTGCATTTGTTGTACAATCCCATTCTCTGTTCCAAAGATTTTAAGTCCGCCCTTAATTTCAGAGGACAACCATCTAGTTCGTTTACAGTATTGATGAAGTACTAAGCAATTACATTTGGATCATTATTTGTCGAAAAGGCCTCAAGCCACATTACATTCCGCGAAAACCCATCAATACAGCCGTGAATGCAGATTCCATAAGGTTTAAGTTTATCATATCAATCCATGTGCCATAGATAATTTGGTCCTTGGTTGTTATATGTCCGTCGTTTCAGTCTCCGACGACTTCTGCATTCAACACCATCAGGGTCTAGAAACTTGATAACCAAATGAACTGTTTCTTGATCAACAATTACTCCATTGTCTATGCATTTAGTATACATCCACCTGTACCCATGATTTTGTCCAGATCCGTTTATTTCTTTTGAAATAAACGATGCAACATCAAGAAAATCGGATTTATTTTCCTTCTATATAAACCTTGAGATGCGGCTATTCTTTTTATTTGTCGGGAAGATATTTTTATTTTATGCTTCTTTTCGATCATGTTCGCGATATCGTCGAATGTTAGATGCATTCGAAAATAATACTCGATCAAGTATAATCGGTCCATGTTGTCGAAAAAGTGTGCATTAGTCATGTGCACCTGATATTTATAGTAAATACTTTGATATAACCAATTAATAACTGAATATAACCAGTTAATAATTGGATATAACCAATTAATAACTGGATATAACCAATTAATAACTGGATATAACCAGTTATTAACTGGATATAACCAGTTAGTTACTGGATATAACCAATTAATAACTGGATATAACCAGTTAGTAACTGGATATAACCAATTAATAACTGGATATAACCAATTACTTACTGGATATAACCAATTATTAATTGGATATAACCAATACATTGTCTAAACCATAAGGTTCTTCCTACCCCAGACATAGGTTGAATATCTTAGTAATAATTTGGTTCCCCATTTTGGTAGTTTTGGTTATACTGTTCTATGCTCTTCATATTCATACAGTGTTTGGCATTTTCAATATTTTTGGTAGAGCGCCTCTGATGAGTCTTGAATAGACGAAACGCGCGTCAGGCGCAGCAAAATTTATTGTCTGGAACTTTGTTGTCATTTGTATTACTAATTGGATATAACCAATTAATAAAGTAAAAGACAATGTCCCGAATACGCTTCCGTACTTTTGTGTAACCTTCGATCAAAAATCACTTGGATATACAAATGTACATTAATTGCAAATCGTGTTACTCATTTTTTTTTCAGCTAATATGTTCAAAGGTCACGTCAATCATGGTTTCAGTAATACTATTTATGCTTAAAATACATTTGGTACATTCGAAATGACACCCAAAAACCCTTAATGTAAAATATTTTACAATTAGGGTTATGACAAAGTAGCATTTAAAAAATCACAACCGAAGACAGCCAACAGCCTTAAATATTACCAGTGGTACTAAGTTCCATAACGTTTTTTTTTAATACAATATTCATAATATGCATGTTTATATTTACTCCATATCTATCCTTTCTTTTCATTAAGACTTAAAAGAAGCATGCGACATTCGAATGTCAAAATTCCGAAAAGGCAAAAACTATGGCACGCCGTTCTCGTCAAAAGTTTGATTTAAAATATCATCACAAATTACACAGTCAAAGTTAAAATATACACTCAAAATTTTAAATGTCGCACTCAAAATTTTAAATTTCGAACTCAAAAAATGAAAACTACGCACTCAAAACTGAAAAATAAGCACTCAAAATTGTGCGCACCTTTTTTGCACATGACTTATAAATATTCATCAGATTCATTTGAATATTTCAATCCCGGTTTTTCTGAAGCTTGAAATGTCCATGTAAAACAAAAAACGATCCAGAAACAAAACCAGACAAAAATTTGTAAGACATGAAGCCAGACAATAAATAATTGTTAAAAAAGAAAAACATGAAAATAAGTAATGTAGACTTAGAAAGGCTTTAGCCACAGGCACTTGTTTCTATCAATGTGCGGGTCGACTAACAAATTTCTTTCTTTTATATGGATAGTCGACCCGCACATTGATAGAAACAAGTACCTGTAGCGTTTGCTCCTATTCAAGGATATGTGCATTTGTAGCAACAAAGAGATGTCCAACAATTAGTCAACTGAAAGCAAAACCAGAGATCCTATATTTTATAGGGTCTCTGGCAACGCTAAATAGAATTTTTTTTTTAGAATGCTTCAAAATCATTTAACAAAAAAACTAAGCAAGGTATGCGCGTTAATCCATCAAGGTCCCTCTACTTAAAGAAGCATTTAATTCAAGACGAAAAAATATAATATACGTTTTATATATGTTTTCTGTTTTGGATTAAAAAAAATACTGTTTAGATTGTAGGTTATGCCACGTACACTTTTTCCACATCTCATTATCCTCTATTAAATATTTGTTTTACAAAGATGTCCAAAAACATCAGATATATATTTTTATGGAAAATGATAAGGCTTATCTATAATAAATAGATTCGTTTCAAAAACGCAAAAACCACCATATATCTTTATGAATATTTATGAGCTTTGCTCGAAAATAATGCGCACAATTTTGAGTGCGATTTTTTCCGTTTTGAGTGTATATTTAAAAATTTTGAGTGCGTATTTTCAATCAACCCTTTTGAGTGCAAAGCATAGAATTTTGAGTGCATGTTTTAATTTTGAGTGCGAAATCAAAAATGTTTAGTGCAAAATTTAACACTTTGAGTGCATATTTAAAATTTTTAATGTGTAATTTGTGATGATATTTTAATTTATACTTTTGACGAGAACGGCGTGCCATAAAAAACAAAATACAAAACCAGTACACTCGAACTCGATCGCCACAAAGAAACAGAGAACATAAAACACACAAAACAACGGATCGGAACAGCAATCAAAAACGCCAAGTCAACTCGTAACGCGAATAAAATCAGGTACTCCGAAAGGGAAAACGTTACCTGCTAGTTCCAACACACGTACGCTCGTCACGTTGCTACCGGTCAGTTCCGGTGTTCTATTGTAGATTTTCTCCCATGCCAATTTTTCCGGGGGGGGATCTGGATCGATCCAGTTTTCCCCCCGG
This sequence comes from Arcuatula senhousia, assembly GCA_963971305.1. Classification (NCBI taxonomy): domain Eukaryota; kingdom Metazoa; phylum Mollusca; class Bivalvia; order Mytilida; family Mytilidae; genus Arcuatula; species Arcuatula senhousia. Next base: position 6,089,296 of record OZ020313.1, read on the forward strand.
AAGAATAGGATCGATCCAGTTTTCCCCCCGGGGGAAAAATAGGATCAGTCCAGTTTTTCAACCTTTATGAGCCAAAAGCTCAATTTTCCCCCTTACGATGTAACGTCACCGACGTAACGATAAAATAAAAAATCGATATTTCTATGGTTCAAGCGATTAAGGACAAGATGAAACACACAGACCGAGTTGTTAATATATACACCCAAACTTCCACATTGGAAAACAGCCAGCAGTTCTGAATGTGACCAGTGTTTGCTAATCGCTGTTTTGCAGCTTGATCTAGACTCAAATAGCATGTAAATAAGGTTCAAAACTTAGCATAAAATGTCAAAAAAAACCCTTTCTTAAGAGTACAAACATAATCCTTAATAAAGACAAATCATTCAATGAGACATAATTTTTGTCATCCAAACGACACCAAACAGAAATGTTTAAGGTTTATGGGTCTAAACATCTCCTAAGGCATACGTTCTTTCTGCGAATCTGGCTGTACATTGTATTTTTTTATAAGGACGGACTTAACACTTAATGCCCTATTCCGACATGTCGTCGTTGGGACATTCAGACTTATAATAAAAGCTAGTGTACACAACACAACCTACTATATAAACGACAATTAAAAATCCGCAATGGAAAAAAAAACAACCAGCAGCCTTCAATGTGACCATGCAGTGGTCGCTGCTCACTGTTTTGCAGTTCGCCCTGTATTGTAAATATAATGCTTATGATTTATGACCAATCTTATGAAACCAAAGGAAGGCCCCCCTTCTTAGCATAGAACAAATAACATAAAGTCGAAAAACACAAACATCAGCTTTGATAAAGATCCCTGGCTACGAACAGTCACATATAAATATGACGGGTTAAACTATATTTTTTTTTGCCCAACCTTCCCCTAATTGATAACAAAGCACAAAATTAACACGTACATGTAGTAAAATTCAAATGAACAGTAGTTCAATTCAACAATAGAGCATCTGAGACATAAAGACACCAGCAAAAAACGGGACGTACAGGAACTCTTTTGAGTGCACTCGAATTTACTTACAGATAGCTTAGAAACACATTTCGACTGATGTAAAAAAATCAAAGTACCGCGATTTCAAATCCAACACAACATTTGACACAGCTAATGATTTGGTGATGCATCATCACACAAAATAAACACGCACGGTTGCTATTATGTTTTTAAAAAAAACACACATAAGGCAAGACTAACTAAATTTAGATTCAAAGATTTCACTAAAATTTCATATCCTCTACTTTTAAGTTTAAAGCCTGTTTTTTTTTTCATTATTGAAAGTTGCTTTAAATACTGAACCCCTCCCTAAAATATTCATACGGAAAAGAGTTTAGAGTTTGAATAATTGAAATTATTTATAAGATAATAGCTTTTAATATTTTTTTTCACTAGAAAAAGCGTATAAATCATATTACAGCTACATTTTTCATTTAAAAAAAATTAAGCAGGGTAAGAATATATCGACTGAAAAGCTAAAAAATTGCTTAACATAAAGGGTGAAAAACTGGCATGGGGGAAAATCTACAATATGTATACGTATTGTCATTTTTCATAGGGGGAAATGGCAATGATCCAGGGGGAAAAAATAGATCGATCCATTTTTTCCGGGGGGAAAAACGGTCATGGGGGAAATGGCAATATAACAGGCATTAAGAAGTAGGAAAAAGACAAAACCCTATGACAAACTTGTACTCACCTGAGAGTAAGAAATCCTTCGTGTATTTTTTTCTAAAAGCATATGATTTTGTCCATAAAATTTCGTAAGTGAAGGAAATAATCGGGGAAAAACATATAAATCTGTGTTCCCAACTTTTGTGTCAGATGAGACGCTCTTTCTAGGAAATCATAAAATTGTTAGTTCCACAAGCAATGGAGTAACATATAAGTTTTGGTATGAACACTACATAAGCTGAAGCGGACGAAATGTTGCGATACAAGAAGGTTAAATTGACGATTGAAAAGTTGAAGTCATCAGGTTAAATTTGTCGTATAGAGCTTTGTTGAGTGTGTAATTTGGGATGTAGATATAAATATTAAACAGACTTTCTAGAATCCGTTGTGTCCTATAGTTCATGTGGATATATGAAATGTAGTAATTCACCAAATCGAGAATTGTCCTCTGTAAATTTTTTCTTAAAACTGAGTCTTTGTTTAATCGACAAGGGAGAAACAATTTAGTTTTAACCAGATTGACTTACTCTTAATAGATCGTTGGCAGCGTTACAATTGGTATAACAAGCAGGAACTGCTAACCTTTTCGAAGCACCTGATTTCGTTCTCGCTATGGTTTGCATTAAGATACATTGCTGACTGTGATTGGTTTAACTAGTAAATTATCTGTTTCATCCGTCATACTTTAATCTTCAAGCCTTTTAAGAGGAAAGTTTGGTGCGCCACAAAGCCTGGTTTAGCCCACCTTTTCTTTTGATATGCCTGTATCAAGTCAGGACCATTGCGATCTTCAATTTCTCTGGTATGCCTCCAACTGAAGTTCGGTAACTTTGTAATTACTTTTATTTATAAATGATGGATGGGTTTTGTTTGGATTAGGGTTGTTTTGTTCATATGTTGTGTTTTTTACCCTTATATGTCTGAGTTCACTCTCGTTTCGACGACTTGAATTCACGTTGCTGAATGCAATTTTGTTGCTATGTTTGTGTTGTTTTGTTGTGTGTATTGTTTCGTTGTGATATTTTTTTGTCACCGATTTTGTCTTTGTCTTTTCAGTATAATGATATATGTAAATGATAAAAGTCCAAGAGGGTAAAGACAAACCAGTAACCACTGTCCGAAAGGACAACGACAAAACAGATAAACTACATATACATGTATTGTGTTTTTAACCCATATATTCTGACTTGTTTCTTATTTGTCTTTGTCCGATCGAATTGTGATAAAGCATATATAGTATTTTCTTGTTTATTAAAAGTTATATTATGATATTCAAATTCAACATTAGTATAAGGATTAACAAAATAAGTTAAATAAAATAAAATAGAAAATATTACCAATTATTTTTTTAGCAAAACTGAGCAATATTACATGTATATCTAAAAAAATATAGAATACTAAATTTACGTCAGTTAACATACATATAATGTTTTACATTCATATTATACATGTAATATATAAATTGAAAATATTCACCAAAATATTAAAAACGACAAACACATTTTATCATAAAACTTGTACATCAAAATATTGACAATGACAAAAAAAATGTAAACAGAGTAAAACATTCTTGGTAAATAAATCGAAATAAATTAAAAAAAAATAAAATAAATTTTCACAAAGGAATAAAATCAAAAAGGCACTTAAAGGTAATTCTCTATTTAAAGCAAATGTCAATGATGTTTTACACTGAACAATTCACTAAAATTGTAATGCTTTTTAAATTTTGTTACCTTAATCCCATTTTTACAATATTATGGGAAAATACAAACAAAAAATCCGTCCATGCACTCTATGACTGTTGAATTATTCATAATTTATAAAAGGACAAAATTCACAACATTTGAACAGTATTCGTAGCTTTAATACAAAGCATACTCCAGATAAATAATTTTTGCTTAACGTTTAAGTATTGGTTACTTGATCCGCGTTGCTAGGGCATTGTTTTTGAGCGAATTGAGTCACCCAAATATAGCCAAATATTAACAATGCCCTGTCATTTGGCCTTCACGTGCAAGGTAATTTCATTATGGTGTTATTAATTCTATTCATTATCGCTTTTATGGAAGGTTATTTTGGGATAATTCATGCATTATTTAAGGTACAACTTGAAGGAAAGAAAAAGAATAGAGAAATCAACAAAAGTTATTTCGTCGAATGAAATGAAAAATGATATGCGAATTATTTACATACACGCTGCTATACTTTATATCCTATCATTCCATGTGTAGTTTAAGTCGTACATAGCCTGGAAAAATAAGTCAAATATTTATCATTTTATTGGAAGTAAAAGTTTGGTACTGACACGATTTTTTCCCTCACCATTGGTTCTGTTCTGTCCGAATTTTTCACCATCTTAAGTTGTCTCCTTTAAGCTTGAAATATGCACCCAATCTGCATTAAGCATATTCCTTGAAAAAAGAAATTATGTTTACCATTTGATTGGATAAACAAAACCAATGAAAATTAATGACAATCATTTCTTTGTAGATATATTAGACAAAGCTTGTACTATTCAAATGTTTAATCAACCTCGTTTACTTTGTTTTGCTGAAATGCTGAATTTTATTTTGTTAAAAACGAAAGAATATGGAATATGTGCCAAAAAGACACGATCCACATATTGAAATGATTTTGATAAATGTACACCAGTCAAATTTCACTGCGTGTGAAGCACTTTTCTGGATTAACCTTCATCAGACACGCTAGGAGTAGAAAACTTGGAAAACCGGTAGAATTGTGTCACTATTGTCTTATATATATTAAAAACGAAATAATATGGAAAATGTGCCAGAATATGTTGGTAAAAAACTCAAATAAATGTGATGCTTAACTTACTGAAGTTCTTGTGAACACTTATTCTTTGTAGCTGATAGCCACCATATTTAAACATACCATGTATCCAAACTCAATGTCCGACTTGTCT